>CM051507.1:3207163-3345922 GCA_028031935.1 Paedocypris micromegethes
ACACTGATTATATTTATATCACTTATGTGAACTTACAATAAGTCTATAGCTCATTTATCTGTCAATTATTCATTCAGACACACACGTTTACACTCTCACACACACACACACACACACACACACACACACACACACACACACACACACACACTTACGGTCTACTTCCATATTCCAATTAACCTAAAAAGAAAACTGTGGGACTGTGGGAGGAAACTGGAGACCGAGAGGAAACCCATGTGAGCATGAGGAGAACATTCAAACTCCACAAAAGTTATTTAAAAAGTTATTTAGTTATAAAAATGGTTAAAAAATGTTTCGGAAATGTTACAGAAAACGACTTTTAATAGATTAAATTTCTTCATCTAAATCTCATAAATAATACCAATCACACACACTTAACACAATTATATCATAGTGGGGTCTCCACATTGACTTACCAATACAAAACAACATGCCCCTTCCCCCTCGTCGTAACCCCACCCATTCTCCGCCCTCTTCCATTACTCTAACTTTAACCAAAGATCAACCTCCATAAGGCTCCACTTTAGAATAAAAATTATTCTGGGCCCCACTTTGCCCTAAAAGCCACTACACACACACACACACACACACACACACACACACACACACACACACACACAGCTATAAAGCCCAAGGCATTTCAGCTTTAGAAATGCTTGACATATTTAAGGTTCATATCATGTTAGTGATCCATGTCAGAAGGTAGAGAATTTGCACAGACTCATTCCGCATTTCTGGTTGGCTGTACATGGGTGGAGGCGGGGTTTATGAGTCAGATAGAATTGGGCGGCTAATGATTTACACATTTTCTACAGAATCTGAGTCACTTATGCAGACGACTTGCACATCTCCTGTTGCAAGTTAACCAATCTTTTACATCAATGAGTTTTTATGTACACTACTTCTAAAAATACTTATACTACATATTTATACAGTTGTTAATATAGCTGTATTATTCTATCCATTCATCTTCTCCCACTTTTTTCATATCTGCGACACTTTCAGCAACTCTGGGCCTGTGGGCCAGAAACACACCCTGGATTGATGACACACACACACACACACACACACACACACACACACACACACACGAACGCACACTCGCGCCTATAGACAATTTTTTTTAAATGAAAGAGCTTTCTATCAATATGCAATGGATTCAAAATAATGACTCAAATATACAGTCAACTATCATGACTTGATCATTTTGGTCCAAATGAACAATTTTAACCCATTTGATTGGATTTTTGGTAAAGAGAAGCAAACTATACTACTGTAGGCTTCTGTAAAGAGAGTTGATTCAGTTTAGGATTTAAATTATAATAACACACATTTACAATGCATAACGCATCTCTCTATCTCTCTCTTAATAGATTTAATGGTAGATTTGGATATACAGCCAGCCAGACAGATACACACAATATCTATTGTCCAGATATAGATGTCTATTTATCCAAATATACCTTATATTATGTTGATTATAATTTGTTATAAAATCTACAACAAACTTTCTATAATTTGTTGCTCATTTATTTGTAGCGAATTTGTATTAAGTCAAGTCATTTAACATTTATAATTTGCTACTTTCTATAAGTTGTAGCTCTTTTATTTGTAGCTAAATTGCGGTAAGTAAAGTCATTTATTAATTATAATTTGTAGTTCTTTTATTTGTAGCAAATTTGTAGTAAGTAAAGCAATGTAATAATTATAATTTGTACTTTCTATAATTTATAGATGTTTTATTTGTAACAAAATTTGTCGTAATTCCATGCAGCAAAAACACAATATTTGGATGAGCAGCAAAAGCATCAATGAATTTGCATATTCAACGCTTTGCGATTAGTGGACAACGCTGAGATTCCGGAGAAAACCAAGGCTGTAAGAAGAAATGATGCCTGGTCATGGCAGAGCGCTGTCACCCCGACAGTCTGGACAAGAACACGCTCGGCTTTGTGGCCGCGTGTTTGTTTAGATCTGTAAAATGAGATTTGTCATTGTGACCCATCTGTTCCCTTTCACAGTCAACAGGAAATGAGTTTTTCAGTTCATTATAACTCACTCACTTACTCACACACACACTCACTACATACGCGCACACACACACACACACACACACACACACACACACAGCGATCTGCATTTTACATAGGGAGTTTGTATTTGATTCAATACATTTCATTTACATAATTTGCATTATTTATCATTTACGTCACTGCAGGTCACAGCGATCAATTTCTCCATCCTCACCTCTGGCCTCCATTAGGAAGTGCGCTGGCTCACATTATACGCGTTGCAAAAAAATCCATAACCATTTCCTGTAGACGCACATATTAGTGCACCACCACAGCCTACCTCGGAAATTCACTGTATATTTGTAGATGGTAAGCACAATGAAGTGAATTAACCGTAGGTTTGTAGTACTAACAGCATGCTTTGGTTTTAACAGAATATTTGTAGTTTTAACTGTAGGTTTGCAGTTTTAGCAGTAGGATTGTAGTTTTAATAGTAGATTTGTAGTTTTAACATAAGATCTGATTTTTAATAACAGGGTCACAGTTTTAACAGTAGGTTTGTAGTTTTAGCAGTAGGATTGTAGTTTTAATAGTAGATTTGCAATTTTAACGCAATATCTGTAGTTTTAATAACAGGTTTGCAATTTTAACAGTAGGTTTACCGTTGGTAGTATGTTTGGCGTTTAGTAGTATATTTTTAGGTTAGATGTGGGTTTGTAGTTTAAGCAGCAGGCTGGTAGTTTTTCCAAAAGATTTTAGCAGTATCTTAACAGGATTGTGGAATTGTCAAACATGATTTGCACAAAACGTAGAAAGAAAGAAAGAAAGAGAGAAAGAAAGAGAGAAAGAGAGAAAGAAAGAGAGAAATTAAGAGAGAAAGAAAGAGAGAAAGAAAGAAAAAAGAAAACAATACAATAAAACACACTATTCTATGAGTGGACAATGTCATCAAACAATAAATTAAAAAAGAACTACAAATGCAGTACACGTTTTGAAAACAAAATGTTTTGGCTCCGGGTGGTAAATTTACACAAACATACATTTTATGCCTGCCCTTTTCTCAGAAATACAAGCACAAATGTAATGAATTCAATAAGTATATATGACTCAAAAAGCATGCATGTTTACAGATGACACAGATAATAAGATGCAGTGGCTTACGTCGAAACTTTTAACTCTTTCTCACGCTGCCGGAAGTAATACGTCACAGTCTCAACTACCAATCGTTTCTCGCGGTATGGAAATGTCGAAAATAAACGCAGTACTTCATGCATGTGCAGTACAAAATCCAGTACATAACAATTTTAATAAAATGCGAATAACTAGCGTATATGTTCAACTAATCAAAAAATATATAACAAAACGGTAAAAGACTTTGACGTTTCATTTCTTATTATGATCCTTGACTGCCCTCTACTGGAGGATAGATGCACATAAACTCTAGTTTATCACTTCGGTGAAACTATAAAAACTATTCTGTATTTTGTGCCGGTAGTTTAAAATAATAAGCAGACATTTTGCTGTAACACACATTATTTTAGCGATGACGCATGAGCTTTGACAAGAAAAGTGGCCACGGAAAACAAACCACATCTAGTCAAATGTCAATACAAGCCTATTGTTTCGCGTAAACAAGCAGCAAAGTTAACAAACAAAATTAGCAATATCTTTGATAGAGCACACGTCGGATATTGAACGATATAATGCCCGAAAATTCACGCATTAATAGATTGTTTTTTTAATCGTTTCTTTTCACCATCAATATCGAGTAATTCCAGCAAATACCTATGACAATTTAACAATGACGTAAAGTCGAATAAAATTTTTTTCGGTGAAGTACATTTTGTAAACAAAATGCAAGAGTAATACACCCCTGCTACATTTTACTCCTCGATGAAATACGCTGGTTTCGCTCCACGCAGCGGCTTCCTGCCACATAGTGAGAATCGCTGCGCGTTCAAGCGTTGCCCGTCTGCGCAGGCGCGAGGAGCACCACGCTCTTCAGTTCACTTCACCGAACTAGTTCAAAGTGCTCGTCTCCCATGTGAAAGATGACTGAATGAAGCTGCCAGGCCGGGTGGGACGTCCCAACACAGGTAAGCCGCTTTTCTTACACGTGGGTCAGAGTTGTTATTTACGCGTCTGCTTGTCGGTTGTCTCGTGTCCCATCAGCATTCACGAAAGCGCTCGTGCCGATTCATGCATGAACTCAACAGCCCGGTTGCATTTAAATAGTCGGATTTTGTGATGTCTTGTGGTCTAATCGCCTATAACTCACACTAACGCCATCATAATTTGCGTTGTATTTGAACTGGGCCGTGTCCGATAAGCTGTTGTGTGTAATCACAGTCGGCGCGTGAATCATAGATGCCTTCAGATGACCCGCTTTTCTACTCTAACGGTTTCAAATGGCGTTGTAGTTGTTATTGTTGTTGCTTCTCAGATCGGACAACATCAACAATTTGTCTTTATGATTTCTGTTTTAATTTCCCGTTTGTTGTTTCCATGGAGCAATTGCTGTTTTTCTTTCTTTTATGGTTTATTATTATATTTTTTAGAAAAACATTTGAATGATCCCCAGTAAATATAGGAAATGCCATTCTTTGTTTACGTTTAAGTTTACGTGACGAATGCATTCTTGCCATTTTCACGAGTAATTTGAAGTGGAAAATCTATTTAGAATGGTGATTCGACATGTGCATGTGCGCTCGAGTGTATTGTACAGAGCTTGTAATAATATATTTGATATTTAAAGTTAACGTTTCATATTTTTTTGGATAAATTATAATAAATTGCTCTATAGTAAGAAAACGTTTTTTATATGTTAGTTTTACTGCCCAAATAGTTGTAATGCTATTGTGATTATATCATAATAAATTAATTAATTTATATTAACTTATTAATTTGTAGCCACAGTATGTGGAATGCATTTGTTTTCAGTTTGTCACCTTGGTTTTTGATTTTCCTTTGTTTTTTTTTTTAATTTTACTAGGCATTTTGTCAAAGAGCTTTTTTATTTCTTTCTCTTTTAATCCCAGACTGGACTGCATTAAAACTGATATTCGTCTTTGTACTGCAATGGTTGCTCCATAATTAAAAAAAAAAGAACCGGCAAACCCAAACCAAATGTTTTTCTTGAGAAGCTCAGCGGACACGTGACGTTTCTGTGTTGCTGGACTGATAATGTTATTTCAAGGGGGAGTTTGGACCGGACTGGTTTTTAATATAACCGTGTCCAGCAGTATGACTTCATCATTACCTCACAGTTCCCCATTAATGCTTATCAGAAACATATGAGCTTCAGCAGCATCGAGAATGGCGTGTTGGCGGCCTAATGGAAACCGAAGCATTAAAAAACCATTCCGTGAGTTAAGACGAGGGTACTTTACATGTAATCCCAGTGGAGACCGGATTGTGTGGGACATCTAGTTATTTACCAGTGAGTGATGGGTCGTTCATCTGGCTTCTAGAATGCCTCTTCAGCCAGATTCCGTTTGCGTTGTTGTTAGCAACCCCTTTGCCACGGTTACACGCTCAGACCTTGACCACACGGAGGGAGAGAAATGAAAGGAGGTGCCAAGTTGTGACGGATGCCAGTGCTGTGCCCGCTGGGCTTGTGGGGCCGGACGTGTCGCGCGAGAGATTTCCAACCCTATTCTATTTACTCACTCCACGAAAATGAAGATGTATAAACAATGGAATATATGTGTCAGAGATTGTGTTTTTTTGCTCCGCACCTAGTCTCATCTATAAATGTGTGTATATATATATATATATATAGTTTAATCGACCCAATCACTGTCATTTCACATCTGCGGAGATCGACCAAATTACTTCCATATGGGCTTATCTGTTCATGGTAAGGCGCGGGCATATGGTGAGCACATCACTCCTAAAAGAACAAAAGCAAAAACACTTTGTTCTGGTGTTTAGGACGGGCTCTTGTGGAAGTCCAGTGGTCAAATGCAAAAGAGTTTCGATACTGCCCCTAGTGGCCATATTGACTAACTGGAATTGGATTTCTGATTGGTTGGAGTGTGTGTGTGTGTGTGTGTGTGTGTGTGTGTGTGTGTGTGATTTGCAGCTTTTAGTAATGTTGTAAAGTCAGTTAATGTCTTGAGGTTACGTCTTTGCTTCAAACGTTAAATTGAGTGTAAAATTAGTTTTTCTCGAATGTAAAGATTAGTTTGCCTTGAATGTTGAAATAGTCAAAAATGTTTTTACCTCGAATGTTAAATGAGTCAAAAGTTAGTTGGCTGCAAATGTTACATTAGTCAAAAATTAGCTGGCTTCAAATGTCGAAATGTTGAATTAGTCAAAGATGCAGAACAATTTAATTTTATTCCCATAGTGTAAGGAATCAGATTAGTGCCAAAAATATCAAACATAAATTTTTAATAAACGAACGAAAAGGCTTCACGATTACGTTTGGTTTTATTTTTCGCTTGCAATTACATTTGACTTTTTTTTTCCGCTTGCAATCTTTACGTTTTTGTTAGATTTTTCTTTTTTTGTTTGGATTTCATGTGGATTTCGTTGGATGTTTCACGTGGAGGCGGCCCTTGCTTTGATTGGTTGTGAAGCTTTTTCGTTCGTTTATTAGTAATTTACGTTTGATTTTTTTTTTTTTTTTTTTTTTTTTTGGGGCACTGATCTGATTCCATACCTGTGGCCATTCTGACAAACTCACTTACTTTCTTAGTACGTGTTCACTTGCGGAGTAAAAGAGATAAGGTGTGCATAAGAAAATAAAAGACAACTGGGGAACTTTTGACCTTTCCTAGAGTAATAAACACCCTTTATAAGTGATTCTGTGATGCTTCGTTCACCGTTTGATTGATGAAGTAAACCAAATGTAACCACAGTCGGCTCACGTGATGTGTAATGTAACTGTAGCGGAAGCCTGTAGTAAATTAAGCGTGTGTTTGTGTGTGTAAATGACCATGTGACACGCCACCCACGGAGAAAGGAAGCGTGCTCCGCTGCATTAATTGCGTAATAAGTGCCTATAATGGCACATCTGCTGGACAGACACACCCAGCTCAGGGTTCCTGTTGTTTACGCGTATCATAACCTCTTGCTAATATCACGGCAGCTGGGTTGCTATTCATGTCGTCGGTTTATTTTAAAAAGTTATTCAAGAATGTTAGACCTCTTACGAACTTAGCAGAGAAACTCTAGTCAGAAACACTCAAGTGAACGAAATGGCGGTGGTAATTTTCCGAATTTTGCGTTTATCTTGCCATTTTTTTTATTTTTTTTATTTTCACATTTTTATATATTATTGTTATTATTATCTGCAGATGATTAATATAATGATTTTGACTCATTTTGGATCACTTTAGCGTGCAGAATACAGAAGAATGCAGAACTAACAGTGGATTTTACACTTGCCCGTATTTCATTTGTAGAAAAACATCCCTAAATATTCTTTGCTCTCACACAGAAACTCTTGAGAACAAGTTGAACAAAGTGAATTATCTGCAAACTAATAATTTATTAAGGATTTCTGGAAAACTATCATCTAGGTGAGCAGATCTCGACCGTACAGAACTTGCTGCCGACCTGCTTCAGTTCCTGTTGACCTGTTTTTCGGGAATGGGAAAAAATCTGACGTTTGTTGATTTTGCTATAAATTAAATGATAGAGAAAATTGAAAGCGACTTTATTTTGCATTATGGTTGACTTCATGGCTCAATGGAAATTGAGCCCCTATGTTTGGTGTTGCAAACACCGGCTCTTTTGATTAAGATGGAAACAATTGTTTTTACTTTTACTAAATAATAAACAGATTGATTATTTAGTGGAACTTTAAAATGAAACTTCTCAACTTCATTGGGACACCAACCATGTGCCAAACGAACCAGGAGATCCAAGATTCTCTGAAAGCTGAATCTTAAGGGAAACAAGAAGTTATGATTATGTTGCTAAGATTACAATGTTTCAAAGTCAGTGAGAATATTGTTACTTTTATAGTGTCAGCATAGTGTCGGTTTGATCTAGTTCGTAACTGTAGATCTAGCAGATCAACTGTCAAGTAGATCCAGTGGATCAACTGCCTAGTTGATCTAGTAGATTTAGTAGTTCAACGGTCTTGTAGATAAATGGGTATAGTAGACCATCTGTCTAGTAGATCCAGTGGATCTACTATCAAGTAGATCAAGTGTAAATAGACCAACTGTCTAGTAGGTTTAGTAGTGCAACGGTCTTGTTAGATCTAGTAGATCAATTGTATAGTAGATCAACTGTCTAGTTTAAGCCATCATTTGGTATGTGTTTACAGATTCATCTGAGGAATTCTTATACACACACAATGCTTTCTTTCAGAATGACTGTTAATCCAGATTTTAATGACAGGATTGAATTTGCACGGCTGGCGAGATCTCCAGAGCTTCCCACGCTCAAACTAAATTCATGGCATTCTCTTCTATAACGGGACCCTCGCTGTTTACTGCACTGATCATGTTTCTCTGAGGCTCGAAACGCTCAATCCAGTGCTTTAATATCGGTGTAAGAAACAAACATGGAATTAGGCGTGTGGATGAAGTCACTCAAGTTGATGAATTGGCCAAACGAATGTGTTTCAGCAGATGAAGTCCCTCAGCAGTCCATCGGTAGGCTTGAGATGCTGCCACGGGTGGGATTGTGCGACCTGATGCTCTTTACATCAACAGAGGAGTTGTCAAGTAAACGCACTGGATTCTCACAGTCACAGGAGTAGTGGGTCTCTTTAGCTGCTGCTTGATCTGTATCAGGAGGGTTCCATACCTAAGGTGGAGAGTGAATTACCTTTTTTTTTTTATATCACAAAAATGTTCACAATTTTGACAATTTTATTATTGATTGGTTTTATTTTTGATTTAGTGAATTTATATCATGAGATTCAGGTAAACAACAGACATAAGATGTATTTGTTGTCACAATATTATTACGCTGTTTTCGTTCAAAAGTTAGGGTTAGAATGGAATAGAATTGAATTGAATGCCTTTATTGTGGTTGCCATATTTAATGCCTTGCATCATGGTTACAATGAAATTGGGAATACTACTCCGTTTGGTGCAAGAAAAGAGAATGAGCAATCAAAATGAAAATCTAAGATGTATACACATTGAATAAAATACAGATAATATAAAATATCCCGTAATAAATGAAGGCAAAAGTACAACAATCGTTTCAATAACTATACAAATTACACAAAAAAGCACAAATACAAAACATAATAAGATATATACTAATAGAAATAGTAATTACAAGAATATTATACTAATACTAATTACTAATAGTACTAAGATAAATATATAATAATATAAAAAATGTACAACAATATAGAACAGCAAAAATTGCTTATTGCACAGAGAAATAAATTAGGGGGTCCTTTCGTGCAAGGGGCTGTATAAACCCGGAGCAGTGGGCAGCCTTACGCCCACATTCAGATGACAGGGCAGTGTCACAGCAAGTTATGGAACCTATCAAACTGCATTTCAACCCTTAACAACCCTTAACATTCAACTCTACCGCTGGATCACAACTGTAAAGCATGGCCTTCTAATGATGACATACACTTGGCAACTTAACAAAGAATGACTTAAAACCTTGGATTATTTTATGGATCTGAGCCATAGTAACATGATTTATTCCGTTGGAGAGACGGTGTGTTATATTGAAACTCCAAAGCCGAACCAACCTGTGACGCCGCTTGATTGATGGCAGTCGGTTAAAGGCCTGAAACATTAAGATTGTCGCTCAACACCAAAAGCCTTATGGGTTTTTTTCCTGCAATAACGGCTTTGAGGGACTGAAAAACACAGTTGTTTACACTTTATTTAAAAAGGAGAAAGGTAGTAAACAATTGGGTTCTATGATACAGTAACAACTGAAGCCAAATGGTCAATAAATTAAGATATTGTCAGGATTGATTGTAGGCAATTTATATAAATTGTTGACTTTTTTTAGTACAACTACAAAAAATAAAACGAACAAAGGTCTTATAATAATATGAATAATACCTACAATGTTGACTGTGCTTTAATAAGAAAACTAAGTAGTAGATTATATTTAAAGAAATAAAGTAGAACTCACACTGTGTAATTCATAGATTTCAAACCTGTTCTCCCACCTGGTTTTTATTGGAACAAGAAAGAACATGTCATTACAGCTCAAAAAAGCACAAAAACTCATATTGGAACCCGAGGTTTGAGTGAAAACTAGGCATGAAGGGGTTTCTCTTATACAGGCCCAGGGACACTGAGATCCACCTTTCTCCGAAATGGAAGAAGCGGACTAGAAGAAAGAATCCATGGATAACTTCCAATGAAGATTTAAGTCATGTGATGTACTTGTGACAGATACGAGGGCAAATGAAATGAATTTCAAATTAATGAATGAAATTTTATGCTCCATTTAATTTACTTTATATTTTGCGTTTCTACTTCATGTGAACTATTATTGAGAAACTTTGTTATAAATAACAAATATTGATATTGTTATTTAATTTTTATTTTTCTTTTAAGTGCGGTACTTGTTTGAAATATGTTGCACTTTTACTGGCTTCTAGTGTTTTCTGTGTATTCAGTGTGAGGTCAGTAGCTTATCAAAGCAGTGCTCGATTCCAGTCAGAGTTTCCACGGAGGATATGTGGCCACAATAACAGATAGTGTGTGTGTGTGTGTGTGTGTGTGTGTGTGTGTGGTAAAGAGAGGTTGTTTTGAAAGAAGTTGACTAATCCATGAGATTTACACCATTGGGATTTGCATTTCAAGCTTGAGTTACATTACAGTTGGGATTTAAGGAATTACGTTAGGCTTTTCACTATAATTCCTAAATTGGATTTTAAATTGTTTGCTTGAATTATCAATATTTGTGTCTGCTCGTCCCGTCTCGTGGAGGGTGTGCTTAAATGACACTGAGCTCGGCAGGAAGCGGAATCATTTCCTGCACCTATTATAGATTATGCGAACAGGAAGTGTTCTTTTTCTGATAGAGCGGCTCTCGGGTCAGAAAGTGGACGCATCTGGCTTTCAAGATAGACAGGGTTTGAGCGTCTCCACGGTGCTGATGCAGAAGGTCATTGTGTTGCTCTTTGATTACGATCCTGTGATGTGTTGAGATGCGTCGCTCTGGATGCGTCTGGTGTGTGCCCAAAAAACAAAACATGCACGTGAACATATAATCGCCCGTAATCTTTAGTTTAAAAAATATAATAAAGTGTATGAAATATAATACAATAAATATATGAATAATAATAATAAAATAATAAAAAAACAATTAAATAAAAGTAAAAAAAAACTAATTAAAATAAATTTTAAAAACACTGATACAAATAAAATTGTTTTTTACTACATAAAAAAATAGAATGCAAATAAATATTGTGTGTCACAATTGTAATACAAATGATATAATGTAGCACAAGATAATAAAAAATACATTGGTTGTTACAATATTATTGATATTTAATCACGTGGTTTTTTTTTTCTTACTCAAAAAAAGATATAAGAGAGGGAAAATGATTTACCGTAGGAAAAAAAAAATTTCGTCGTGAATTTGCCGAATGTAGGGTTTTTTTTGTGTATTTGTGTAAAAAAATGTGTATTATTATTACTTTTTTTTATTTATTCCACATTGCCAATAATTGATCTTCATCCCACTGACGTCGCAGCACTTAAGAAAGGCCAAAATGTTTGGTGGTTCCGATATTGAGGAAATTTCACTAGCTATTTAACATGGTTAATAAAGCATTAAAGAACAGGAAGAAGCGAGTCTGATTAATGAACAATACAAGGCAAGTTCAAAGTCAGTCCCCCTTTCCTTCCAGTTCAGTTTGGGTGTGTGCACACATCCCAGTTCACTAGAGATGGCTCCTCATGTTCTTTATTTGGATGCATTCCTTTACATTTAACCAAAATATAACACATTTGTTTCTACACACAATGCCACACATTTTCTTTATCCATAAATAACTATAATTATGTATTCCATTTGTCATATCCAAACTTTCCACCATCTGTAATTGCGACTGAATCGTTTGGTTTTTTTTATAATTTGTTGTAACTGTGACTGTAATTGTTTGCTTTTCGTTTAATAACACGGTTTATTTGTTCATTATTTGTAATAATTTGCTTTGTGTTTCAGGTGATCTGACAGAGTGAGGGGCTACGGTGCCGTCTTGGCTCCAGCAGGTAAGACTGAATGAATCTCTCTCTTCTCTTGTTTTGATCTTTCACACAATCCTGTTTCTCGGTCCGTATTAGCCCGTGTTTTTCTTTTTTGGTTTTGGGAATCACATAATTGCCAGACATATCAAACGTAAATCTATAACAAAAAACAAAATGAAAATTATTCACATTTTCAATTTGGTTTTTATTTTTTGTTTGCGATCTTCACATTTTTCTTTAAAACGTGCACATTTTTTTTTCTTTTCCCCCGCCTTTTCCCCCTTTTCTTTTAGTTTTTTTCTTGCACATTTTTGGCACCATTTTCACTTACTCTGATTGGCTGGTGAGAATGTAATTGGCAGCTCCTTGACCAGGAAGTGGGGGTTGAGTTTAGTGAGCGCTTAAACACATTCAGAAACGGTCTGAAATGGGGAAAAAAAAGCGGGAAAGTTTTTTTTTTTTCCACAACTAGACAAGTTTTGAACAAAATACTAAATGTTGAAAAAAAATAAATAAAATAAACAAAACTGAAACATGAAGAGTTTTTGATCATTTTGTATGAATTTACGTTGGTTGTTTTTGTCTTATCGCAAATTTGCACACTCAAATGTCTGCACTAAGAGTAAAATAAATAATCAAAGAGGTTTAATAATAGAAATAAATAATTATCGCATTACGTGATGCAGACTTGCGTTAATTGCAGTTTGTTCGAGAACCTATATGCAAATTCGAGTATATCCATAAACAATTAGGAATTGAAATTGTAGTGCAACGTGATTGTAAAGATAATCGTTTGTGCAAGTTTAGAACTTTGTAAAGTCTTTTACCACAAATAAGGTGGTAGACGATTTTTCGGGTTTCGCTTTCCAAGTAATTCAGTTGCTCATGACATCCTGGTAAGACATTTAAATGTTGGACCTGGATGTGAAGACCACAAACCGAGACCAGTGTTGGACCGGCTCCGCTCGCTTCTCTGTTTTCACTCTTACTTTATTTCAGCTCTTATGAACCGTTTACCATAGCGACGAGAGAGTGATGTGTGGTGTCCTGGACATTTCCTCAAAAATGAAATTAGACTTCCTGCCATTGCTGATGTCTGGTGAATCGAGTTAAGGCTCTGTTGATAAAGCTCTGGGACTCAAAACAGTGAAAATATCTAATCCATCATGAAGAGTTTCATGTTTTTTTCAGTCATTCGCTCAATAAATCTCATTTTCGGTAACTGTTTGTCAGGGATTCGAACTCGGAACCTACAGATTACAAATTCAACCTTTGAACATTAGGTCTCAATTAAACGATTATTTTAAACACTCAATTAATCGGTGTATTTAAGGGCCGTGTTGGGAGATTGTGGGAGATTCTACAATGTCACTGCTCCTCGTTCTGTGATTGCCTAAGACAACAGTAGTGGGTGGGACTTCATGTTTGTGGTTAGGTTTCTGCCTTTTATTTTGTCCTTTTCTTTTCCTATGTTTGCTTTTGCTCAGTATTTCACTATTCAGAATATAGAATTGATTTAACTTATGCTAACGTATTTAACTTACATTTTTGTTTCATTACAAATCTTAATAGGATATTAATATATTTTGTGATAGCAAAAGTATTTTATGTTGTTTCAACAAACTGTAAAAAATAAAAGTATACAAAGTTCTACTTTTTAGTTCTTTTTGTTTTATGTATTCATGAAGAACGTAACAGTGTTCTGTCTCTTTAGTTATTTTAATTGACTTCAACATTTTTAGCATAAATATTTACTAATATTTTGTAACTGTTGATGAATATTTACTATAATAAGTGAATTGTTTTGGGCTGATGTCAGTTAATCTGTAGCTGTAATCAGGGCTTTTGATAAAGTGGATTTGCTCTGTTTTGTTATAATCCTTTCAAATTCGTTTTAAGCAATCCGTAATTTCTGGTCTGAAAAACATGAGGGATATATGGAATCTTGTTGAAGTTTCAAATTATTTCAAGCAAGCCCAGCTTTCTCATAATCCCTTTAAGAAACATTTGCTCAAAAAACAGAAAGACAGCTTAAAAAAAAATCCCACAGAACCAGAGATTGTCTGAAACTTGTTCTCTGCAATTCTCCGACGCCTCATTTACTGGCTGAACCGCAACATAAACTTCCAGAATGTCTCAGTGAGTCGAAGTTTCTTTTCAAAACAGTCTGTCTTTTTTTTTCTTTTCTTCCCCTTTCACAATGTTTAAATCCGTTTGCAATCAAAGCATTATGATCTCATTTGTGCAACAGTCTTGGAGTATAAACAGACTTGTTTTAGTCATGTACTGCAACAAAATTTAAGAAAATATTCAACATTTGTTAAACAATTACGGTAAATTGTTAAAAAAGCAATATTGAAAAAATGTGGTTGTCAATGTAGCCACTAAGGGCAGTTTCAAAATTGAATTGCCTTTAACCATCCAGTGAAGTTACGCACACACACAGTGAAGTGAGACACAAACCCGGAGCAGTGGGCAGCATAAAGCTCAAGTGCCAGTGTCTTGCTCAAGGACTCTCAGTTGTAGAACCCGCCAGATCGGGATTCAAATCTGTTTTGGGCTTAAATATGCGAATCAGTAAAAATGTAAATTAGGCGAAATTGTGGTAATATATAATGTTTAATAGATCATTATTATACAATGTAATATAAATAAAATAATATGATAGTTAAATTAAACACATGCAGTATAAGCAATATTTATTATATAAAATATTCTAAATTGTTCTATAAAAAAAAGTCAAATTTGAAATTTGTGTGATTTGATCCGATTGACCCGATTGGTCCAGTTCTGGTGAACTACTTACAACCAGCTTCTTCAATTGTCCTACGACTTACACTTTTGCTGTTCACTAACTTTTCGTACGGTGGAATAATAGCAATAAAAATCCCGTATGACAGCTATGTTGAGTAGTTACTTCAGACTTGAGTTCATTCTGTAAACGCATTTCCACATACATCACTCGTGCTGTTTTGGAATTGAGTCGTCAACGTACAAACGTCGACGCGATTGTAAAAGCTGTGTGTTTTTTTGCGTCGTGGTCTTGTAATGTAATAAAAGACTGGCTCACTCCCACTCGGTCCGGCCTGTGTGTGACTTCACTGCTGGAGAATGCAGAAAACACAGTCAGCGCAGACGTTAAATAGTGAGGGTGGGATCCATCACCAACAGCTGAGACCATCCTGATGGCTTCATCGCTCTGATTCCTGCCACTGCGTATGTTCTTTCACTGATTAAAATCGCAAAGGTCAATTATGGCTATAAACCAAAGGTCAAGGTCGTTGGGCCATATAACTTACAATCTACAAGACATGGTGTTTGAGTTATGTGCAAAAACAACAGTGTTTTAAAAAAAACAAATATGCTATAGACAGTTTTATTTAGTGAGGTTTTAGTGAATTGTTATTATTTTACGATCAGATCTGTTCCTAATACAATATTTTACGCCGTGAAAATATCGTCACAAGGTCTAAAATATTTTTCGAGTGCGTCTTTTTCTTACCGCTAGCATGCACGGAGATGAGAGTCCAGACGTGTATAAAATAGTTGTTTAATCTTCTTTGCAAGTAAAAAAAAAACAAACAACAAAAAACACTTGTTAAGTTCACAGTTGAATATAAAATAAGTTGTAATGAATTGAATTAAATTGAAAGTCCTTTATTCATCCCCACAAGGGGGAAATTTCAACGTTGCAGCAGCAGTGCAATTTACCGGAAAAGGTTACGATAAGAAACATCAAGTATAATTATATATAAATACGGCTTAAAGTAAAATATAAGAAAATATATGAAATGTAACATATTTACACACATGTATACTGAAATCTGCACAGTGTACAGGTATTGCACATGCACCGGATACATATTGCACAATCACACACAGTCAGGGAGTTATTGCACGGGATACAGTTAGGAATGGTTCACTGGGAGCAGCTCAGGTTATAGAGTCTCACAGCAGCAATCTTTTATTTATTTATTTTTTCTTTCTCGTAGGGCCGCCATCTTGAAATGACGTCATGCAAATCCCTGAGATTTCCGTAAGCTCGGGAGAATAGTGACGTCGCTTCACCACCGCTCTCGCGAGATTACAGAAATCTCAGGGATTTGCACGACGTCATTTCAAGACGGCAGTTACTGTTCATGTGAGATTGTCCACTGTATCATTATATACTGTACATTTATAAACACCCAGTCAAAGGGCAAACTAAACAACTGCTATGTGACATGTTTTTATTACTAATATTTTTTCATTTATAACCATTTTTTGTCAAAGTTTATGAAGTCATGAGGCGGATTAGATGGATTACATCTCAAACTCAGTGTCCTTGGGCGCCACGGCTTAGGCTGCCCACTGCTCCGGATTTGTGTGTGTTCACTTCACTGTGTGTATGTGCACGTTCACTTCACTGTGTGTATGCACTTGAAGTTCAGAGCATTTGTAAGGCATTTGTAAGGAATGGGTTTAATGCAGAGCACCAGTTTCGATATGGTCCCTAGTGGCCATATTGACAATCACACTCACTTTACTTTACATGTAAAATGCGGCTCAGCTAAGGACATTTTTACCGAACGAAGCAGCTCTCTGCACAGAGTAATTTTGTAAGTCGGGGTACCACTGTATATGATTTTTTTTAAATTAGGTTTGGTCCTGAAAGGTCCTGATCTTTCCGTCACGTGCAAAATAAAGTCACATGGCCTGACTGCAGGGCAGAAACAAAGACAGGTTTCTCTCATATCAGCTGATTTAAAGCAGCTGGTCCTGAAACTGTTACTTTCACTTTCAGTTGCGTTACCTCAGCTTTACTTCTATTATGACAATTTAATTAGAGTCATTAATAATCCGTCTAGTTTTGATGAGCGAGTCTGTTACAACTAGAGGAATGTGTGGAAAATCCCGTAGCTAAACGACTCGTATGTCACCTGATTTGAATCTACAAAAAACGCAACATCGAGTGAACGACGGTTTTTTATTTTAACGAATCAGATTTATGTACACAGTTAATCTGCCAGACACTGACCCCCACTCCACGGTTTCATTCTGCCCACTGCTCCGGGTTTGTGTGTGTCACTTCACGGTGTGTGTAACTTTACTGGATGCTTTGATGCTTTACATTTTTGTTCCATACAACCCAAGTTGCTATTTAAGACGTTAAACCATCTAATCTCGCATGACAAACTCCATAATCTGCTTTTTGGTTTTATTTAAAGCGTGTGGGCCAGATGAACGTCCTCTTTTGTTCCTGACGTTCTTAATTACATTTAAGTTTGTCTCCTTCCTTCATGTCTGATGTGATATTATGTGTGTCCTTATCAACAGACACATTGTTCTGAGATGAATCAGTGTGCAGTGATGTGCTTGACTTTTTTTCATTTTCTGGGGGGTTAGAGCAGAGAAACTCAAAAGACTGTTTTATAGATGCTGCCTTGTTGTCTTACTCACTTTTTCTGATCGAGCCAAAGCAAGGTCAGTGCGACCTTTACTCGTGAACTGGCCTGAACTTTAACAAGATCTTATTAGACTGTGGCAAATTCCTTTCACTAATGTTCCATAGAGATTAACACAGAACTGTTCGGAGATTGGAGAGCTGCTCTGCCAGAGAAATAATTTCACTTGATTTCCACTACAAACGTTTTGTAATGTACAAATAAGCACAACGAGTTTCTTATATCTCTCAAGTCTTCAAAGATTTTAAAAGTACTAGAGTATAGTAAGAGTAAGAGTAGGTTCAAGGGTATTACTCCTAGGAGTGTAAGCAATATTACTACACCCAGGAGTAAGAGTTGAGTAAGATCATCACTCCTAATAGTAGGAGTAATAATATCACTCATAATAAAGGAGTACTATACCTAGGAGTAAGAATATTATCTCAAGTGTGGGGGTGGGAGTAAGAGTGTTACACGTAAGAGTAAGATTTTTACTCCTAATAGTAATCAGAGTAGGAGTAAGATATTATAGCTAAGATTAAGAGTAGGAATAAGATATAACACCATAGAATGTATTCTGGGGTCTGGCTCTGCATCTATTGCACTATTCGAGAAGCAATGACTTGGATCCGCACACCATAACTTTTTTTAACCTCATCCTCTATTCACTAATTATGCATTTTCTAAAACGCTTCTATTTCTTAGTCACATGTAGCAGGAACGGTTCTCATCATCCCTGAACCAGAACTCTCGCGTGGGTTTCCTCCTGATCTCCATTTTAAAGAGAAACAAAAGTCGGACAATCATCCATAAGTGTGAGTGTGTGTGGCCTGCTGTGTGATTGGTTGGCTACCAATTTTGGGTTCCTATCCCAACCCAAAATTCAAGAGATTGGCTCCAGCTCCCCGTGACCCAGAAATGGAAAATCAGTCAAATAAAAGCAATGGATGAATTTATTTGATCAGAAAATTGTCTTAGTTAATAAGATTTGTGTTGCATCTGCACATAATCGTATTTGAGTGTCGATATGCTAGTTTAGAATTGAGCCCTTGAGGGTCGCTTGTGTTTTCTTTTTATTTCTAATAAAAGCTATTGTCGTTCCACTTTGGCAGTAACTCAGAAGGAGCTTGTGGTCTTCCACTCACCGTAAAGATGGGCTCAAATGTTACAACAACTTTTTCCGGAGAGGTCTGTCTTTGTATGGTTTCTGCGGTAGCCGTTAAACTTTCTAATTTTCTAAAAACTGGATAAAGAAATAAATAACTGAACCTGATTTTACGCGTAGAAAAAAAGAAAAGCGTAGCATGCTTTGATATAATTAGGGCCACTGGGGCCTTACATTCCTGCATATGTCTGTAATATTCCGAAGCCAAAATAAAGCCGTGGTCTGGGGGACTTTTTCTGGATTGTGTTTCCATTGACCGCTCTCCTAACGTATCCAGTTATTTTAGGCAGGTAGTTGTGGGTTTGATATTTACATTTTTTTAGGTTACCACTTTTGAACACCCTGTGCAAGACTTGACGGTAAAATAATATGTAAGACTTGAAAATTTGGTCTTCAACAAAGTTGGTTTGGAAATTTAACCTGAAAATGTTTTTAAACAGCTAAATTTAACCTTGAAATGATCATAACAATTATCTATCATAATTTCAAACTTTACGATGTGTTGCTGGCCACCAGTGGAGAATTAGTTATAACGTTTCGTGACAAAACGTTTGTTTTTGTCATTCGTTTGTGAATCACTAAACCAGTGATCTCCAACATGTGGCCCACGGGCCAGATCTGGCTTTTGAAGGCGTTACGTTTGGCTTTTATTTCCATCTTCACTGTCTTATTTAACGAGTGTAGTTCAACTTTAAGACGGTTAAGACTTTGCTAACCTTTATTTAAGACGACCATAAGACATTTCTGAAGGTCAATTTTAGAGGACAATCTACAATATTATGCTGAACTGTCTCTAGTGAACTTTACACATTTCAGAAACGAACAACGTTTGCACGTACATACCCTTGTGAACAAACTTTTTCTTTGATGAGGAGCATTATTCCATTTTTATTCTGTGCTGCAGACTTCACACTAAAAAAACAAGCATCAGGCTTTAATTGATTTGTGAATTGATGGAAATAGGATAGACTAGACTCATCTTAATTATCCATATTTTATTTCTGTTTAGGTTGTGGCCTGCATAATTTGCAGCAAAGTGAAGTTTGGACTCCATACCATGAACATTTGGGCGCCACTGCGGTAAAGTTCTGGGGTTGTGAACCTTCCGAAACTGACGTGTTGAGTTGTAGTTTTACTGGACGGGAATTTATGGGGAATGCTAAGTGAGGCTGTTTGAGAGAATCACAGCTATTAGTCTCCATTTCCCTCACCACCAATGAAAGGCTGGGATTTCTGAAGGAGCCATGGATTTCCAATTTTTCTGTGAATTTTGAAACTGGAGTTTTGTTTGTTAGGAAACTAAGCCAAACATCACAAACTCATCCGATGCATCTTGAGTTTTAACATTTCTGAGTCTTGTTTGTGTGATGGAATCATTTTGCCGAACAAATACAATAGAATCTCATCCTGGAATACAATCTCTCATCCTGGAAATTGCTTTTTCATAGTTCAGAAGCATAAAAAGCCAAACAAGCAAACTGAATACAGTTTTTACCCATGGGCCATCAGTCTTATAAACAAAGAAAACAAAATAATCTGACTAGAATTGTCACAATTTGTAACAAGTAAGGGGAGGTTGTAATGATGGCCACTAAGAGCACTACACAACTCAAAGCTGCCCACGCGCCGGGTCTCCCTGCCTCTAGTGGCCAAATTGACAAACCCGCTTTTTATCCTTTGTACTTGCATATTTAATGATTAGTGTTGTGCAAATATAACTTGACTTGCGCTTGAACTCACTTGAAATCACCATGTGAACTCGCCATCTGAGCTCGAACCATCCACACAGTGTGTGTTGATCTTTATTCAGATCAGGTCAAGATGCTGACAAACAGCCTTTGTAGAACCGAAGATGTCCTAGCACGTGTCCTAGTGGGGCTCCTTCAGTGTAAAACGCCTCGTCATCCGCCTTCAAAGTTGTTTTTCGGAGCGAGGTGTGGCGTAATAAACCTGACATTGTTTGCTGGTGTGATCTCAAGGTCTAGCACGTTGCTCGGAGGCTCTTTGGTCCATTAGACATGCTGCATCCAGATGAATGCTTCCCATTCAGTGTAAAATGCTTTGAAAGCCGCAGTGAAACACATGATTACCGTCGTCTGGGTTGTTATGTGTCGCGTATCGGGGGATTTTTACGTCTGAGACCAGGTGTATATCCAAAAAAAAAAAACCCAGACTCTTCACATTGAAGTAATCTGAAATGTTTTAGGTTTGGAGCACACACACATCAGGCGGAATATTCTCCTATAGGATTTATTTTTTTCGTATTATTCATATTTTTTATACAACTTTATATTATTGTATACAACTTATTATTCGTATTATTCATATTCATAACTTTGAATCGTAGATCTAATACGTTTTCCGGATGATGTGTTCAGTGAACATTAGATTGATGATTATAAATTATGCCTGTTATGCGTTTATTATTCATTTGAGTTTTTACACTAGCCTACTGTTGTTTTACAATAGTTTTAGAACCAGCCAGACCGGGATTCCAACCCACAACGTCTTGGACACACGCTTACGCATTCAGACGTGTGTTCTGAGTTTCTGAACATCTCAATATCCCATTTTCATTTGGAAAGGAGTTAGGAGATTCTTTTTATTCTGGAGAAGGTGCTCAGAAGGTCATTATGGAATAGCGTCGGACTGAAATAGTATTTTAACCAGAAAATTATCGTAATTTAGCCAGAAACAAAAAAAATATATATTTTATGTTTTTAAAGGAAAGTAATGTGATGGCAATATGGCCACTAGGGACCACACTGAATTGGTGCTCTGCATTTAACCCATCCAAGTGAAAGTGCACATCTACACAGTGAAGTGAACACACACAAACCCGGAGCAGTGGGCAGCCTAAGCCGTGGAACCCAGGGGTGAAGTGGGGTTCAGCGTCTTGTCCACGGACACGTAGTTTCAGAACCAGCCGTAGGGGGGTTAGAACCTGCAACCTTTCGTACACGACTCCATGTCACCATAAAAAAGCGATAATCTATAGCGATCGAAACTACACCTCCCATCATGCTTTGCTGCTCACTGGTTCCCTTGAGCCTTTGCGCTAAAGGAGTATAGCGTAAAGCTGACTGGTTTATGTTAGACGTAAATATTAGAACAGTCACGTGTTTCTCTGTGTAGCAAACAGCAATTTGATTGTGTTTGACTCTGGTGTTTTTTGTTTTGAAAAAGACGCTTGGTTTTCTGTTTGCTCCTTCTGTTTGGTCTTTTTTTCAAGCGCTAGCTGTTAGCCTTTAGCACGACGATCTACTGGATTAAATACGGTCTCCCTATTCAAATATTAATGATTGTTTTTTGTTTAATCTTACTACTTCCAGTGTTATATTTTTATGTTAATTGTCGGTTACTGTATTTGGTTACATTAATGACTGGTTAGATAGTGGTTTACCTAGTTTAAAACCGATTGGGTTGAGTTTGTTGTTTTTTTTTTTGTTTTTTTTTTTTTGATGATATGGATGATGACATGGGGGAGCAGTGGGCACAACTGCCAATTTACAATTTGCTGGATTTAAAAGGATGAAATGGTTAAATGTATCATTATCAAATTTATTAACCATTTATTCCAGAATTTTCCTAGAACTATGGTGGGTTTACATCTGACCCATGGTTTTTTTCCCCTCACGGTTTTTCCAGTACATCAGTTTGACTTCGGGGTCGATTTGGGGTCTTTCCAAGTAAAGTTTACATTCTTTCCACATGTATGTGCGTTTTCTTCACTGTCCTCCCAAAGTACAAACCTCGGCGTGTCAAGTGTGATGGAGACTGTTCATTTTCTGTAAAGAGTGTGTGAGCGTGTGTTTGTTTGTCTTGCCCTGCTAGAAGTTGGCCGCCTTTTCAGAGTGTTTCCCCCTTTTTAGACCCAACATCTAGAAAACATATGGCTGGAAATAGGGTTATTTGTTATAATAAAGCAAATTTACATCTCAGAAGCATGCAAGTGATGCAAAAAGATGTTAAGAAATAATGAATGTAAATTGTTGTGTAGGAACAAACCTCAAACGAAGTCCTTGATGGTATCTCGCACAGCTTTTGGTGGCACGACCATGAGGATTTATTTTCGACAGTTTTTCTTACACAAAACTCTTTGAATTTGCGGAAATTAGCTCTCTCCTTTATTTCCAGCATGACACCACGCATTTACGTAAATCCCCCATTTGTTTTTTTTTTTTTTTTTTTTTTTTTTTTTTTTACGTTTTTTTGGGTCTAGTAAAGTGAGTGAGTTTGTCAATATGGCCACTAGGGGTAGTGTTTATTTTTTTTTGTTAAACATCAATTGTTTGGATTGTTTTCTACATCTACTTTGATACAGGAGAGTGCTTTAAAGTGAAATTAAGTAAAAAATGAAAAGTAATAAAAGGCAGCATATTATAGCTTGTCATTTTTTTTTAGTAAATTCTAACTTATTAGTTTGGCTATTTTTATAAATAAGCTTCAGTTGTGTAGTTCTCCTGTAAATGCGTGCAATTTGGGGAAAAAAATTAAAAATAACATGTTTTTTTTCTCTGTCACAACCTTTGTCGTAATAAACTGTTTAAAGCAGCTTCTCTAAATAACGGAAGTGAGTGTGTATCTGACTACCTCCAACACGTCACACTTCATTTTAATGTTTGCTTAAATATAAATATTAAATAAAATAATAATTTACAAGGCATCTTTTGAGACCCTCAAGGAGGTCACCAAAACAATATACACAGGCATATGTCGCCATTTTGCACTTGAATTATTGTCGTCCCAAAATCAATACAATGAAAGTGAGACTGGAAAACAGAGTTAATTAGTTTTGTATGAATATGAACACTTTTGAGCAGTTTTATGTGAATGTTTTGTATATTTTTTATTCTTTATTGTTTATTTTCTAGAATTGTGTGTGTGTGAATGCTCTCTATGTAAAAATTAGACACCTTTAATAAAAACATTGAAAATATTTATTAATATATGAATAAAAAAGTGGGTCGTGAAACAGGATGAGTTTGGGAAGTTTTGCTCGATATGTTGTGGAACTTTGCGAACGTGGAAAATAAATTGAAGCTGCTCAGGACAGGGAATATTATGTTCTAGCTTTGTAGTTTCTGGATAACAATGCATATTCCATTTCCCTCCCTGAAGACTTGCTACGGAGGCCCAACACTCACAACTTTGTCATGACTTCATCCCTCGCTCGCCCACTCTTCTCACACTCGTCTCTCTCTCCGTTCCCCCGTGGCATCGGTTCACATGCCTCATGTGTGCCCTCGCGCCCTGATATTTCCTGTCACCCGTTTTTCTTCTTTTTCAACAGCAGACCGGAGATTGTCGGCTTGTCTTTTATGACAGATTGTTGTTTGAATGGTGACGTTTTATGTGCCATTAAACTAGTTCTAGAGTAAACAAAACACGACCAAAGCTTTTACAGTAAATAACCATAAAAAAAGAAACGGTACTTTGTTGCGTAAACCGATGTCTAGTATAGAAAAGTAAATTTTTCTTTATAACCCAAATGTAATTTTTTATGTGTAAAGAAAAGTTTACAGCACAGTTTTTATTGTTTTACATGGTTCTTACGGGTGCTTAAAATCTGTAAAAATGCTTGAATTTCAATAATGTGTTTTCAAGGCCTTACAAATGCTTGAATTTTTTATGAAGTGCTTGAAAATTCTTGAAATGATTGTGGAAAATGGATAATTGCTCGTCCTCGGGACTGGATCAGAACTTTTCTTTTTTTTTTTTAATTACATTTTAAGATAATAAAACATTGTCACAATCTCTCATCCTGAACATTGTTCAAAATTGTTCAGAACCGATATTAAAAAATGTTTTGATCAATAAAATGGGAACCTTTATTCTTGAGTTCCTGTTCTATTAAAGCACATTTATAAACACGACAGCATTCTACTTTATCTGTATGATTTATGTCAATGATTTTATTGAAGGATGAAGTCTTGCAAGCTTCCGCATTGTAATCCAGCTATAAAGCCTTCCAACTGTCCGCACTGGCTCCTGGTCTTGGCATTCTGTGTTAGATGCCAAAGCTTAAAAGGAAATGAGAATCGGAGGGATTGAATGGAAGAATGTGAGTGGAGGAGGTGAAGCGGAACTCCATCAGGCTTTTCATTCAGAGGTCCGGGACGTCTTCTCTTTAAAGCAGTGCAAGGACATCCAGAGCAGTGATGGAGATGAAATGGGATTCGAGATGCTCTCTGTGGAAATACATAATTGTTGGTTTTGTTTATGTCGTTGTTTTTTTTTTTGAGGTTAATGAAAACCCGGAGTGAAGAAAATGCAAACTAAACAGTTTTTGTGGTTGTTAAAAGCTGAATTATGCGATGGTCTCTGCACTTGGTGAACTGGGAAACCACATCAAACTGTGTTATTCTGGTTATGATGGTGTGTATTCTTGGCTAATATTAACAACAAGTCTTCCGTGTGAACGTTTCTTCTATTTAGGGCTTGTTTTAGTGCTGGTGTGTGTTTGTACAGTTTTACATGTGTGTAAGGTGTTTTTGAGCGTTAAAAAGACACAAATAAAAGGTATTATTATTATAATGCATTATTATTATAATACTAATAATAGTTATGAATGTACTATCAATGTATTATTAAAGAAAAAATATAATTACCTTGTTTAGTTCAATGTTACTTTTTTTTTTAGTTCTTTTTTAGTTACTTTTTTTCAGCTAGAACCTTTTAGTTCTAATTAGTTCTTATTAGATTTAATAACTGATATTTTTGTAAGGAAATAATAAAAACGTACTAATACTGTATTGCAATTTACATTTCAATGATTTATTTTGAAATTTTGTATTGAAATTTGAATTTAAAATCTAAAATGTATCATCAAAGCTCAAAATATAATCAAGCATCAAAATATGTATACATTATTTTAATTCTATCAAACACATCTAGTCTCACTGGACTAGAACTGAATTTACTTTGGTTTTAAAGTAGATGGTTATTGTATTTGTAATTTTTTTTTCATTAATAAAGCTTCTTTTTACAAAATAGAGTTTAGACAGATTGCAGCAAGAGACCATGTTTAATTAGCTTTTTTGGCCACTTGAATCATTTTGTTCTGATCCATCTATACACTTACTAAATAGCTTTGTATTTTGTATTATCACCGGACAAACTTAAATTATTATTCGTAAATAATTGCGCTAATGTCGGAAATTAATACCCGTTAATTTACTTTTTATTTACCATATATTGTACTGCATTATTAAATGTTCAGTTACACTTTTGTTTTATACACTTTTACGTGCAAAAATCAATTGCTGCTATATAAATAAAAGTTATATATCATTTGGTTTCTAAACATATTAGCAGGCTTCAAATATTCAATTCCAGTCTGTTTGTGACTGGTGTGTGTGTGTGTGTGTAATCCTTCTGAGGAGCTGGAGCTAATCTGAGCGTTAGCTTGGGGATAATAGCGATGACACACCCCAGATAAGTGCTCGATCTATAGAGAGAGCGACAGGAACGAATCTGCGTGTGAACAGATTTTTTTCAAAAGAGTTGAACCTTCCAGATATATATTTATATTTTAAATAATACCTGTGTGTTTGGTGTTTGTTTTAGTAGTGGGCCATTAATGTGACTAAAAGAAATATCGTTAATATATTCAATATCGATAGTATTCAATATTGATAATATAGGTTTTTTGGGAGGTCTTTATGGGAGATTATTTTCATGTGGTACTTTTGCGCTGACGTACACGCTAAGTTCATGTCTAAGTTCACGCGGTTATTTGTGGCAAAAAAGACACATTTGTGAGATGTTGCTTTTATTAATGCAATTTAAACTGTTGGAAATCGAAAGTGTCTCACAGGGAAAAAACATTGCAGGCGCAAACTCAACACACAAATTAACGGAGAGACACCGTCTTGAACGGCAAGTGTCGCAAAAATAATAGTAAACCTCAGAGGAAATCTTTAAACATCACTAACCTAAAACGCATTACACTAACATGAACACAATGAATTAGAAAATAAAGACAGGAAGTGCAGACTTTAAAATACATGACCAAATTAAAAAAAGCAGCTCGTGAACCGAATCCAAACTACCGTATTTACACTAATATATAAGCACCCCGCGAATATAAGCACCCCCCAAAAATTGTTTTTGTTTTTAACACTTCTGGTTTAATTACGTTAATGTTCTCCTAAACGTATTTTTTTTTATTTAACAAACCTAAAAAATAGGTATAGCACTTGTATCATTTTGATATCATTTTACTTGAATGATAGATAACAAAAAGTCGAGTCTGCCTCACACGCACGCCACTGCATAAAGACAACAAGTTTTCGTTTATTTGTGATTGTTCCTGACCTGAAATACGCGCATATATCTTTGCGCACATTTGAAATCGTCAATTATAAGCCCCCCCCAAGATTTTGAGTGTCGAAAATTTGAAAAAAGTGGTCCTTATATTTGCGGAAATACGGCAATCATTAATCAACTACAAATGTTGGCAGGAGAATAATGACTGTACCTGGTGGAGTTTTCCTGTAAGGGCAAATTACTTTGAACCAACATATGGAGCCTTTTTGCGGACATAATTTGAAAGAGTTGTCAGGAAAAATACTTCATACCTTTTTATTCTCTCTCTCTCTCTCTCCCTATACATATGAAAAACATTTTTTTGGGGACTGTACTGTTCTCAACGTCTCCTTAAAACTAGAATTGATCTAAAGATAGATGCAAGATGTCACCTCACATATACGAGGTCTTTATTGGGTCTTTGGCAGGTGGAGTTGAGAGTTATGGAAGCCATTAACATTCCATGCACTTGTTTATTTTTCCATATGTGGGTGTGGTTCTGCACTGTCTGTGATTGGAGACGGCGAGGGGCTCGCTGAAGGGTCCTCCACCTTCACCACTCCGCCAAACAAAGAGAGAGGGAATGCTAGATCTAGAACGCAGCGAGGTGGAAGAGCCGCGGCGTTAGTGCTGGTTGAGTGGGTGGATGAATGGTAAGAGCAACGGAAGCTCTGGAAGAGAATATAATAGGAAGTGCTCATTGGGGGAATTTGATCAATAAACACACGGAGGGTTATTTTCCAATTTCGGCCACTAGGGAACATATGGGATTGTGTAAGGCCTGAATTCAGCAGTTTTCTGCTCTAGTGTGTGAATTGAGCGGTTTGTGCATACTTGCGTATTACTTATCTGGTAGGTGAGTACTAAAGATCTGGCCACGCCCACACTTCAAAGAAAGTGGCTTCAAGCGTCTCTGCGAAATCCTCATGTGACCGTCTGATCCATCTAACATTCATTTTGGCAGTGGTGTAAAATACTTGAGTAAATTTGTTCTTTACTTGAGTTTTTTTTTTGCTCCTTTGTGCAAAAGTATAAACAACTTTTACTCTGTACTTGACTGCATTGGAGTATTTGTACTATTTACTCCTACATTTGAACGCTACTCGCTACATTGTGACTATCGCCATCTTTTTGTACCGCGGTTAATTTCTTGGGCTGATGAGGTGATATCGCCATCTGCAGGATGCTGAAGGTGCATTTCGAAACATTGAGGTGATACATTTAATTTCGATGTTAGGAAATAAAGCCTCATAAAATATTATTTTGTTATTCACATTTCTTGGTGTTTTTGAGCCCAAATTTAGGACGAGTAAAATACTTCCGTCCATTTAAAATTGGCGACTTTTCACTTTACGACTTTTAATTAAGTCTTTATAGAACTGGTAACTTGTAATTAAAGTTATAAATTAATTAAAATTAAATACATTAACAATAAACTTATTTTTATAGTTAGGCATTAGTACTTTTACTCAAGTATGGTTTTCAGGTACTCTACTTTTGAGCACCATACAACTTTCCTGACGTGATAAACTAATAAATCCGTTTAGCTTACTTTTATATGCTGTTGACACTTGTCTGTTAAGGTACGTATATGTCAGTCCGGGATTCGAACCTGTGACCTTGCGATTGCAAATCAAGCGCTAAATATTTGGCCAGAACTGCTCCAGGACTTTAAATGTTGTTTTATACTGTAACGTGCATCTTATTAAGTTTGATTTACACTCTCGCTGGACAGTCGGTTGTGCTTCTAGGGTGCGATTATACGATCAGAGCGCAGCCATTTATTTAAGTGATGCTCGTCTCTGGCGCCTTGTGCGGTCATGTGACTTTACTGTGCAGCGTGAGACCAGATCAGTTTCATCAACAGTTTAAAAAGAAGAGTTTCACTGACAAAAATCACATTTTCCCATGAAACCCTGGATGTGGAGCGGGGTCGTATTTTCTGTGGCAAAGGGCAAAAAAAAACTGTTGTTTAAAAGAAAAACATGCGTGTTTTTTGTATTATTATTGTATAACTGCAAATAATACTATATATTTTTGTGAAACATTTGATTGAGAATGCAAAGATTCTAATTGATAAAACATTTTTAATTCATTATTAATTAAACATGTTTTAATACATTTGATATTAAGGTTATTTCTTTTATTTTATGTTATTATTGTACGTCAATAGTTTTACACATTCATTTATCAAAATAGGGAATAATTGCATTAACCTTTAGTTTAAATTTATTTGATATTCTCGTTGTTTCTTGTTTGTTTTTTTTATTCTGAAGCAAAGTATGTTTATAGTTTTCCACATTAAAAAATAGAGTAAAAAAAATTTTTGCTTTTCTGATTTTTTGCTTTTCCGAAGTTCTTTTTTATTCTACCATACTATTGCATTTTTTTTTATAAAAGTATAAAATTCTACTGTATTCTACTAAAATGAAACTTGTAATCATAATCAAAGGAATATGTTTAACCACAATTTTTTCGTATGATACAAAAAATGCACATTTTCAGCGCAGTCATACATTTCCCAAATCATCCCTAATTAAAATGAACATGGTTTGCAGGAACGTCACATCGGCTTAGATTGCCTCAGATTCTTCAAATGACTTTACAAACCAGGCGAATGTGTCTCATCCTCCCAGAGATTAGACTTCAGGTTGTCTTATCTTATCTCAAAGGCTCCGAGAAACAGAGATCCCTTCCAAACCAACCAGAAATGGAAAAAGTGGTTTAGTAAAACGGATGACTTCCAACCCTACCATTTTCCTTCAGGAGCGGCGGAAATCCGAGAGTCACCGGCAACGAGTTCAAACAAACCATAGATTGTTCAGAGAGACGTGATGCTTTTAACAGAAGTGGATGTAAAAAAGCGAAACGAGGATCAAGAGCGTTCGAAAGTGATACTCGGCCCACCGGTCAGTGCTGAGAAAAGACTGAGAAAACCTTATTGATTTGCCAGTGACCATTAAAATCAGACTCGCACTGCCTTAGCTCCCAAGAAATTCCACTCTGAGTCGGCCTCTGGATTATGGAAACCATTTCTCTATTCAAATCTACTAATCTATGTTGATTAATAGTTCTTAGTTAATTAATAGTAAATTGTGCGGGTTAAAAACACACAAACCTGGAGCAGTGGGCAGCTGGGATTTGAACTAGCAACACTTGTGTGGGTAGCACGTTGACTTGTATGGTCGACTTGTATGTGCATGCAGTATACGCTTTTATTGGCTCAATAACAGAAATAAAGAAACATTAGACGTTGCGACACTTAACAGAGACAAAACAACACTGAAAGAAGTAAGATTAAACTAAATACAGTACAATAATTTATATTACTAGCTTAGCTTACTAGTTTAGCACAGTCAGCTACAAATGAGTCCAATGTGTCATTGCAGAAACAATCTAAAATGTAGAAAACGGGCAAGAAGTAAAAAAAATATTAAATAAACAGACACAATCAAAACGCTTGGTGTGCTAAACAGGGGGTAATCATCCTTCCTCTTCACACGGCGTCAGATAAACAGAACTTGAAACAGGCCTGAGCTTCAAACAATTGCTCTGCGCATGAACTGAGTCTGACTGGAAAGCAAAGGATCTTTGGAAATCAAGTCTTGACCACTAGAATCGACTTTTGGTTATCTACTATTCAAGTAAAACGATATCAAAATGATACGAGTCACAGGTTAGGTTTGTTAAATAGAGAAAAAAGTGTTTTTAAGAAAATATTAACGTAATTAAACCAGAAACGTTAATAAAAAATAAAATACACTTTTTTTTTTAATTATTTTTATTTTGTGCCTGAAAATTCAGGGTGGTGCTTATATTCGTGTAAGTGTATTAAAAAACAAAGAGAGGGGAAAAAAACGATGTTAAATGCGTCATGAATAAATGACAGGCTTCCACAGGCCATTTAATATTTAATTATGATTTTAAGTGGTGGATTTTACTTATAATCTGAGAGAGAGGATATGTACACCTGATGGGATTAAAATGAGACTGCTCACCTCTAGTTAATACTCTATATAATAAGATTATCTACTACTACTTCTCTTTTCGCTTTTCCCTTAAGATTATATATAATGTAAATTATAAAAAATATTAATATATGTAAATAATCTAGCCGCAGGGGTTGCAAGCCAGTTACTTCTGTGCCGGTCCCAAGCCCGGATAAATAGAGAGGGTTGCGTCAGGAAGGACATCTGGCGTCAAATTAGTCAAACCTGAACCATGCGAGTCGTTCAAAGAAACTTCATACCGGAACGGTCGAGGCCCGGGTTAACAACGACCGCCACCGGTACTGTTGACTTACAGGGTGCCGGTGGAAATTGGGCTACTGTTGGTCAAAGTAGGAGAGGAGGCAGAAGGGTGCGTGAACAGTGAGAAGAGGAAGGGCAGGAGCATAGATCTGAGAATAGGGACTCTTAACATTGGCACAATGACAGGGAAAGGCAGAGAGCTGGCAGACATGATGGAGAGAAGGAAGGTAGATGTACTGTGTGTGCAAGAGACGAGGTGGAAGGGCAGCAAAGCACGTAGTATTGGGGGAGGATACAAACTGTACTACCAGGGTGTGGATAGGAAGAGAAACGGGGTAGGAGTGATCCTGAAGAAGGAGCTGGGGAGCAATGTGCTAGAGGTGAAAAGAGTCTCAGACAGGGTGATGAGCTTAAAGCTGGACAATGAAGGGGTGATGGTGAATGTAGTCAATGGGTATGCTCCACAAGTGGGCTGTGAATTAGAAGAGAAGGAGAGATTCTGGAGTGAGTTTGATGAGGTCATAGAGAGTATTCCCAGAGGGGAGAGACTGGTTGTTGGAGCAGACTTCAATGGTCATGTTGGTGAGGGGAACAGAGGTGATGAGGATGTGATGGGCAGGTTTGGTGTGAAGGAAAGGAACCTAGAAGGACAGATGGTGGTAGACTTTGCTAAGAGGATGGAAATGGCTGTAGTCAACACTTACTTCCAGAAAAGAGAGGAACACAGAGTGACATACAAGAGTGGAGGTAGGAGTACACAGGTGGACTACATCCTATGTAGACGAGGCCATTTGAGAGAGGTTAGTGACTGCAAAGTAGTGGTAGGAGAGAGTGTAGCCAGACAGCACCGCATGGTGGTGTGTAAGATGACGCTAGTGGTCAGGAGGAGAACAGAAGACCAAGTGGTGGAAGTTGAAGGATGAAGGAGCTTGCGAGGAGTTCAGGCAGAGATTGAGACAGGCTCTGGGAGATCAGGAAGAGCTGCCTGATGACTGGGAAACTACAGCAGAGGTTATCAGGGAAACAGGTAGGAAGGTGCTGGGTGTTTCATCTGGTAGGAGGATAGAAGATAAGGACACTTGGTGGTGGAATAAGGAAGTACAGGACTGCATCCAGAGGAAGAGGTTGGCAAAGAAGAAGTGGGATCTAGAAAGGACTGAGGAAAGTAGACAGGAGTACAAGGAAGTGCAGCGCAGAGTGAAGAGGGAGGTGGCAAAGGCCAAACAGAAAGCATATGATGAGCTGTATGACAGGTTAGACACAAAGGAAGGAGAGAAGGACTTGTACAGGCTAGCAGAGAGATAGGGATGGGAAGGATGTACAGCAGATAAGAGTTATAAAAGACAGAAATGGAAATGTACTAACAACCCAGGAGAGTGTGCAGAGAAGATGGAAGGAGTATTTTGAGGAGCTGATGAATGAGGAAAATGATAGGGAAAGTAGGGAGGAGGATGTGGATGTTGAGAAGCAGGAAATAGCAGACATTAGTAGGATAGGTGAGGAAGGCTCTGAAGAGGATGAAGAGCGGAAAGGCTGTCGGTCCTGATGATGTGCCTGTAGAAGTGTGGAAGTGTCTAGGAGTAGTCTAGGACATGTACGAGAGAGTAGGACGATGATGAGATAATAATAATAATAATAATAATAATGCATTCAATTTTATTTTTGTGGCGCCTTTCGAGACCCTCACGACACCTTACAGAAGTATACACAACATTCACACGCATTGGTATTCCACCAATTGCCCGGGAGAGCAGCGGCAGCCAATCTGCGCCAGCGTTCACTCTGATCCGGGCATACACACCACACACCCTCACACACACCCACACTGCCAGATTAACCTGAACGCATGTTTTTCTCACTGTGGGGGAAACCGGAGCACCCGGAGGAAACCCACGCAAACATGGGGAGAACATTCAAACTCCACACAGAAAGGCCCCGACCGGCCTCTAACTCACACCACGAGTCGCTACCCACTGCGCCACCGTGTGCTGTGCCGTGAGATGTGCTGTAGGCCTGACAGAAGAGTTCAGGGTGGAGGTCGGACTACACCAAGGATCAGCTTTGAGTCCCTTTTTGTTTGCTATGATTATGGACAGGTTGACAGATGAGGTCAGACAGAAATCTCCCTGGACAATGATGTTTGCAGATGACATTGTAATTTGCAGCGAGAGTAGAGAGCAGGTGGAGGAAGAGCTAGAGAGGTGGAGTTTTCTCCCTGGACAATGATGTTTGCAGATGACATTGTAATTTGCAGCGAGAGTAGAGAGCAGGTGGAGGAAGAGCTAGAGAGGTGGAGGTTTGCTCTGGAAAGAAGAGGCATGAAAGTCAGTTGTAGTAAGACAGAATACATGTGTATAAATGAGAGGGGCAGGGTGGAGGAGTGAAGTTACAGGGGGGGGGGTGAAGAAGGTGCAGGAGTTTAAGTACTTGGGATCAACAGTGCAGTGTGATGGGGAGTGTGGAAAAGAGGTGAAGAGGCGAGTGCAGGCAGGATGGAGCGGGTGGAGGAGAGTGACAGAAGAGTGTCAGCTAGACTCAAAGGAAAGGTGTACAAGACAGTGGTGAGACCAGCTATGCTCTATGGCTTAGAGACAGTGGCAGTGAGAAAGAGACAGGAGGCAGAGATGGAGGCAGCAGAGATGAAGATGTTGAGGTTCTCCTTGGGAGTGACGAGGTTGGACAGAATAAGGAACGAGCACATCAGAGGAACAGCTCACGTTACTTGTGTTAGCAACAAAGTCAGAGAGGCCAGACTGAGATGGTTCGGACATGTGCAGAGGAGGGATAGTGAATATATTGGTAGAAGGATGTTGGAGATGGAGCTGCCAGGGAAGAGGGCAAGAAGAAGACCAAGAAGAAGATATATGGATGTTGTAAGAGAGGACATGAGGTTGGCTGGGGTCAGAGTAGAAGATACTCAAGATAGAATGAGGTGGAAAGGGATGACTTACTGTGGCGACCCCTGATAAGGGAAAAGCCGAAAGAGAAGTAGTAGATTAATATATGTAAATATCTTATTTGAGATTAATGATATCTAGATTAAAAAAAAAGCAACAATCTGTGCCATCTGATTAGTACAATAAGATTTACATATACAGTATAATAATATGTTTATTTGAGCTCTTTTGACCAAGGAATGGGCTGTATTGAGTGTACTAGTGGTGGTGCTAAGCTGTGGATTCTGAGGGTCTTCACTCATTAGTCCTCCACTCCATGGGGTGTGGAAGGAAACAGCCGGAAGAGATGACCTTCACTCCTCCATCAAGGAAACGCAGTCTATGAGCACAATCCACCCCGCTTCCAGCTGTGGAAAAGCACTTTCATTCATCGCATTTCATAAAGATGGTCACAATTTACTCTGTCAAAATGAGTAAATACAAATAATACAAATTGTTATATTTATAATATTTTTATTTTTTGCATATCAACCAATCGATCAACATTCCACACGTATCTTTCATAGAGTTCTCACTTTTCAAACTGGGCTTACGAATACAGAGAAGGCCGTGTTCAAAACACAATAGGCTAAACCAAATTTCTTGCTTTGGAGGGGGAACATGAAAATAAAAGTAAACCTCAAATAATTTTCATTAACATAACATAAAGGCAAAATAAACCAGAATCTAAACAAATCTGGGATAAATTTGAAATATGCAAATTAAATATACAACACATGCACTACGTTCATAATAAACACAAAAATAAAACCATCATCACCCTCTACCTAAAATGGATCCAGCCCAAACCTATAAGTGGCTGTTTAAGGGCCACGCCTTCTCTTTTAACAAACAAAAATAAGTAGTGAGTGTGCCGGGTTTCTAACTTGTTTTAATAAATTGCTTTAAACCAGAAGTATTTCTTCAACGTATAGTTTGAAAAACTAATGAGATCTGACAACTTGAGTGCTGACATTAACAAAACTAAATGCTTTCTCTGATGGCCCTCGTCATCACATAATAAAAAGACACATTTTCTTTGTTGTGCAAAAAAAATAATTGCAGAATATTTAGTGTAGAGTGAGCTCTCGCTACTTCGTGGTTCGACCATCTCGGATATTGCGGATTTTCCGGAAATTTCAAAATTAACCAGGTTATATGAAGACCCCAAATATTAATATTAATAATTTTGTTAATTCTATTAATAATTAGTAATATTTGCTCTTACTGATGGTTCATTATATTACGTCAGTACAAAACAAATAAAACACTGAATGAAAAGTTAATGTTCCAATGCTGATAGATGACGAATCAGCTTTTCCACGCTTTCGTTTCTGAAACAATTTATTTGACGTGACATATGCTAAATGTCTCCATCAAATCGACTAGTGGAATTGTTGAGCGACTTCAACGTCAAAGCCCAACTCTTTGGACATAAACGTCGGATAAGGCAAAGGAAGCGAAATGAACACATTACGTGAACATCGCGAAAGCATTTTAAGTCGCTTCATAGTCGAAACGATTCTGGCCTTGATTTTGACGGCTGGGTGAGTGGACCATCACTTGTCTCTGTTTGGGCTGCTGGTGGTTATTCAGCTTGGAACTGGCCTTCTGCTCTCTTTCCAGGGGTCGCCGGAATTTTCCAAGCTCCCGCCGAGGGGTGTTTAGAAATGATGCACAGTTGGGCATCCACGGCTCTTTCAGATGAACTTGACTTGCTCTATTCAGCTGGTCTGATCTCAGCTGCCAGAATGAAACAGAGCCTTGTTGTCCTCGGAGCTGGTTAAATACTCGTTGAATTGTAATGTTCTTCCCAAAGACTTGGTTTATACGGTCTTCTGGGTTTAATAAGTCATGGATGTTGAGTCGGTGAGGTCAATGTGGCCACTAGGGGCGGTATGGGAAGTGTTTTTGCACACACACACGTGATGAAGTGACACACAACCAGGAGCAGTGGGCAGCCTGAAAAGATGCATTTGCCCAAAGACACTCCGCTTTGGGATTTGCAACTTTTTTTAATCTGTCGTTTTCTTTTTTTTTGGATTGTGTTCAGCTTTTACACAGGAAGTTTGCGGTCACACTCTTGCCTGAACTTTTCTCACGGTTCAGATTTGCTTTCATTGCCGGTTTGTATTTTTCTTTTTTTTTTTCGACTGTTCGGAGATGTTTTCCACCAAGCTGATTGCACGATTTGCTTATTAACCTCGGCTTTGATTGCGATCCTTCTGGAATTCCTTTGGTCTTAGTAGAGCTCAGTACCTTTAGATTTCAATTACGTTAAGTAGTTGTACGCAATCCAATCTCCAACATGAGCCGGTGGAAGCTCGTTTGAAAAATAAATGTTCTGCTTTTACTCTACAAATGCCTTGGGAAGTTTTAGGGAAAAACTCTAGTCTCCAAGCAGATTTGTAAAATTCCCATGAATTTTACATGTAAACAGCTCCGAATTTGCCATTTTAACATCAAGCAACATTTCCTTTGTTCGAGCGCCTCGTTCATCCAGAGTCTGAGATGTTTGGTTGTCGGGTTTGTGACCTGCCCTTGACTTTTTTCCGAACAAACAAGGAAAAGGAATATCACTTGCTGATCACTGATACGTGAACCAGAGAGTTTGGAGCTTGGAGTTTGGAGTATTGTGAAAGCCTTTAGTGTCGTTACGTTTGCGCCATTACAGATTTCTTTTTTTTTTTGTACACATGGTTCATGTTATCATATGTTAACTTTTTTTTAAGCAAACTCCTTGAAGACTGTAAAAATAACCATGTGTGAAAGTTTTCGGGAGACGGGAGAATTGTTGATTACTCTCTCAGGGCAAGAGGCGCGGCCATACTGTTTGTATTTGGCTCCATGGAAACCAATGATAATTTTGTGAGTGGACGGCAGATGTTTTTGTGTGTGTGTGTGTGTGTGTGTGTGTGTGTGTGTGTGTGTGAGTCTGTGTGGAGGCAGTATGTAGAGTTTGTGTGGATATCTTGCGGCAATTTTAAAGTATAAAAATATAATATTTAGTAATGTTATAATGACACTCAATATACATTCCCCTGCAGGTGTTTTATTTTTACTTATTTACATTTTTATTGAATGTACAACATTTCAGATCCCTTATAATCCGTTCATGTTTAGACAATTTTTCAATCTGAATTTTCTAATATTTCAAGATTGTGAAATTTAATAATTTTACAGATATTAACAATTTTTATTACCGTATGTCTTCAATTATGGGACTGTCTCTTTGCAATTAAGACGGACCGTCTCCAATAAACGCCTGGCGGGAATGCGTGGTAAGCAATTAAACGCATGTCTCCAATAGTAGCCTGTTTTATAATATAATATAATTTATAAATAATATTCAGTAAAATAATATTCAATAAAATAAAATTCAATATGAAATTCTTTTTTTTTTCTTAAGAGCCTGTCTCAATTAGACCATCTGAATAATTGTTTGAATAAACGCACTGGCTACTATTGGAAGATATACGGTAATTATTTTTTTTTATTATTTTTACAATTTACGTTGTAGAGATTAATATACCCATTTTCAACGACTGTCCCAAAGGGCCTCGAGTTTGTGAGGCTGTGAGGAAAAGTCATGTGATGCTCCGCGCCACACAAACATTACAAAATCAGTTGTTGTGCTGATGAAAGGTTCTGGGAATTTTCTGGAAGAAGGGGATTTGCCCAAAAAAAGCAAATTTTTTATGGTGAAAAAAAGGATTGTTTGGGTAAAAAAAACAAGATTGGTTGGGTAATACAACCTTTTGATTTCAATGTTTCCAGCTGTATGTAAAGTGTATGTAGATCGAATTGTGTTATTGTTTTCTTTCATTTATGATCTGAAATGTTTTTTGAGGCTTTAAGACAAGAGAACATTTTGTTACATCAGGTTTTAGACGAAACGTCCTTTCGTCATTCCACATACTGTTATTTGTATTTACAAAATTCATATTCATATTGGGAATAAATGGATTAAGAAAAATCGTCTAGTGGGCGTGGCTTTTTAGATTAAGGTTCAGATTATTTCCCACATACAAACAGCGCGTTTGATCCTTTTACGATTTGCGTAAGTATCTTGAGCAAATGGAGATTTGACTTGGTGACAGGCGAACTCAAAAGCCAGATCCTGTTTCCTATTATCTTCCTTTTTCAAGTCTTTCATGTGCCTGGTGGTTATCATAATATGTTGACTAGATAAAAAAAAGCAGCTCACGATTCAAAGAGCTGAAGGTGAATTCATTTCCCCCGTGGAGTCTCTCCGCAGATAAACCCCGAGTTCATGTAGGAGTTACAGCTGATGGGAAAACACAGCGTTTGACAAGCTGCATCCGCTAACGGAAAAGTGACTTTAACTAGCCGGTTAGCTGGTTGACGCTCAACTTGATTTGCATATACTGTCGTATACTTGCCTAGAGACTGACATTTATCATTGGATTTCCATTCCAAAAGCGAAAAAAAAAGTTTGGGTTAAAAAGTTTAACCGCCCTTAAAAGGCTTTGTTTTAAACGTTTAAACCTTTAATCAACTGCACACACTCTTAGACAAGCAACTTGCAATCAGCTTTGTCGCTTTCTCAGGCTAATGAAAAATAATAGTCATTGCAATGACGAATGGAGTGAAGCTGACACGGAATTAAACGCAGGACTTTTGCAAAACAGTCTTGTGATACCTAGAGAATTTGAGAAAAAAAATCACTAGATAGAAAACATTTTTTAAAACGACATGAATGTTGAAAATGTGCAATTATTTTTAGAAACGGCTATTTATTTGCACCACTAAAAAGAGTCCCATTTTTTTGTGCTTTTACTATGTTGCATGTTTTTTTTCTATTCAGACTTTTAGAATATCCAACGAAAAATGGAGAAACACGCCCAAATGCCAAATTTGTGTAGTTTTCTGAGGTGTAACTGAAGACCATACTCAAGTAAAAGTACAAATGACTTACTGTGTTAATTACTCCATTACAAGTTACAAGTCACTAATTCCAAGAAGACTTGCGTACAAGTAGCAAAGTATCCAGTTTTAAATGAACTCAAGTATTTTGCTAGTACTGAATTTAGGCTCAAAAAACAGCAAAAAAGGGGAAAAACAAGAAACTCTTTATTTCCTATTTCATTCAAATATAGTGGAGTAAAGAGTACAGATACAGATCACAAGTGTAAAGTTGCGACTAAAAGTTGCTTATATTTATGATAATCAATACAAGTACAAAGTAGCCAAAATACTTAAGTAAAAGTCAATTTACAATAATAATCAATGTGCATAGAACTATATACGTCTGATTAAACTGTCTTAACAACTGACGAAGCTTTTACTCCACATTTTCATTCTGTTTTTCATAACCAGACATTTGCACTAAAATGAAAGTGCCTGTGACTATCATTCCGGGAAATGCCTGAAATTTTCAGTTTGTTCCAGAATTGAGAACAGGTTGGTGTAGGGACTGTATATACACTACCTGTATTGTTGAACGCTCCGGGTGGGTTAAACATTAGCCTGTGGCCATAGTTATTCTGCCCTTCCCTGAAGGATCAAACAAAGCAGCCGTGTTCTGATAACAGATGGAATGATGGCCTTATTTGATACGGGACATAAACTGTCTGTCTGTCTGTCTGTCTGTGTGTGTGTGTCCAAGGAGAAAGTTTTTTGGAGTTTTATGGAGCTTAATTAAAGTGCCTCGTGTCATTCTAGCACCTTTATTGGCTTCCAGTGTTTCACAGAACCTCAAGATTTGTTGACGTGGAATCACATGGGTCACTCGACGTGTTATTTTCACACAAGTGGACTAGATATTTCTTTATAGACCCTCCTGTTTATGGGGCGTTGTATAGACCACGTTTCCAATCGTTTCTTGCCTATATTTTGGACCATATTTTAATATTGTAGTTAGGGCTGCAACGATTAATCGACATTATCGACAATGTCGACAATATAAATGTGTCGACAAATATTTTTGTTGTCGATAAATCGTTGGTGTCATGTGACCTAATGAAAGCGCCTGCAATATCGCGATATGACCGCTACGGCGCAGTGGCGCTAAGTGTAAAGCAGCGCTCCCGGTATTACTGCTCAGCGGCAGAAGAAAACACAGCTCAAACAATGACGGAGTGCAAACGAATCCGAGTTAATAAGGTGTTGGAAAGTTCTACAACTCAACACCAAAAATGCTGTTGTGTCCAATACATGCGCGGCGGAACTCGCCTTTCACGGGAGAATAACGCGCATGTTGGAGACTTGAAGAGGAAGCGTCTCGACTGACCCGCCACTCGTCTTTTACAAAACACACTCGTCCCGCGTTTGAGAATTAATTTGCGCGTCCCGTTTTGTATCAATACGGGAAGGATTTGTCGCGTGGTTTTATCGGTCTGTATAGTGAAGTATACTGTATAGTGTATCTTTAAGCAGAGTTTGCAAACCCCTGGCAGAGAGAGTAATAAGTAAAAATGCCAGATGCTTCTCCAGGTTAAACTCTGTGCTTTTAATGTTTCAGAGCTTAAACTCTTTTATAACTTGATGTTTTCTACTTATAATAACGCACATAATAAATAATACTCTGATAATAATAAATAAAAGTCTCTGATAATAAAAACACTGTACAGTATATTTGTTTAATGTTATCCAAGTAAAACTATTTCAACAACTGAAATCACAGGCTAAAATAATTCATAAAATTATTCATAAAACCAGACCAATAACTGGTCTGGTTTTCACACAAAGTGAAAGTGGATCACATTCTAATGTAATACTATGACTTGCGTGTTAAGTCAGACACATAAACACTAATTTATTACATTGTATTTATTTATTGACACTTTATGAAACAATACATTTAATATATTAATAAACAGAACCATTCTCATGTGTGCAGAATAACACCTAATTTAAAGTGCAACTTTCTATATTTTGACATTAGAAATAGGCTGTAGAAACTTTACTAGCTAATGTTTGTAGCTCTTGTTTCCATGTTGGGATAGTTGTCACTGCAAACAATGACCAATATTTTATCCAAATTCTTTATCAATATTACCTTTTAAAATAGTTATAATATTACCCAATCTTTACCCAATATTACCTAATACCTGAACTCTTTAAAAATGAAGCTGCTGTCAAGATATGTGCACATGGAACTTTATTGTCTGCAATGCAGCTAATCATTTATTTTTTTACTTTTGAATTGGAACAAAATATGTAAAACAATGCTTAGAGGGCATTTGTGTGTAATTTGAGTTGGACAGAATCAGAAAACTTAAAGAAAGTGACCCGTTTAGTTGATTCAAAGTATATTAAAACAAACAATTCAATTATTTCTAAAGCAGAAGTCAATTGCTTAATTAAAAATGTGGTAAAACTCGTTGTTTTATCTTTGCTGAAATAGCTGAATAATCGTTCAAAACCTACTGATTAATCATTGGAATAATCGATGACTAATCGAATAATCGTTCTAATAATCGATAGATTAATCTATTATCAAAATAATCGTTTGTTGCAGCCCTAATTGTAGTTATTTATATTTGTTACTCACTGTGTATATTTTACCATTATCTCGTCTTTCTTTTTGTGCCAAACGGAGTAGCAATACGAATTTCAATGTAACCCTGTGACACAATGACAATAAAGGTATTCTGTTCTGTTCCACAATGTAGTCTTACAGCAATTTCCCTGTAGAACGACATTGAACAAGATTTTAACGAGTTTGGTCATTCATAAAGCATATTTAAAAGAAGCCGAAGTTGCAACCTATGTCCCGTGCAATGAGTGTGAAACAAAACAATACTATCAAGTATAAAAGCAAAAAAAATAAAAGTATCAAAGCTAAACCGCAACAAGAAAGGAAACGAAAAATTGAAAAACCGAGCTAAAAGTAAAAAATAGAACAAAGCGTGGACATAGAACAAGTTGATATTATTTGTAGAGTAAATGTTTCACACTGGAAAAACCACAGATTACCATTAGATATAAACCGTGAACGAGGAGAGGCAATTGATTATTGTGCCGAATAGAGTAAATAAATCACAAGTGTATTGAGGAGCTTTATAAAACTCTGAAGAGCTTTATAAACGTTGAGCAGAATTAAAAAATCTACACAGGATTTAACACTTTAATGAGGCCAGAATTAATCGACGTGGTCACGTTTTCCAGTTTGTAGTCTAGCTGCCGCCTTCTGAACCAGTTGCAGTTGATCAAGTGATGATTTAGAAAGACAAAGAATAGAAGATACAAAACATTGGCGTTAGAAAAGCATGAATTAGAACCTGAAGATCTTTTATGGAAAGCACTGTTTTTTTGGGGGTTCAAAAACTTGAGGCGTGCTTCTAATCACAGATTTCAAACATGCACGTAAATATAAGCGCTAAATTTTCCACATTTCAAGTCAGGAGCAATAACAAATAAATGGAAATACTTTGTCTTCATGTTCACAAGTTTGATTTGTTTAAAGAAGAAAAAGACGTGTTTAAAGAGAAGTATTTAATGGCATGGTTAATTTAAATGCTGTGAAATATTTATAATTATCACGGGATTGAATAGAGCCTGGAATTACGACCCTGGCTACATTATCATAGAGATTTTTTTTAGTGTCATAAGACACTATTTAACTGAATTATAGCATTGACGTTAACTTGAAAAAAGAAACTCATTTTACGCAACACAATCCTTTTTACGCACATTTTTTGAGTTTCTAAAACATTTCTTGCTTGTTGATACTTGTGCTTTTGCGCTTTTTACACCGCAAACTTGATTCACATTTATACTTTTTTTTTTTTTCATTTTTCCCTTTAACTGGAGGAAAGTCAAAGTGATGATATCATTTAATTATCCAATCATCAGCCAGGCGCATTAGCCGTCTGGAAATCCGAGATGGAATCCCGAGTATTTATTGCTCGTCTGCGCTAAACCGTCTCTTGTTCAATTCCAGTGGAATTCGTGTGGAATTGGCTAATCAAGTTATAAAGGACATCGAGGTTGTATTTCTTATCTCTACTTCCTACCACAACCGGAGGATCGTAAACAATGACCTAATAGAAGTTGGGACACAAATGGGCGGGGGATCGGCGTTCCCTGCGTTTTGATTGGTCTGCGCACTTAGTCAAGGAGGCAGGATTAGTTGGTCATGTGATCGCTTTAGTTTTTCCCGAAGTTGATCCGTGCGAATACACTCCCACATACGAGGTCTCTCTCTCTCTCTCTCTCACACACACACACACCGCCGCCGTTGAATTCCCCCTTTTCCACGAGGAGTGTTGAGAAAATCCGTCTGCGGCCAGTCGTGTGGATTTGACGGCTCGTTTGGTCAGTTTTGGGAGAGTTGAGTCGATTTTAATCCTCTGAGGTAATCTGGGATTTCTGACGCGGGAATGAGAGAGAAGCGCGCGAGCCCTCACTGGACTTTCACTCGGTGAGGAGCAAAAAGGTGAGTTTGTCTGTGCATTTTCACCACTAAACACATCTTTCGTCCGCTAAAATCAAACTTGATCTGTTGGAAAAACAGAAACAATACGTCTACGCCGAAATGCACACCGCATGTGTCTTGAGCGCTTCCAGGAGTTTCTCTTCACGTCTTTTTTTACGGTTAACTTTGTTCGAATTTCCGACACGTTTCGCGAATGTCTTTTTGGTAATTAACGTTCCAAACGGCGTTTTTCTCCCTCAGAAAGACACGCGGGCCACCGAGACTGTTGTTATTTCGCGCGCCAGACTCTTCTTCTTGATGCTGAAACCGGAGTCTGAGAATCTCTCGGCTAGTGTTTTATTTTTAGAGGCGGTGAAGATAAAAATAAAGGGCACGACAGGTTGCCGCTGGGGGGAGGGGTGTTTGGGTGATGGCGCTGAGAGACTCGGTACTGTACGCTGACCTCCAAAGTGAAGTTGTGTTATTCGAGTTTCCCCTCTTTCTGCTCCGGTAAACGTGTGGATGTCATCACCTCCTGCCGGAAGTTCGGGATTCGATCTGTGATTAGATCATCTGGTCGCTTTTGTGGTCCGGTTTAGACTTTAATCCAGAAGACAATACTCACTGGCCACTGCTGTGTAACTTTACTTGTATAGTTTCGTCAACTTTTGTGGCGCTGAGTATGTATGTATGCGTGTATTTTTTGGTATTTTCCTTAGTTATTAATTGTCTTTATTATTTGCCAGTTTTCCTGTATGATGCCTTTGTTGGTAAATAACGATCTTTCCCAGACAAACATATTGGATCCAGCATCCCAGAGCGATGACGTGTTTTACATAAAACCGTCAATAGACTGGGACTGAAGTGTTATATAATTTCATGACATCTGTTTCCTTTCCCCCCTCATTGATTTTTTTTTCTGGCTGGATTTTGAGTTTGAATAATACATGGATGATCTAAATATAGGTTTAGTCTGCATTTTCTGTTTGTTTACTTGGTTTAGTATTGTATCTTTTACTTTATCTCATTTTACTTGGTTTAGTGTTTTATCTTTTATACATTTTTTGTCTCAACGCTATTAGTTCTCAGAATATTGTTGCAATTTCAAGGCTTTTAGAAGTCCAAAATTGTACTACTATCTATGCTCGCCTTCTGCTGGGAACAACATTTCATTATTGAGTGTTCTTTTCTTGCTCATAGAGGAAAATGCAGTATTTTTTTTAGTTTTACTCTTCAGTTTCTGGGAGCTGGGTGTGTCTGAGCAGTCGTCATCCATCAGCCTGTTCTCTCTGGTTCTAATATCTTAACTAAAACAGATGGTTGATTTTTGCAATTTAGTTTTTTCCAGTTTTTTGGGGGGAGTCTCAGTTGGTTGTATTTTTTTCTCCGTTGTTATTGTTTTTTATTTATTTATTTGTTTACATTTAATTTATTATCAGTTTAATTTAGTTTTTTATTTTATTATTTTAGTCATAAATGTATTTTTTTTTTATTTACCACACTAGTAACCAGACTTTTTTTTGATTATTAAAAAAGTTACTCAATTCTTAAGTTGCACGTTTTGTTCGGCACGTTCGTACTTGAAGCCCACCGTGTGTGTGTGTGTGTGTGTGTGTGTGTGTGTGTGTGTGTGTGTGTGTGTGTCTGCCAGAGCTTTGAGTCTTTAATCTGAACCATCCTTCCAAGTGCCATTTGACCCGAATGAGCAGCTTAGCAACGTACAGCAGAGAAAAGGAGCCCCTCGGCCCCCCTGGAACGAGCCAGAGAAGAGAGTGAGCTGAAAAAGATCAGAGTGAGTGAAAGATCAGAGAGGAACAGGTGAACGCTGTCTACCCACAGCCTGGCACAGTTCGACACACAAGCAGATGTGATTTCAAAAGACGTCCGTGCCCACAATGATTGGCGGTTTATTATTGACAACGAAAGATTCTGCATTCTGGATTATGGATTTAATCGCAATTCAACATTTATTTATAGAGCACGTTTAAAAAAACAACAGGATTTGGTTCTCGGCGTCTGGTTTGGATCGGAATGGGATTGCTGTCCTAACTCTGCTTTTTGTCCCGCTGCTCTTTTGTCACTCGTGCTTCCTGTGGTTTTATCATTAGAGCTTTGTTAGGGCCACGACACTAAAGGTTGTTGGAATGATTCTTGGGAAAGGTTACACGTTTAATTTATAACGTTAAGTGTGCTAAATGCTCAAATGATAGTGTGTTGTTGTCATTACGCACATCATTAAAGCGTCTGTTTTTTTTTTTTGCTGATTTGGAAACTAGTTTTTGTGTTGACAGGCCTCGTGACTGAAGCAAACGTGATGGTGTTGTCCTCTGGATGACCTGACATCATCTCTGCTGACGGAGCCGTTTCTTTCTGTGTTTAAAGTATATTACTGTAGTCATGTGTGTCGGACTAGGGCCCCGGGGCCCACAACCGGCCCACCATACAATTCTGCCCAGCATATGTAAAATGGAGCTGTTGTTTATAGTAATATTGATTGAACTACAGATCCCATAATGCAGTGCTTTACATGTCTTGGTATAAACAAAAGAATACGTTTGTAACCTGTAAATGTTTATCAAAACCCTTTTTGCCCAACTTGATTATTTTCATCATATTTCTTGCTTGTATTTTCTATGTCATGTATTCTGGAAAAATATTCCTGTTTTTATTCACGTCTATGTTCTATTAGTGTCGTTTTGGTGTGTTTTAAATTGTGGAAGCTGATCGGGCCCCTGACTTGAAGTTCATGATGTTGTTTTAGATAAGAAGTGAGGGGTGTTTTGGGGTGGTTTGTTTTTTTTTTTTTTTTCAAACAAAAGATAGTTATGTATGTACTATTTAATGGTAATAGTTGAAAAATTTGCTGCCACAATTTTGACATTTCAAAAATGACTTTGTATTTGAATTGATTGTGTGTGTGTGTGTGTGTGTGTGTGTGTGTGTGTGTGTGTGTGACAAACTCTGTTTGTTGAAATTTCAACAATTGATGATTCATGACATAAAGTAGTAAAACATTTGTGGGTGGATTTCACAAGTGGTCCCGGAATGTGACTATCACGATAACCTCGGAAATATTTTGTAATCATCGTTCCCGATTTGAGATCATGCCAGAATGTTTACGGCGCTGAACCCCTCTGTCTTTTTGTGTGTAGGTTGAGACTAGAAGAACCTAAGACAGACATGAGTAGTGAGGTGAGCGACGGCGCCGTGACCTCTCCTCCTCTTCCTAGTGTGGGGAGAAAGGAAGGATACTTCGACCGCATCAATGAAAACGACCCCGAGTACCTGCGCGCTCGCAACATGTCTCCGGATCTGCGGCAGGACTTCAACATGATGGAGCAGAAGAAGAGGGTGACACAAATACTCCAGAGTCCGGTAAGAAAACACGGATGTGATTAATAAATATAGCTGCAAGCATTTATATATATTGGGTTCGGCCAAAGTGATTGGGTTTTGATCTAACAGAGTTCTATGGTTGAACGTGCATGTGGACATCAATTTGGGTTATCGATTAAGTCCCTTAAAATACATTTTATTGCGTTTAATTGAATTGAATTGAAAGTTATTTATTCGTCCCCACAAGGGGAAAATTTCACTGTTGAAGCAGCAGTACAAGTTTACAATAAGAAGCATCAAGCATAATTATATATTTTTTAAAAAAATAACGCTTTGGCCGTTTGGGTTTTCTTACGGGTGCTTAAAATCCTTGAATTTCTATAATGTGTTTTCAAGGCCTTGAAAATGCTTGATTGTTAAATGAAGTGCTTGAAAATGCTTGAAAATGTAATTATACAGTGGAATCCGGATAAGTTCACGTCCTCAGGACCGGACCCAGACTTAGGCGGCGTGCGGTTTCTGCGTTAGACGAGTCACTTGGATGACTACTCCCCCACTACTACTTTAACTACTACAACTATAGACTGCATTTCAATCATCAAAACGAAGCCTTTTAACTGTTCTTTCGTTAGCTGCTCTTTGTTTTATAGAATGCGTGAAATTTGGCTAAGATGAATGCCAAAATGCGTTGCGATGGCCACCTGGAATGGATGGAATTATTTTCTGATTGTAAACGTTGATTTGTTCCACAAGTTATAACGTTAGTCGTACAAGATTTCGACACCATGTTCATACTAAACTTTAGATTTAATCTTTAGCACATAGAAATGTTAATGCGTTAGAGATCCCCAACCTTTTGGTCATTACGGACAGGTCGACGTCTGATAATTTTACTGCGGCCTAGGGTTGGTTAATTTTTCAGATTTTAGTATTTAATATAGTATTTAACATTTTGCGGCGTTCGTACTGGTGCATGAATTCCCTGAAACTGCTTGAATTTCAATAACGTGTTTTCAAGGCCTTGAAAATGCTTGAATTTTAAATGCAGTGCTTGAAAATACTTGGACATTTAATTATACAGACATTTAATTATCTGGATAAATGCAGGACCCGAACGGAGATAATATTTTAGATTTTAGTATATAATTTGATATTTAACATATAATAATATTTATTTGTATTTAAACATGCATTCAAAAAAAAGAACAGTTATTCCTAAAGATGAATATAAAGTGATTTAACATTTTAACTTACTGGAACCATTGAAGACAGATTTGAAATAAATGTGACACTGTTTTTAGTGTCAGATACCTTTTTATACTTTTCTATTTATACGTTTATACTTTGAACAAAAAACTTCAACTTTGTAGTAATCGCTAAAACATGACGTTTTATTGAAGTTTACATTAGAGAAAACTTTCCCTAAATGTTTCATTTTTATTCAGGCATGGCTTTAAATATTAATTTTACCACAACTGCATGGTGCTGGAAAAACTTGAACATGGCCCTTGAAAGTGCCTAAAAAGTGCTTGAATTGTATCTTTCAGAAAGTGTAGGAGCCCCTATTATAATAGTATTTATTTGTATTTAAACGTATTAGAAATAAATAAAAAAAAAATGCCAAAATACAAATATAAAGTGGTTTAGCATCTATCTGGAATGAGGACCAAAACTTGAAAATGGACCTTAAAAGTGGTTGAATTTGATCTTTCAAAAAGTGTAGCCTGGTTCGAAGTTGAAGTTTGACTCCAGATGTTTCCTGGTGAAGGGTCCGAGCTGAACGTGTCATGTGCTGTGACGCTTTAAATTACAGTTCTATCACACACAGCAAACTCCCCCGTGTTAGATCCACCCTTATTACACACACCACAGAAACATCCACATGTCACGACTAAACACAGTCCAGCTGCCGCAGCACACACACACACACACACACACACACACAAGATTACAGTCCGCACACACTGGGGAGATTACAGAGAACATACTGGGCAGATTACGCCGCCGCAGACGTTTCAACAAAACACATGCGGCTTTTTGTAAAGAAATGCTCCGTGTTGATCTGAAGAGCCGCCGTCTGTCGTGTCGTGTGCTGATCTCTGTGTGGGAAGCCGCGCGTTGGTCATTTACAGTGACGACGTAAGAGCACAGTGAAAAGAAATGGGCTTTTTTATATCAGTAGTTCAGCGTGTTGTGTGGCTTTTTAGTGTTGGGTTTTAGTGTCAGTTTTAATGCTTAAAATATGCGATGCTGGGATGGATGGATGAATCGGGTGGACGAATGGATTGTGGGATAGTTGGTGGGATGGATGAATAGACGGATTGTGGGATAGATGGATGGATGGATGGACAGATAGTTGGAATTTGGAATGGATGGAGAGTGGGATGGATGCATGGATGAATTAATAGACGGATTGTGGGGCAGATGGATGATGAATGGACAGATGTTGGGATGGATGGATGGACGGATGGTGGGGTTAGATGGATGAATGGGCAGATGTTGCGATGGATGGACAGGTGTTGGGATAAATGGTTGGATGTTGAAATGGATGGAGGGATTGTGGGATGAATAGATTAATGGACGGATGGTGGGGTAGATGGATGGATGAATGGACAGATGTTGGGATGAACGGTTGGATGGATGGATGGATGGATAGATCGAGCGATAGATAGGTAGATAGATATGTTGGATGGATGGATAGATTGACACACAGACAGAAAGATAGATCAGAACTAGAGCAAATGTTCTTGAAAAAACGTGACATTGACTGTTTTATTTTATAATCTTAGATTTGTGTTTTTTCAGGGAAATCAAAACCTTGGAAGTGAAAAAAAAATCATTTAAAATATTTTATTGGCACGTGTTTGCAGAGCTGCATAATTGACTCGTGGTGTGTGTGTGTGTGTGTGTGTGTGTGTGTGTGCGTGTGTGTGTGTGTTTTATAGACTTGGTGGAGTTACTACGCTCTGACTTCTTCTGGGCCGTCACAAAGCAAACAGATCTAAGCGTTATTACAGTCCATTCAGGAAACAATAGCGTCTGCGTTCTACACCTCATTATTTGCTGAGGAAGTCAAATGCACGTTAATGACTCAATCGTAACGCTCCCGCTTCCTCGCTCTTCTGCGTTTGAATAAAGTTAAAAAGCAGTGTTCTTCTGTGATTCTGTTGAGAGCTCCTTCATGCATATTCACTTACGTTTCTGGTTTTGTTGTGGAAAAAAAAACCTAAATTTGGGTTTTATTTATTTCAAGCACTTTTTTTAATACTGAAATTGCATAATATTACATATGATGGAATTGGCATCAAGGATGTCCATCATAGGAGTTGCTATGGCACTTCGCTCACAAAACAATGCGTATTATGTTTTTTAAAAGCGAAATAAATTAATTGAGCAGATTTACATTTATAAAAAAAAAAGCTTTGACGTTTGTGTTCATGATTTAATGAAATTAATTGAAATGAAAATGCGTTAATGTGTCCCACAGTTGGGAAATTGCGTTTAACAGCAGCAAAGCAGAGTGATAAAGAATATAATCAAGCACACATATATCTATAAATAAATAAACATGGAAAATGAACATAATATAGCAGCACACATCCAAACATTTGCCAAAAAACTCAAGACTCCATAATCTGAGCTGGTGAGCACATTTACTAAGTAGGAATGGTCTTCTTTTTAAATGCATTTACGAAACAAATGCACTGTGGAACAATGAGCAATTTTCTATAAAATCGGTTATTTTTATGGTTTTTATTTTTAGTTTTACGGTTATTTTTATGGTTATTTGTACAGTTTATTCACCAGTTGTTTATTTATTTACAGTTATTTTAAAATTGCAATGCACAATTTTTGGTATGTGAGATTTATTCTTGTGAGATTCCATGTGCGAGCGAAACTTTTAACAGTGATGTTGACAGGACAGAAGCACGTAGAAGAGATTGTTAAATTGTTAGTATGTTTTACTTTCTGTTTGACGGGGGATTTCAGGCTTTCGGTCTCGTATCGGATCCGATCCTCTGACCCAAATTGCTGTCATTCCCCGTGTTCCAGTAGTTCAGCTGTGTGGGAAAGAGAAAGCGGTAATGCGCTGTGATCCTCGCTTTGATCTGCTGACAGGTTTAGGCAGGTTATCCCGTGTTTTAGTAGCTGCTTTGGAGATTAGCTTGTTGATTTCTGATGATAATCTTTTAATTTCTATTTAATTGAGTTGGGGCCTCAAGTAAACCTATAAAAAGTCCGGATCGGTTTTGTAATGCAGTCTTAATACATAAATACACAGATGTTTCGGTTATTGTCGTTTTAAATGATTGGATTTTGTACATGAGATAAAAGCTGTTTTTGTTTGGCAGACTTTACATTTCTTTGTATTAACGCACAATAATATTCACAAGTTGCTTTTTACAACTTAGTGCTCTTTCAAAATGTTACTTTGTTTATTGTTTTATGTTCTAAATTGTAGTTATATTAAATAGTTTTTCTAACAATATAATTCATGTAAAAAATGTGCTTTTTTTACTATTCTAATACATGTGTACCTCATTTGCATTGTGTTTGAATACTGTCTTAAGCAAATACTGTTGTGTAGCCTCACTAAAATGGCCTCGGGCAAACTGTCAGAATAAAGACTCTCGGTGGCGGCTTTCATTCTCTCATTTGTTCTTTTTCTTCCTAGACATCCCACTGACTCTATCAAAACCCAGATTTACTGGCTAATCATATTTAATGGACACGACACAGAAACACACGTGTGTATGTGTGAATCCTGCTTTAGAATCCAGTGTGTTGACAGTTTGACTAGTGTGTTGCTTGACAAAACAGTTTCAGGATCCAAAGTCACAATGTTGTTGTTTTTGCGTACTTCATGAATAAGAAAAAAAAAAAAAAGAATAAAATATAAGAAATAAAATAGAAGATCTGCTGATAAGATGAAGTTAATATCTGCTTGACCAAATACTCTGTGGTTATAAAAGTGATACGTGAAGATTAAAGTAGATCACTTTTAGATGGATAGATCAATCGATGGATGGCTGGATAGTAAGATAGATGGATGGATGTATGGATGAATAGAAATATGGATGGATGGATAAACCAATAAAGAGATGGATAGATAGAAAAGACATGGATGGGTGGATGAACAGACAGTTGGATAGATGGATGGATGGATGGATACAGTACAATTAAAATACAGTATACAATTATGAAAATAAAAACGTACAATAATAAACATTTTAAATCCAACCTAAAGAGGATTTCGAATGGCCACCGTCTACAGTAGCGATTGTTTTGTCGTTTCTTAACAATCATTTTCCACTTCCTCCTCCAGGCGTTTAAGGATGAGTTGGAGGGTCTGATCCAGGAGCAGATGGTGAAGGGCAATAACCCGGCCGGCCTGCTCGCTCTCCGGCAGATCGCAGACTTCTTCATGGCCAGTTCCGTGGCTGGTATTTCCACTTCCCCCCTCAGTAAGTACAAGGATAGTGCGCTTCCTCTCTCTTTTCATTATAGTGCGGCATTCCATCCCGAAAAAAGCCTGAAAGCCAGCGGCTCCACCACTTCTCCACCTGTGTAGGTTGTTTCAGATTAATAGATGTTTCAAACCAACAGACATTGGAGGGAGAACATTTCACCAACACAGGAAAGCTTTTGCATTCTTTCTACTGGATCTTCTCAACCTTATCATCCCTTCCAGACTCCCACGTGTCTCTTTGTACTGTGCTGTGTGCATCTGATAAGTGGAACTTTCTGAATGCCAGTTACATTCTTTGTTTTTTTTTTTTTGTTTTTTTGCAATTAAAAATCTTTCCAGGCCACCTAAAAATATTGGCAAGTCATATGAAATTTGAGTTTTTATGCACTACCGAATATATAGTTCTATATACTATAGATAGTATATATTTCAGTTACAGGAAGATAAACTGCTCTTGTTTGAGAGCGACTCTCGCTTTGCTTCTGACACGGTGGTGTGACTGGTTGGATGAAAAACGGTGTCGATTTCAGTCGGTAAACAATGATTGTCTGAACACGATCGACTACTTTATTCTGACTTTTTTGTGTTACTCTTTCTGTGCATGTGGTTCCAGAAAAAAAGCTGAATTACTTTAAGAGCATTGAGCCAGTTTAGTTTTTTAGCATTTAATAAAACGGCTTGCAACTAACAGAAATATAACATCAACATAATCAATATAACTATATAATGATAAAAAATATGGGACTTGATTTGAAAATATTTGTTGCGTACAAAAGAAAAAATGTGTAATAACCTCGGCTTCAATAATGTTCAAAACTTGAGCAATTATGTTATTTATGTTTCATTTCAATGTTTTCTCTTTATTATTTATATGTAAATACATGTGAAAAGAGGGAAAATGACCGGATCAATTCCAGGATCAAGCCAATAAAGATTTCTGATCCTGAAATAAGATTATATATATAAGATTATCTATCCATCCATCTCTGTCTATCTGTTCACCCATCCATCCATGTTCTTTATATTCATTCATCCATCCATTCATGTATCTATCTCAAAAAGCACGAGCAGAATCAAAGTCCAAATCAAAGTAAATCAGTTTAAATTAAATCAATTTAAATACAGTTTAAAGAAAGATACAAGAAAAATTTATCAAAAATATATACACCTGCATACTAAAAGTAGTATAATAAATATTTATTAATAAATAATCTGCATGTATACTGACTGATATATAGTATTAAAATGAAATTGAAAATATCTTTAGCTGTCCCAAATGAATTATTATTATTAAATATAATAATCCCAAATACATTTTTATTAAACGATATATAATGCCTCATTTCCAACAAATCGCATATGGACGCTGTCGTTTGTTTTTCAAATGTTGGCTGTATTTTTCTAGACAACGTTCTTAAAACGCCGTCGTTCTGTTTGCTTTTCCAGGTCTAGGCATGGTCACTCCAATCAACGACATGTTCAACCTGGAGTCCAGTTCCATGGTGAAGGGAGAGAAGCAGATGCGATGCAAACTGGCAAGTCTGTACAGAATAGTGGACCTGTTCAGCTGGGCTCACTTCGCCAGCTGTTACATCACGGTAAGATCTTCTTTATTACCACTTTATTACCACCTCCCAGTGTCTTCACAAGGTGGTGAACCTCTTCTTTTCCCATGTTTCTGCAGGTCCGGGTCAGTAAGGAGCAGGATCACATGCTCATCATTCCCAGAGGACTGTCGTTTGCCGAGGCTTCTGTGTCCAATCTGGTAAACAAGCTGTCTGTCTTGCTTTATCACAGCAGAGCCCGATAGCAGCTCTGGGAACAGCTTTATGATCACACCCCAGGGTCAGTGTCAGCGGTGGTCTTCCACTCACATTCTAGACCCCCTTCAAACAGAACGCTTTTTCATTTGGGGCTCAGTTAGGCTTTTTTGTTGTGAATAAGTTGTAATTCTGGTTTAAAATGACCAATCGTAGTACACACCTTGTTGGTTTATCCGATGTGTCCCGTCGCTGTGACTTTTATTTTGTTAGGTTAAGATTCAGATTAGTTCCAAAAATACCAAGTGTAAAAATGCTTTTATTTTTTTATTTTTATTATACACTTAACTTTTTTTGGCTTGCAACGTTGTTTTTCGTTTAAAATGTTTTTTTTATTTCGCTTTTTTGTGCGTTTCAGATTTTTTTCTGAAATGGGTTTAATGTTAAATTCAATTTTTTTGAGTTATACAGTTTTTTTAAAACAAACAGAGCATTTTATTGTTAATAATAATAATAATAATAATAATAATAAATTGTATTGTGAGAAGCCTTTCGGGACCTTCTCTTCACTGATAGTTTTATAATATTTCAAAGTGTAGAGACAAAAATGTCTACTTTGATTGTGAAGTAGTCAGAAACAAAATTGTGCAAAAATAACACTTTATTCACAGTTTATTATATACTAAAATAAAAAAAAAAAAGTGAATGACATGGTGTAATCTGAAACGTACGGAAATATCTGAAGCGAGAAAAAATGATCCAAACAAAAAAGTGAAGATTGCGCAAAATAAAAAAATCCAAACAAAAACGTGAAGCGCATTCGTCCGTTATTTAGAAATGTGCGTTAGATTTTTCTGGCACTAATCTGATTCTCTAAGGCCACGATGCTCACGTTTTACCTTTTGTATATCAGTCGCGCCGTCTTTGTGCAGGTTTCGAGTTTCTCAGGCTCTGTCATGTTCCCTGACGCGTGAGGCTGTTAGTAATACAGTTATACAATCTCGCATGTCTGCCTGATTCCAAACAGCTAGTCGGACGCTTGACAGCTCGTGACTCACGCCACAATAACAAACTTCCTGCCAGTCAGACGCTGGATGTTGGGATGGATTTGTAAGGCACATTTTGGCTTCACCCGGATGATGGATGCTTTCTGGTTTGTCCAGTTGAGTTTTGTTTCCGTAGGCCTGCTGCGCTCAGACAGAGACAGTCAGATAAGGACAGATATCTTTTGTGAAGCCGGAGAGCCTCCCGCTTTCTGTTTCCTGTGGGTGTGGCCGCTGGAACCAGGCCAGGAATCTGGGTCACGCTTTTATTAACCCTGTTCACTTTCACACTCTTCTTCTCTTTCTCGTCTGCATATCAGACACCTTTTTGTGTGAAATACAGCTTTTTATTTTATTGATGATTGATTATTTAATTGTAATAAATTAACAACCATGCTTAAATCAATGTAATAATGGTCACGATTCTGTGAATTACGTTCAGCAATGACACGGGTTGAAATTTTGTAACATTAAACATTTGGACTAAGGCCGAAAAAATCCGCCTGCGTCATTCTTGAGTCCCTTTTCAAATATGTTGTGTAGAAATAAAAGCAGAACAGAACCAATGGACAGTAACTTTATGACTTATTCGAAGAGATGTTTCTGCGTGCGTGTAAAACAAGAAATTGTAGAAAAAAATGTTTTATTTAAAAGAAGGTACTCTTTTTTTTTTTAAATTATTAAATTGAAAATTATTGAACAGCTTTTGATTCTACTGTCATGACGTCATCAGTAGTTTTACAGTAATGTACAATATTCAATAAGTATTAAAGGAAACGTATCTGCTTGTTTTAATGTTTTCACCTCATATGACATCACTTGCAAAGCTCTGTATTGTTTAATATTTTTATTTTAGTTTCTTTATATGTATAATTCTTTGTGCAGGTAAAGGTGAACATTCTTGGTGACGTGATGGATCAAGGCTCCACAAACCTGCAAATCGACCCGGTTGGATTCAGCCCGCACGCTGCCATCTACTCCATCAGACCTGACGTGCGCTGCGTGCTACACATACGTACGCCTGCAGCAGCCGCGGTACGATACACATTCAAACGCATTAGACCTCAGATCCGACAATTCCAGAAATTTCTTATCAGATTTCCAGCAGACATGTAATTCACTCTGTCCTCACTCACAGACATGAAAGCGCTGCTGTGTTGTTTTAGCGGCTACTACAGCTGCACGATTCAAGAAATATTTGAGAATCACCATTCTTTTGTTTGCTGAATAGCAATCACGATTCTGGAATTTTTATTTTATTTTATAGATTTAACATGCATAATCAGATTGTCAAGCCGCCATAAAATAACACACTTTACTCTTGCTTTAAATTGAAATAAATGTAATGAAAAACAAAGTCATGTAAACGTAATGGTGTAAAGCTAAATCTTTTATTTTGCTTTTTATATCTGCAAAATCTTTCCAACGATTTTAGTTTTAGGGCCTGTCGTGGTGGGTGGGACGATGGCAGACATCTGCTTTGCAATTGGTTCGCTTTGACCAATCAGAGTAAGGAGTCAAAAAAGTTGGAACAAGATTTGTACTCAAGCCAAAAAGATTTAAGTGCAGGCGCACGTCGGAAGTAAAGTGTGACCATTGTTTTGCTCAATGTGGTTTATGCAAGACTCATCAACATTTATACAGATCAAAAATGCATGTTTAGAAATTACTGTTTCATTATTGATTGGATTATGATTTTAGATTGAGTAGGTTAGGCTTCATTATTTTATAAAAAGTAAAACATTTTTGTTTACTTGTTTGTGAGTGTTATTTACTATCAAAATGCAAAATTCTAAGAGGGCTGGTTAAGTTACTGTAAAAAGTCTATTCAGAAGAATTTCTAACGTAGCTACAGTGATAAACGGGGATCACTTCTGTGGAAACCTGCTCAAAACACACACATTGTTCATCGCTAAACGTAAATATTATTATCTTTTTCGTCACAGGTTTCGTCGATGAAGTGCGGCCTGTTGCCCATTTCCCAGGAGTCTTTGATTTTGGGCGACATTGCCTACTACAACTACCAAGGCAGTCTGGATGAGCAGGAGGAACGCATCGAGCTCCAAAAAGCCCTGGGACCTTCAGCTAAGGTAAAATACACACAACTGATAAAAAAGCGAACATTCTGTTCCTTTTAGAAATCCCACCGTTGTTTTGTTTTTCATCGTGTTGAAGGTGTTGGTGCTGAGGAACCATGGGATTGTAGCTCTTGGAGAGACCATTGAAGAAGCCTTTCACTATATTTACAACGCTCAGTTTGCCTGTGAGATTCAGGTAAGTTGATCCAGATGATAAGACCCACATTCCTTGATTTCTGATGCAGCTTTAATGCATTTAAAACTCGCCCCATTTTAAGTGCATTGGGAGTTGAATTCGGACCAGAATGACTGAAAAATCTCGTTTTTTTTCCCCAGCTGGCAAACAGCCAAGACACTTTGTCATGCTTCACTGGGGTGAAGTTGTCAAATTAGGCATTTTACGTCTCAAAATAAAAATACTGCAAAATTCCTATGCACAATTCACTTAGTTTGCCTGTTTTGCCTGTCCGAAATTGCCAAATAGCTCACAAGATTAAGTGCACGTTCTTTCCTTCGCACTGATGTGAAATCTTTTTGTTTTTTTCTCCAGGTAAATGCATTCTCCTGCGCAGGAGGCGTTGAGAACCTCATCGTGTTGGATCTGGAGAAGTTGAAGTCTCGCACACAAGGAGTGGCAGAGGCAGGAGTCAACATGGGCTCGCAGCACAAGTGGAGACTGGGAGAGCTAGAGTTTGAGTCGCTCATGAGAATGCTGGATAATCTGGTGAGATTTATACGCTGCTGATATGGATGGAAACATCCTTGAAACGGAAAAGTGCAGAAGAGTTTTCTAGCTGAACCAATGCTTTTTTTGTTTCGTTTTTTTTTTTGTCCTTTTTTTTTCGCACAGAAAAAGTGTCCTGGAATGTTGAAAGTCTGTTTTCTCATTGACAGTAGAATGGAGTGATATAAATGAGACGTGCTAAACCTTTTCCAGCTCAGTATATTTTTGAAACTGATACATATAAGTTTTCTACTGCTCTTTCAAGTAGGATTTACAGAAACCTAGAAGGCTAATGTTTTTTTACACAACTAAAAAGTAACAAATTAGCTAATTGTATATTTTTAAATGACGACCATAAAAGTCTCGTAAGGTGCCTTTAAATTCCTCAAATGTATTTGTTTTATTATTATTATGAGTAGTAGTATTTAAAAGATTCCACCGACCAATCAGCTGATTCACACACCACCGACCAATCAGCTGATTCACACCACCGACCAATCAGCTGATTCACACCACCAACCAATCAGCTGATTCACATCACTGACCAATCAGCTGATTCACACCACTGACCAATCAGCTGATCCATACAGCAAGGATTCACTAGCCAATCAGCTGATTCACACACCACTGACCAATCAGCTGATTCAGACTCCACAGACAAATCAGCTGATCCATACTGCCAGGATACACTGACCAGTCAGATGAGCCATACAGCCAAGCTCCACTAACCAATCAGCTGATTCAAGTCCCACCGACCAATCAGCTGATCCAGGTTCCACCGACCAATCAGCTGATCCATACACCACTGACCAATCAGCTGATTCAGATTCCACCGACCAATCAGCTGATCCATACACCACTGACCAATCAGCTGATCCATACTGCCAGACACGACCAACCAATCACCTTACAATTTAGCCAATCGGCTAATGATAATTCCATCTTTCCATTTTTCAATTTTTAAACGTGTTTCTTACATTTCTTACATTTTAGTTCTTGTATTGTATCTTACATTGTTAATATCATTTCAAATACAGAAATCTTGCGTTTATGTCTTTGTAAAAGCCTTTTGTAAATTCCCCAGGGTTACAGGACAGGCTACACATACCGACACCCTATTGTCCGAGAAAAGCCGCGGCATAAAAGTGAAGTGGAGATCCCGGCCACAGTGACCGCATTCATGTTCGACGAGGACGACGTGCCGCGTTTCCCTCTGAAACTGCTTCAGCAGCGACAGCAGAGAGAGAAAACACGCTGGCTCAATTCTCCTAACTGCTACATGAAGGTCAACGTGTCGGACGGAGCGTGTGAAGAGAATGGACGCATCAAGACCATGGTGAGAATGACCCCCACGAACCCGAGGTTGAGGCCCGATTGAAGTCTTTCTGTCCGGAGAAAGATTAAAAAAAAAAACTTTCCCAACTTTTTGGCTCGTGTTTCTGCAAACTCATGTAGGGACACACACAAGTTATAAATTAATATTTACTACTTGGAATCTAATACACTGAATTAAAAGTAAATATGATTTCCAGAATTACAAAATTCACACTCTATGTACAGTTTTTAAGACAAGGTTGGGTTAGTACGTTTGCCCGAAACCCTGAAATTCAAGACTAGAACTGTCAATAAGTAATATATTCTGATCAATACCATTATACTAATTATAGTATAATGCTAAACTATAAGTAAGTTGACAATTATTTACGAGTGTTACGAATTTACGAATGATGTTTTTTTTAAGCATGATTCCTCTTTCTGACATCTAGTGGCTGATATTAGTCATAGCGGTTTTTTTTTTTTTTTTTTATATTAGTTTTTTTTTTAGCTTTTTGATTGTTCAATCTCAAAACAAATTATGCTGTTCAACATCAATACGCAGAAGATCAGTACGCTGCTTTATGGCCAAACACAAGCATCATTGTCGCACTTTAAAGTGTTGTTGTCATGAGCCGGTTCATGATTGGAGGGTTGGAAACATGTTCTTTTGGCGAGTTGAGGAGAGTTCACTCTTTAATTTAAAACAGCTGCTTCCACTATTTGCGTCACCCCAGCGCTTTTGTTTTTACAGTGTTTCATTAACTTCTTTCTCTCCGTCTCCGCAGTGGATGAAGTCAGACAATGGCAGTCACACCAGTGGGACTCCCATTCGCATCGAAGATCCCAATCAGTTTGTTCCTTTAAACACAAACCCACGTGAAGTTCTGCAGAAGAGAAATAAAGTGAGTGATTGGATTAAACACATTGAGTCTAACGTTATGCTGATGAGTGTTTACTTTACCTTTACTTCCAGTTTGTGTCAATTTCACATATTACACTATGAAAGGATGAGAATTATTGAGTAAATCTGATATAAAAACAAGTATAGTTTGATAAAGTAAATGTAATTGTGCTATTTGTGGCTGTGTTCATCTGTCCTGGTTGTTTTGGAAGAAGGAACTGTTATTAAAATGTAGATCCATGTATCAGTTTTATTTTTGCTATAATTTGCCATATTTTCACACTTTTCTATGCACTGATGTACTGTAATCAGTGACCAGAAAGACGTTTTCCGTGTGATGTGACACACTGAAGTTGTTTTCGTCCGGTTCTAACAACACATGTTTAAAATAGTCGTCTTTTAAATGTTTCTGAAGAAATAGGGATGAGAATAAAAGCGAGGCAGGAATCGTGTGACATTACAAACCACACAATAGTGTGATGATCTGACATCATGAATAATTAATCATTAAATAAATGTCTGGAAACTTGTTTATTTATTTTTTTTTATGAAAAAAATGTGTATAAAATTAAAGCTAATCATCACACTTGCCTTTTATTGTTTCAGGGATCACATATACTTTTAGACAAATAATAATGTTTCTTTTTAGTAATGTTATTTATTCCCTACTATTTCTCTGTTTTGGTGAGCCAGTAGTGATTGTTTTATGGCAATGCTGTGGTTCTTTTCCAGATCCGCGAGCAGAACCGATTTGACATGATGACAGCCGGACCACAGTCGCAGCGATTGGCCGGGATTGTGGTGGAGAAACCGCCGGTGAGTTGCCATTTATCTCCATCAGCCTGTGTGAATCTGATATCAAAGCCGCCACTAGAGGGCGCCATCGTCTTCTAGCAGCTACTGAGTGAAGGAAGAATTTTCCTGAAGATTTTTATCACGTTTTTTATTCTCTTTCCTTTAAGCAACAGTCGCCGGTTAAGGTAAAATCACAAGGTGTTTAGTGTAGAAATGTAGACGTCAGAGGCTACTTCGTTTGTAGACATTTCACTTTTGTTGCTATAGTTGATATTGTGTGATTTACAGTGTTTATGTTCTTGAATGATGTTTGAATATTGTAAAAATGTAATTTCATGATTTGTAGCATTTTAACGTGTTTATTTGTATGTAGAGAATGAGATGTCTTATATTACATAAGCTTTATGATTGTATATGCAGTGTATAGTGTACGGTATAATGGTCATTGTTTTAAAAGTATTTTAAACGTGCTTTTAAAAGGAATAAAAAAAAATAAACTTACACCGCTTTAACACGGGAAAGTTCAGAAAGTTCTCTGTTATAAAGGAAATGTCTTAAGAAAACTTGAAATTTTATTTATATATACACACACACATAAATATATGTATATATTATTACATTATATTATACATATATACACGTTATATGATACATTATATCATATATATGAATATTTATTTTTTTATGCGAGAAATGCAAGTTTTATTTACATAGTGGATTTTAAATGTTTTGTGTCTTCATTTTCAGCCATACATGGGCTACAATGATGAAGAGGAGAGTTGTCTTCCTCCAAACCCGTTCAATGAGCTTGGCGAAGATCTTCATCGTCTCAGAATAGATGGTAATTAAGTCTTGTTTTATGCTGAAATGAAAAGCGCAGATGTGCATGATTATTGTTCTGTTGATGTTGATCTGCCGCTGTTGCCCCTCACGCCTAAAACCGGCACAGTAGACCCCCATTTATCATGCTTCACTTTAGTCTAGTAGATTTGGCCACATTGCAAAATGTTGGAAATTTAGGTAACACTTTATTATAACATCAGCATTTACATCTGAAGCGTTCCTACGATTGGTTAGTGGTGTGAAGCTAGAATCTGGAATTATGACTAACTACTTCCTGGTTGTGGTGAGACCGCAGAGCTTGATTTACAGACAAACCGTCCAAGTATAAAACCGAAAACTGACCGCAGACATTTGATTGGCTCAATCTAAACTACAGCTGCACGATTCTGGATAAAACGAGTCAATCTTTATTTTATAGATTTTATCTTGATTATTGATGAATCGCAGTAAAGTAACGCATTACTCTTCACTTTAAATTTAAATAATTGGAAGGGAAAATAATGTAGTGTACTGTAAAAGTAATAATGTAAAGAAATCTTTTAAATTTGTTGTAACCTTTTTATATCTGCAAAATCCTTCCACCGATTTTAGTATTGTGATCAGACGAGTTTGGCTGAATCGCAAAACTGCTGGATTAAGATTGCGATGGTGGTAAAATCGAGATCGCAATCTTTTAACGATGAATTGTGCAGCCCTAATCTGAAAGAATCCCAGGACTTTGCTTTTACAGATTACATGCTATTATGCCATTAATAATTCACTAAATAAATAAATAAAATTGTATGAAATGTATTTCAATGCATTTAAATTGAAAAAAGTAATTAAATATGAATTATTCAATCTGCAATCAACACAATTTTGTTTGCTCTTTTCAATCCCTCACCCATGTTTAGAGTCTATAGGTGGCTGTGGGAGTGAAATGTTCTGATTGGGCCATATTTCTTCCTTCAACATTTTTTAACACAATTAAATTGTTTGAGGGAGCAGCAAAGGACAGGTCACTTTGTCAGGCTGCCGAATCCGTCTTATACCGAGTGAAAAGGCGACAGTTAGTGGACAGTTTGTGGGTCTGGTGTGCCGTGTGGTTTCCATGTGACCCAACTAACCTGAGGAATAACCTGCAACCCTGAAAATGTTTTTGCATGTCTTCTTCTAACCGCTCGTCCTGTGTTTGTGTCCGTCCACTAACCCGGCTGAACTCGGCAGATGAAGAGCAGCTCACGTCAGACGACACGTCCACACTCTCTCAGTCTTTGTCCCAAACACAGTCGCCACACGACACTCCAGCTAAAGAAGGTATCACACACGGGTTAAAACATCTAACCACACTACATTTATTTATACAATGCAAAGTGGTTAATTATTCTTCAGATCCATCCAAAAAAAATTTCAAACTTTTTAAATCGATGTATACAATTGAAAATAACACTTAACTATATTTATTATTGTTGTATATCTTGATTTAGCTTTGCAATACATTTGCCATTTTCTTTGTTAAGGATATTTGTATAATGTTCATGCTGTAAGTTACTTTGCAATTTAATGTCCTTTTAGTTTGTTTTATTATAAAATATGAAATGACGAGTTGACACAATCAACATTTTGTACTTGTTTTATTTATGTATTTAGATTTCTATATTTTGGTGGCTTTGGCTATGCATGTTTGTTTCTTTATATGCCACAACTGATGTGACATGTTTCACAAACATGTTTGTTTAATTCACTGTTTTTTTCTTTCATATTTATACATTATATTCTACAATATTGTTTTAATCAAAAGTGACTTTGATTTCATTACATTTTAACACTGAACCATGAACTTTATCCTTTCCCTGGAAAAAAAACACGTATGACAAAGATAGACTTTGAAAACACAAAATAGGTAAACTTTAAAAAGACAATATAGATAACAATATAGTTATATATTAAATATAAAGTTATGTTAGTTACATAAGTTATATAAGTTAAGTATAGACAATATAGTTCACAGATGAATGATGAACATGTTTCTTTTTTATAGACTTTTTTTCTAATTCTGCACAGCGGAACTTGAACTTGTCTGGGACTAAGAAAAGCTATATATATAAATAAACTTGAACTTAAATTTGATATATTAGTATATATAAAAGCAATAAACGTTAAAAATAAGCAAGAAAAAAAGTACAATACAAATGAAAGCATTGTTTACAGCATGTTTAATCAGTGTGTTACAATAACAAAGCAATAATTCAAAGTGAACAACAATGTAATAATATAAGTAGTTTAGGGTCAAAAAGTCTTTTAGTTTTGTGTGTAGTCACATAATTTACCAGCGTAACCCATGATTATAATGCGACTAGGTCAAATGCATCACGTTTCTTCGTCTTGGATTACACGGCGTGTGAACAACATCACAGTGCTTTACATAAAGTCTCCTTCTTCACACAAATACCCGTCTAGAAGTGTCGAATTAGGTTTATCAGAAGTATGACATTGATAAACGACAATGGGTTTTTCCGTCTCTGGCGAGATGATTCAACGTTTTCGGTGTAACTCGACTAATTCCGCTTTTAATTTTGAAAAATGTGTATGCAAAAACTAATTTTCTTTTTCAGTCGTTTAAGAAATTTGATGCATTTTGATACATTAATACAATTTGATTTAAGAACCAATGCTTTCAGCTTTTGTGGTTAGTAATTTTGCCAATGAACTTTATCGTCTTATTGTTAAAAATCACATAAATGTTTTTTCACAATAAAAATTTTAACTGTTAATAGCAACAGAGATTGAAACTAGAAAATAACAGTACGTGGAAAAAAGTGACCTGATCTTGTTAACACACACACACACACACACACACACACACACACACACAAAATACACATTTAACTTTTTACAGTTTAAAAAAAAAACGGCCGTTTTTTGTTTCCTTTTTTTAGTTCTAATTTGATTCAAACTTTTAATTCTGATTTCTTCTCTGTGATTGGTCCAGAAAATCACACCGGCTTAATGCAGAATGGCAAAGACAACCACGGCGAGGAAGAGGAACTGATGAAGCGTGTGAGCCGACTGACCACCAGCGCCGAGAGCGTGGAGCGGATCGACGAGTCCCTGTCTCCAGAGAGCTCGCCCTCCAAGTCTCCCAGCAAGAAGAAGAAAAAGTTCCGAACGCCGTCCTTCCTGAAGAAGAGCAAGAAGAAAGAGAAAGCCGAAGCTTAGAGGTCAAAAAAGCGGCCATCGTCGTTTTATTTGACGAGTTTTTTTTTTTTTAAGAAAGATATTTACGAAACATGGCACATTTTTGGGAGATGTCGGATAGATGGACTCGTTTTTATTTTCATTTTTTTTTAGCAGAGTGCCATGATCACGTTCATGGGCCGAGTGTGACCAGGAAGAGGAGAAGCTCTTGGGAATCTCGTCTCCTCTTTCCTTCCCAGTGGTTTTACTGAATCTCATTATCGCGCCCATACTGCATCGTTCTTTCCGTTTTATGTTTGTACGTTTAGCTAGACAGGGAAGTGAATGAGCGCCATCGTTGTTTGGCTTCAGCTAGATGATTTTTTATTTTTTCTCTCTAGATGTAATTGGTCGCATGAGGGATTCTAGAAAATTCACACTGGAACGTTTATGAGATTATTTTAGCAGGGTTTATCGCGGCGTTTTCTGTTTCCTCGCTCTTCCATTGCCAAACTAAAACGACTAAACGCGACTCGTAGGGTTTACTGGAATGTAGTAGGCTCGTGTTTTCATTTCTTTAACATCCAAACCACTCTTGGAGGTGTAATAGCTTAATTTTTTATCGTCATCATGTGGTTTTGTTTTTTTTGATCATCGTTTTATGTACTGACAAAAACGGAATCCGCATGTTTTGAATTTATATGGCTGGTAACGTCGTCTCGAACCTGTAAACGCTCGGATTACTAAAAACACGTGTAACCAAAATGCATTACAACTGGACGGTTATGCTTTATGAATCTATTTTTATGCTGCACTTTTTAAACGTGGCGTCCATAGCGAAACGTCTGGATGATCTGGGCAGTAGATGGTGGTGTGTTTCAATATACTGAAAAGACATAGAGAAGAAAAGCTTTTAACATATATAGAAATATATATATTTCTAAATGTAGTCAGAAACTATTTTTGAACAAATGTTTAATCCCGAAGCAGAAAACCCATCTGACGTCGCCATTAAAGGGCTGGAACCACTCCGAACGTCTACATCACCACTACAATACAAAATGTCTTGGCGAGAATTTCAGTGCAGGTTATAAACGGTCGTTTCTCTTTGTTTTTAGGAAAGGTTCCTTTTCAAGGAAGCCATCTTAAGACAGGAAGACACGAGTTTGCCATCTATTGTGTTGTCGGATTGAAGATTAGCGCAGAGTAGAGAGCAGGAGGAGGTGGTCCGCGCACACACACGCAGGATCACGGTAAGATAAATATCCCAGAGGGCAATGTGAAGTCGTGGTTTGGGCTTGAAGACGGTCAGACGCTTCGAAGCTGCGCAAATAGCTGGTTTTGAATGTGGTCCAGATGTGCTTTCAACAAAAGCTGGGCCTCGATACGCAGAGACAACTGGGGCGGGTGGGAAGATTTATAGGTTTTATTGCTTTTCTTTTCTCCTCCTTGATTATTTCTCCTTTCGGTTTGCTCGGCGTAGTCACTCACGGTTTTGCTTTCAGGAAGTCTAGTTTACAGAGTTTTATACCTTACATGCTCTCAGAACGTTCATCTTGTCGCTCACAAAACCCTCGATTGAACTGTTTTGCACCTTGTATTTTTGTTTCTAGTCTTTGGTTCGGATTGAACTGTTTGCTTGGGCAGGAAAGCCTCAGCGAAGCCTTTTTGTGACCTGTGAAATCAAATATAAATGGTTATCTAACAAGCTTGCTTTTAGCTGTATGCTTTTATGTGTACATTCACAAATAAACTATTTTAAGAAGCAAACGCTGACATCAAACTCTCTGGAGAGCAGAACATTTTCCTTCATTGTTTTAACCGTATTCGCTGTATGAACATGTTCTTTCAATAGTCAAAATGTGAACTTAGTCCTTGTTTATTCAAAGAGCTAAAGAAATAGTAATGTTTTAATTGGTTCGGTGCTATTTTCTGTCAATTTTGTCGTAATAATGTAACAACAACAAAAGTAACAAAGTAAACAAGTACCAAAATTAAGTAACTATTTTAAAATATAGCTACTGTGACTTTAGTGGAGTCATATTTTTGTTTCATTTTTGTACACTGTGTTCTGTGATTGTCGAACTATGTAGTTTTTTCTCTTAAACTTGCAATTTTGAAGTTACAATCCTCTTAAAAATATATGAACTGCTTATGACGGAGATCATAAGACGGAGATAATTGAAAGCTTTTTCCATTAAAAAAAAAAGTGTTAGCAAAAAATAATTTTCTTTTTTAGTTCTTTAAGAAACTTACTACATTTACCACACGAACCAATGCTTTTTAGTTAGTTATTTTGGCATTATTTTCAATAAATATACAGAGTTGTAACTGTTAAAAGCAATAGAAAATGCAGTGACTGAAGCTAGAAATTATTAGTATGTGGAAAAAAGTGACCTGATCATATTGACACAAACACACAATCAAAATACCTATGTAGATTTGAATCAAAACAGACATGTTTGTTGGGTTTTTTTTTTTTTTAGTTCTAATTTAATTAAAACGTTATAGAAATCAGGCTTGTCCAGAACATTACCATTACAATGTTATTACTATTATAATAGTATTACTTTCCAAACAAGACTATTGTTTAAAATTCTGTGAAATAAAAAAAAAATCCTACTAAAACAAAATGATTTGTACCAACATTATAGAACACAGAGAATTTAATCAACAGATTCGCTTTGCAGTGTGTTGAGACTTCTTTTGATTTCTAAAAAAAAAAAGTCTTTCCAAAATTAGAATTTATCTAACTTGTGTCTGTTTTGTCTAGCGAGTAAAGTTCCACAACCGTGTGATTCTTTTCCCTCATACTCTTAATAAACACGCGAGCAATGGTGCTTTGTTTTACATTTCCTTGTAAGATGTCGTATCCTGACATCAAAGCTCGCGTCCTTTAAACATAAGCGCACCAGAAATGCCCGTCCTGTTGAGATGAATGGCTTCCCCTCACCAGCGTGGTGGTAATGAGTCTCGGCGCATGAGCTCATGAGCGCAGGAAGTGTGGGAAGTTGGTCAGTGGACCGAAACGCCAGTTCATAGACAAGTCGGTCATTCAAAGACGAGAGAAAGAGCAGGAGGGCGGAGGGCGGGTCTTTCGTGTGGCTCCTATAGAGTGGCTCTCGCAGAAGGCGGGACTTCACGTAAGGCCTGGAGACAGAAGCTCTGAAAGGGGGCGTTAGAAAAGCCTGTGAGGGGGCGCGGGGTCTCCAGACAGTGTCTTGCTGTGAGTGTCACAACAATAAAGCAGTTCAACTCCAGATGGATGGCCAACCAAAGCTCAGCACTGCCCCCTCTACAGGCTGATGGGAGAAGGCAGCCTCTTTGGAGATTAAGGGAAGAGCTGGATTTGTGTCAGCAAAATGGACCAGAGACTCCTACATCCCACCCACCCTCCTCGTGAAGCCAGAACATTTTGTTTGTACACGGCTGATGACTGTCCAGATTGAAGAGACGCGGTGTTCTTTTTGTTTTCCTGTAAGATTAGAGAAGCTGGGGGAACCACAGGGGTGGCCACTCTAAACCGGCCGCACGGCGTGGTAGGAATTTTGCGGTTATGAGCCAAATAGTTTGGCAATTTTACGTGGTTTACCACAAGGTCACCTAAGAGGGGTGTTCTGGCAGAGAATAATCAACAATTTCGATAGTTTGTTCCCATCCTTGGCTTTTCCAACCTGGGAATACCTTGACAAGAGGACTTTAAGGCTCACAGGAAATTGCGAGATCTATACTGGGACAAACTGGGGTCAGATAATACGATATTCTCTTGTCTTGGTTCGGATCAGTGTGATGGTGAGTGCCGGTGTCCAATGGGCAAGACATCTGGAGCAGATGGCTCATTGGAGTCGCCCCAGCAACGCTGCAGGAACAGGTCGTCCCTGTTCCTCTCCCAGTGCCAGAAGACGTCAGCTGGGCAGCCAGAGTGGGAGGCAGAGAGATGTTCCTGCTCGAGGACAATGCCTTTAATGGAGATCACCCAATTGCAATCACCCAACTGCCCCCCTACTCTGGAAAACCCTAAAGAGGCAAACATAAAGGAACCCGAGCAACATTCAAGCCACAATAGCACATGGTGACCTGGCCCGAACACGCTCTTTCTCACACACACACTGTTGGGTGACAGTGTAGGTCAGCGAGGGTTAATCAGGATCAACACCATCTTCTGTGCATCTCTCCCGTGTTGACCTGGAATGGACGTAAATAGGACAGTCCGACTCTCTAAGTGACAGAGATGGATGTGTGACTGAACACTTCTACATCCATGTTCTACAAGCCCAATGGGTTGCCAAATGTCGGCTTGTATAGGTTTCTAAGCATGGAATAACTCAATGACCCAACCAGTTTACCTTCCAGACTGTTTTTGTCAATGGGAATCAATCAACCCTCAAGCCTTGGTGTTCTTATCACGCTCTGCTGGTCGAAAGTAGGTGCATTTTGAACGCAAGCATTTCTGCACGTGTGACGTTGTGTGTTGTGAGTCGCTGACCTGGCAGAGATCCAAAAGGTTGCGTGTGGATTTTCCAAGGCCTCAATCGAGTATGTAGTGGTGTTTTCCACCTCATCGCTAAATCATGAAAGGTATTTCAGAGATGCTTCTTGAATTGAAGCCAAACGTCAACGTCGGATAGGAAAAACAAACCGGAGTGGAACCTGTTGTACGGAAATCTGGCAGAGATTGTGTTAGGCCAGAACGACTAAGTCTCGTAAGAGGCCAACGGGAAATGGGATTTTACTGCGAATTCACAAATCTCTTTCCCGCCCAATGTTAAATCTGACATTGCGGACAGATTAAGCGAGGAAAAAAAACACTTTGCGGAGAATCATTTCTCAAGCAAGACGGGGAGCAACGTTAAAAATTTTGAAGAGAAAGGTCAGAGACGGAGGCGATTACTGTGCCGACTCCACGATAAGAGCCACGCTGCCTTTCGCACATATCTTGGTGTGCACGACGATGACAAACAGACGTCTAATCCTGGACACACGACCTCTTTCTGAGATAAGCCCACTGTGTTCATGTAATACATCGGTCATGACAAGTACATCCAACTGTAAGGCACAATAAAGACATTGTGTTACTAGTAAGAGTGAAAGCTGTGTGTGTGTGCCAGTATATATTTGTATGCACACGTTTGTATGTTTGTGCATGTATAAATGCATATGTGTGTGTGTATCCTAAAAACGTTTCTTATGACAGACTGTTATTTTTGTATAATATGTGATAACTGAACTGTAAGCAATTATAGTTTAATACTGTTTCCTTTTATACATATTTTTTAGTATTTAATTTGTCTTTACGTGTAAGTTATTACAACATTATGTTTTACCTTATTTGTTTTTTTTATTGTTTTGACAGTGACCAATTATTTAAACTAAACCATCAACATCACAAGAAAAAAACATTTCTTGTAAAAAAAGAAGTTTTAACTTTAGATCACATACAAATAGATCATTAAATAAAAATCCAGATTTTTTTATATCGGCTATCACAACAATTCGAAAAGACAAAAGTACAAAAAGAAATTTTTGTTTGCAAAAAAATTAATGTTTGAAAACACATTCATGCATATTCGAAACCTAAAAGATATTTCATGAGAACAACCAAAGTTTGAAGAATCTAGAAAGCCAATTCTTTACTCTCCATCAAAGTTGTAAAAATGAGTAGTTATTTTAACACGAGCTCTTCTCAGACACCCCGTCTTTTATACGTCATCAGATAACAGAAGTCCACCGAGTTTGAGTGGAACGTTTGAAGTAAGCGAGTCTTCCTGGTTCCCGGCTCCTCACACACACTGACTGCAGATGTCTGTCTCTTTCACCCACCCTGAAGACCATCTGCACCTATTGTCTGGAGCAGAGAATGAGCCTCGTCACCCCTCGCTTTCACACACACTCGCTTCCAGGAGGGTGCGGGGTCTCTTTAATCCAGAAATGACATATCAGGAACGCAGACCGACTCTGGCAGCATGCTAATACTCATTATATGTAGACGCCATCACCAAAGCTTGAAGAAAAAAACAACAGATTTTCGTGGCGGTCATTTTTCTAGAATTGTGCAAAATGTGTGCGGTTTTTTTTTTATGTTTATTTTTAATGTTTATATTTTTTTTATACTGTTTGTAGTCTTTTTTTTTTTTTGCAGTTTGAGTGAATTTAAGGAAAAACTTTTGCAGAATTTGGCATCTAACCACAAACACAAAGAAATACGTTTGGAGAATAATCATTTCTGTCAGAGAGCAGCAAAACGAATATACGTATGTAAATTAATCGCATATCTACGTTAAAAAATATATTAAATTAAATTATTACATTTCTATGAAAATTCTAGAAATTTGACTAATCTATAGTGTCATTGTGTTTTTTATTTTGTTTCAATTGAGACAAAATTAAGAAAAAATGTGCATTATTTTTTTCATTTTTTGTTGTTGTAATGACGACGTCGCAATAATGAACGCCATTAACAAATGAGCCAAAAAAAAAGTGAAATTTTCGGTTTCCGATAAAACAAAATCATTATTGGTTTGACTTGGTGGGCACCATATTTATTTCGTTTGGTTTTGTGTTCATGGGAATGTGAACGAGGGCAGTGGGAGCAACTAGGTCAGTAGGTCGAAATCGATTGCCGTCTTGCACAAGCAAAAAAAAAACGACGCATTTTGCTGCACGAATATTGACCGCTGTTAGTTTCTGGGAATGACTCCATTTGCTACCGAGACACGGAAGTTTGCTAAAAATAGAACGTGGTGTTTTCTTTGAAGCTCAGTTGAAATCTCAGCTTTGCGGCTACTGGAGATAATCGTGCTGTCCAGATGTTCTTTATCACGAAGAGCATCAAGGTTCTCTACGTTCTGACTTAGACGACAGACTTCTGCCATTGTCTGCATCCTTTCTGAATCCAGCCCACCACCGGGCTTTGTCTGGCCCAGAGAAGCATCTCAGACACCATGAATGAGAAGAATAAGGTCGAGCTGGATTGAAAGGAAGACCTACTTTACAGGCCAATGATCTCCTTCTCTGTCTGTTTAGGGCCGTAATTGTCTGTCAAGGCCATGGCGATGCCAGTGGACGCCTTGAAATTGATTTGGGGATTAAACTCTAAAGCTTGAGGAATTAACCAGATGGATGGAATATGCATGCGAGAAGTTTCTATCTGTATGACAGTTTGACGTTGGTTAGTGTCGAGGTTGAATCCCATGAGGCTCTTGATGAATTGCTGTTAACGTATTTGAAAAGTACTGGAAAATGGAGACGAAAAAAAACAGACAAGTTTTGGGTTAAACTTCTAATAATGGAGACATTATACACTCTTCTGTCATAATGAAAAAAGTTCATAAAAAATGAACTAAAACTATTTAGTTCTACACTCTACTGACAAACTATTTCAAACTCTGAGTTGGAAAAATATAATCCAGCCTTTGTATAATTTTTTTGTCTGATCAAATATATCAGATCAAAATGTCGGATCAAATATGTGATTGGACAGTCTTGGAAAGTAAATATACTTTGTGGATTTATATAGTTTATTTAGAATACTTTGTTGCAAATTGTCAAATAGCTTTAATGCTGATTGTCACCCCGACTTTATTTTTTGTTTATCACATTTCCTGACTGTTATTTCCTGTAAAAATGTACTATATGTTTTCACGTTCACATGATAAATATAGAAACAAAATACAGAGAACATATAGAATATCTTTAATTGTCTTTGGCGACAATGTATAAAAATATGAATACATATATTATATAGTATACTAAGTATCCACATTCCAATATGTATCCCATGTAAACAAGAAATAAAAAGATAATTATAAACGTAATAAACAATTACAGTAGTTAATGATATTTTAATATTATATGATGCTGCTTTTTAACACGCTGAGTACAAAAAAAACGGTAATACTTTTTTTATATAGAATACTTTGTTGGAAATTTTCAATTTGTCGTCGTTTCCAGTCAAAAAATTTTACGCTGATTGTCACACTGAAGTTTTTTTTGAAAAAATCACATTTCCTGACTTTTTTTTCCAGTAAAATAACACGATATGTTCGCATTACAAATATCGAAACATAAAATATAGAGAACATATAGTATATCTTTAATTGTCTTTGGCGAAAATGTATAAAAATATACACACACATAGCGTACTAAGTGTTCACATTCCAAATTGTATCCAATGTAAACAACAAAGCAAATAAAATATAATTATAAACTTAATCAATAAATACAGTAGTTAAATCATGATGTTAACATGATATGCTGCTGCTTTAAAACGTTTATCATAACTTTATAACACGCCATTAACATAAAAATAAACGAGAGGAAAAAAACAGTGTCTATGATGCTGTAAATAATGTAAAGACACGGAAGCTTCTAAAAGATGAAAGGAATATGAGATTGTGGTTTTGAGTGCAGTCCATCAGAAGTCAGACTCTGATGTTTTCTGGACAGAAAAGGACAATGCTGTGTTGACCCCGAGCACTCGAGACCACCGTCCCCACCATCCTCCACAGCAGGTGTTCCCTTTGTAGAACCTTCCACTGTCTCACTGTGAGATCTCAGGGATTTCAGAGGTATGTCGTACGTCAATTTTTTTATGTACGTTTGATGCCTTAGTTGCACTGTTTTTTTTTTAATTGCGTAATAAAAAATGTGTTTTTAATTATTTTAAATTATGGATATGGGAAAATCCATATCTTTCACATACTTCAGAGCTAATAAGACCGTGTGTGTGTGTGTGTGTGTGTGTGTGTGTGTGTGTGTGTGTGTGTGTGTGTGTGCTCATAAGTTGTTGAGCACATGGTTGTCTTGTAATCATGTTCCTGAGTTTTTTTTTAACCAGTTAATTTGCCCTTTTATTAACCACTTAATTCGCCCATTTATTGTTTAATGTGCCCGTTACAATTTATTTTGACCCTCTTGTGTCACATAGTATTTATACTTATTTTTTTGTGCTGTTTGTCTTGCACAGACTCTTCAGCAATTTGTCCAGTTCCGTTCCTGTCTCAGTCATCCAGTTTCATTTTATTTAGTTGAGACCTTTTTACAGTTTTTGTTTCTTTTTAAATATCTTTCCGGGTTTTGCCCTTTTGGAATTTTTATATTTTTGTGTTGTATTTTTCTATATCCATAATTTCTACTTATTTAATCAAAGCACATGATTTTACTGCAATGGATTTTTTTTCACGTTTGAAAACGTGACGTGTGTGATCGTGACGAAAATATTATTGTTGTTTACAGGTTGTTATTATAAATATGTTATTTATTATTGTTGCTGTTATATTGTTAGAATATTTAATAAATACATTTCCATATAGTCCGCAGGGAAATATTGACCATCTCACTCACTTTTTACTTTAAATTAAATTATAAAGATTATTATAAATACATATATTGAATATTCTAGAATATATAGAATTAGTAATGTCTACAGTTTAGAGTTTTTGTATGTTTAGCTTGAAATAGTTCATATTTAAAAAATTATTCATAAGATTATTTTATTACATTTCATTATTCATATTAATAATACTAATACACAATTCTTAAAACACACCCCAAATGGAAATGCTTACAATACACAAAACTTAAAAATACAACAAGGTACAAAAAAAAATTGAGAAACACTATTCAAGTACGTATTGACTTATTGATTAATTTAAATTTGTTTCGACTGTTTTTTTCAATTAAATGTGTTTCTACTGTTTATTTAAATTTGTTTCTACTGTTGTCACATGAAATTAGAAAGGCTTTTTCAATTCAATTCAATTATTACAAATTCAATTCGCCTGTTATTACGCTAAGGCACTGAATGTGTCTAGTGTTGTCATTGGTCAATTCACTAATGAATTCTGTCCATTTCAATGTGTATATTTTTTTTTTTTTGCTGGTACCAGACGTGATAAGTCCATGTCACAACTTTGATAGCCTCCAGCCTCCAGCGGTCATTACGTGGCCTGGCCTCAGTCTTTAATCATCGCCTCTGCTTCCTTCTAATTTTCCCAGGAAGCCACAAGTTATCAGCTCGGGTGCTGTCACGGCAACTCGCCTGTTGTTTACTGGGAGTGCTGGACTTCATGGCACGAGATGTTTCCCTCCTGACAGGTGTCCACTGAATAATGACGGCTTACTCGCCCTGAGCCAACAATGGCCGTCGCTTCTCTGTTCACTTAGTCAACACAAGTCCTGTCCTGAGAACACAAAGGGCTAGAAAAGCCATGGTTCTGGCTTTAATGTCTGACTTGTTGGTTAGCATCTTGTGAGTTAGCATATTAGCATATTCTGTTGCTGTCATATTTGCGGTTGCTTGAGCGTGGATGTTGAATTACTCATCACACTGGGTGTATTTTCTGTCTGGTAGGACTGGTTTAACAAATAAGCTATGGAAAATCTAAGCGACAAAACTTTTTTATGTATGTTATTGATTTTTAGCTGATAGCTGGTGGTTGTGGTCCCAGTTCGTGAATTTCCGGTAGGTTTCACATCTTGAGAAAAAGGCTGCCCACTGCTCCGGGTGTATGTGTGGTAAAAAGTTTACTCACACTGAATTTAGGCTAAAATAAAATAAATAAATGTGGAAAAACTCTATTCATGAGGTTTTATTTTCTAATACAGAAATGAAATGTAACACCTCCATGTTTCAAAAATGGTAAAACAAAATAAATAAAGAACAAGCTTCTCGTATCTTCAGCAGACTGAAACTGAAACTTGAGACAGTTAAAACTGTGAAAAGCGCCCTACAAATACTCATTATTATTATTATTACTACAGATGGCAAAATCGCCTCGTTCGCCCAAGAAATTAACCGTGATAAAAATCTATGGTTCGTCGCGTACAATCAAAATGTAACGAGTAACGGTACGTGTCAATTCAAAAGTAGTGAAGTGAAAAGTACAGTTACTCAACCAGAAATGCAGTGGAGTAGAGAGTAAAAGGTGCTTATATTTTTTATACGCAGTACGAGTACAAAGTAGCCGAAAACATACTTAAGTATGTAACAAAGTACATTTACTCAAGTACCTTACACCTCTGCTAACCACCAGAGTGTTAATCCCACCTTTAGGACCACAGTTGCTGTGATTGGCTCCTGCTCCCTGTGACCCAGAAATGGAAAAGAAGTTCAGAAAATGGATGGATGGCTAGATGGGTCTTTTTGGACGCTCAAATGTACATAGTATGAATTCATTTCCAATGAGACATTCTCCAATTTTGTTTTTGGCACAAATGTATGATTAAATTGAGCGGTGAAGCGACTCAAGACAAGCCAGGAATCTGCTCAACACTTTCAGATAAATAAGGTCGCGATCGTAAATACGCTTCCGACTGCGAATCAGCATCAGAAAGTGGAGAACAACAGATGAGCGGAGAGGTTGTTTGTCCAGTTGATCTTCCTCAGAGGTCAAGCTTCACAGCGCAAACACACCCCGGTGTGCGAATGAAAAGCGCAGCCAGGGTCTCCAGGACTGATTCTCTTCTAGATGTGAAGTATGCGAACGCCAACAGAAAGCAGGTTTGACTGAATACATGGAACCGACTCAAAACAAATCCACTTTTTAACAAAAGGAATGCCTGAAGAAGAAAAACAGGCATACAAATGTTTAGAAATAAAACATGTTGTTTCAGCTTATGAAGACTCACCCCAAGTTGGCCTTCAAAAGGGAGAAAATAGCATCGAAATATCTGTCCGTGAATTGAAAAGTTCTTGAACCGAAGCGTTTGTAAACAGGGTCTCTCTCTCAACTTTCCTGCATATGATCAATCGGTCGTGCTGCCGTGTGCGACCCCACGGGACATGGGTTTGATTCCCTGGGAAACTAAAAGGATATGATTATGAGGACATGAGTATTGAGGACATGTTTATGAGGACTTCCGTATTGAGGATGTGTTTATGAGGACTTCAGTGTTGAGGATGCATTTATGAAGACGAGTATTGTGGACATGTTTATGAGGATGTGTTTATGAGGACTTCAGTATTGAGGACATGTTTATGAGGACTTCAGTATTGAGGATGTATTCATGAAGACTTTGATATATGAGGACTTCAGTATTGACATGTTTATGAGAACTTCAGTATTGAGGATATGTTTATGAAGACTTCAGTATTGAGGACATGTTTATGAGGACTTCAGTATTGAGGAAATTGTTCATGAGGACTTCAGTATTGAGGATATGTTCATAAAGACTTCAGTGTTGAGGACGTGTTCATGAAGACTTAGGTGTTGAGGACATGTTTAAGAATACTTCAGTATTGAGGATATGTTCATGAGGACTTCAGTATTGAGGACATGTTTATGAGAACTTGAGGACATGTTTATGAGGACGTGAGGATTCTAGCTCAAGATATCTGGAATATTATTTCATAGAAAATACAACATTTTCACAAAGTCCCGTCATTGAAGATGGCATTCATCTGATGGCGAGATAAATCATTTAACTTTATTTTCTGAGCTGCAGTTACGACCTAACTGGTTAAAACTGCTGTATGCAAATGAGTGTAACCCAAAACCAGAATTAACTAGTGGCCTCTGGCTACATGTGCGAGAGCGAGCGAGGTGGTGTCACCCGTATGGCGGCCATGTTGAGTTTAACAGCAGCAATGACCCACTTCCATGCCGCTGCCCTTTAATTAAGCTTTTACTGCGCCACAAGCAACATTGTAAAATTCAAAAAAAATTGTAGCATCTTGGAAAAATGCAAAAACAAATATATTAAGATGTTGTGAAATGACACACATTTTAAAGTTTTTTAATTATTAGATTTTATTTACACACAACTTTATACGCTAAAAATGTAACATTGAGATGTAAAAGATCGCTTTTCCACAAAATAGAATTACGATGGGGAAAATGGACCCAGTTTGTAAACACATTGTGGCTTGTGTTTCAATCAGCGGAACATCTGCTGAAGATACTGTTGGTTCCAGTAAAGCGCCGTCCATCAGGTGGAGGGTCACGTATTTTAGTCGCCTCTTTTTGAGCCGAGTTTGCACTGGCTTCCTTTCGCTTTCCACTTTTAAGTTGCCTGTGAAGCCGACATCAAATGTCTGAAGCCCTGTGTAGAGTCTTTGAAGTGCTGGAGAGCCGAGCTGTGCTGTGATGCTGAGACACTGCAGGGAACAAACACACGTCTCCGGTCCGGCCCTGCAGACGTGTTGATCTGTTATGCCGTGTGGTTTCAGTGTGTTTGCGTCAGGGTTCGGCTTTTTTGCTCGCTTTACTAACCACTTGTGTCATTTCGGGGTCACAGGGATCTGGTGCCCATAGCGGAAACTTTTGTGTGTATATTATGTAGCAAACACACACACATACAATATATATTTTATTGTGTGCGTGCGTGCGTGCGTGCGTGCGTGCGTGTGTGTGTGTGTGTCTGTTATGCTTTTTACAGCATCGAAGCATTCGGCTATAGCCTGTGATGCTTATGTTTTGTATTTACTGTACTGTATTTTCATTTTTTGTTGTTGTATATACTCCTATTTGTTATTATAATGTGCATTTCTTTTTGGTTACATTTATTATTCTCTTCATACTGTACATTTGTCATATTACACATACTCCTTTTTATTATAAAACTGTATATTCCTTTTATGGTGTGTGTGTGTGTGTGTGTGGTGTGTGTGTGTGTGTGTGTGTGTGTGTGTGTGTGTGTGTGTGTGTGTGTGTGTGTGTGTGTGTGTGTGTGTGTGTTGTGTGTGTGTGTGTGTGTGTGTGTGTGTGTGTGTGTGTGTGTGTGTGTGTGTGTGTGTGTGTGTGTGTGTGTGTGTGTGTGTGTGTGTGTTTCTGTGTGTGTAATCTTTATATATAATATTACCCTACTCCTGTTTGTTAGAATACAGTATATCCTTTTTATTACATATATTTATTTTCAATTTTTGTGGATTTTATTGAGTTGAATTGAATTGAAAAAGTCCTTTAATTGTGCGGGGAAATTTCATGTCACATCGGTAAACAAATTGAAATAAATAAAAAAACCTTTTTTTTATTTATTAATAAAATGTTATACTACTTTTTTTCAATAAAACTTAGATTTTTTTTTCACTGTTTTCGATATGAAGAAAATACAGAAAATATATTCACACTTTTTTTTATAGGTCATGAATAATGAAGTCGCTCGTCCTAATAAACGGTTGCCATTTAAGGGGTTTAATGGGCCATTTTGTAGGTTCGTGTGCGAACAAAAAAGATTTATGCATCTTAAAAGATGCGCATTTTAGAAAAGAGCCGAATCACGAGCGCGGGGGGGGGGGTACGGTAGGTGGGACGTCATTGTGGACGTGACGGGACGCGCGCGGCGGGCGCTAGGACCCTGAAGAACCGGCATTTTATCTCCTCATCCATTCCACTCTCCTCATTTATTCAGTAGATCCTCTCGGAGCAGCACAACACAATAAAGCATATTAATACTGGGGGCAAAAATGGTGAGGAGCGAGAGGCCAGCGACGGAAGCAAAGAATGACGACTTGTTCCTCGAGTCCGAAACTTCTCTGGATCCGCAAGATTTTCAGATGTTTTCCTCCTTCGATGACGTCTTCAACTCCAGAGACTCTATGATAAACACTTTCCTGAAAAACGTACATGTTTTACTCGAAGCTGCCAGTTATATAGAAAGCGCCGAGAAGAAGGATGGAAGTAAGTGAAATCGCGGTGCTTTTGATGTTTGGCGCAGAAAGAAAAGAAGAGAAAAAACAGTGTCATTGTTGATAGGCTCAGACAACAAAGGATTGAGTTGAACTGAGTCGGACAAGGAACATGTGCAATGTGCGGCGATCGGGAGGCTTTAAATGGATCCTGCTTCGGACATGTGAAATATATTGACGTTTCACTTGCGAAAAGTATTTTATAACGTGCAAAAACCGCATTCCGAACTTCACCTGTCGTTCCGACTGCGCGATAAAGTATCTTGAAAGGCACGATGCGATATCACGGAACTGATCACAAATTATAATAATTTTATTGTCGCGTTTTATGTCCTAAATATGTATTTGGATGGACGCGTTATCACAGAAGGACGTATTTTACAGTTATTCCCCTCTCTGTGGATGAATAGATCAGTGTCGTATTTATTACCGGTGTGTTTTACTGTTTTATTTGTATTGACCTATATTGATATGAAAATTGATTTTTTTCAAATCGGATTATTTAGTTTGGCTTGGAAAAGTACACGAATCCAGACTGACTGCAGAGTCGAAACTGACAATGGTAATCGGATACAAAAGATTTTGACGCGTTCGTCGTTTTATTTAATTATGTTAACGGGTTTCGGTTAAACCTAAAGCGTTAATTCACATACTTGTGTGAAACGCGCCACATAATTTGAGTTCGTTTTTTTATATGTAGAATTAAGACTTCTACAAGAATTGTCCGTTTAGTTTTCCGGTTTCTTTGGAGGTGTGTTCGCCGTCACTGTTCACGTGTCCTTTTCCGATTCATTGCGGCGCTGTGATTGGACAGCGGGTTTTGCGTGCGCGAGAGCTCGTGAGGGATTCTGAGCAATCGCGGACCTGTTAGTCGGTGACGTCGAATGTTGCTGGGCTGGCTTTAATAGCGCCGAGAGCGGGGGATTATGGTATTTGAAGTTAGTTTCGAGTGCCGGCCATGAAGGTTGATTAAATAGTACGTTTAATTATAGCAAAGTGCGTTGCTTTTTTACACACGCATCAAGTTTTTATCGACAGAAACGTGTTACATTTGTAATCGTAGCACACAGTTTCCGTTTTAAACAAAGATCAACGGAAAAACCCTGCGCGCCATGTAAATTAAATGACGAAAGAACTACGCTTCCCATAAAGCACTGCGCATATGTGTCTTCTGCTCAGCTGTTAAAGCACAGTAGGTAAACAAACTGGGGGAGGAGAAAAGCACGAACGCACTAGGGACTTTGCAGACAGGGCTCTGGGATTTTTTTTATCTGTTTGTATTTATTTATCTTTTTATAACATTTCTAGTCAGCTGTTTTCAAAAATCAATTTTGCTATTTTGATACAGACGCGTCGTTGTTTTAGCGTGCAACCTGCTGTTACTGTTTTGCGAAAAGTGAAGGAAATACATCACGTCAACCGTTGACCAAATTGAAGCGAAACCAGCCACGGGACGATTATAGCCAATGCTACGATTTCTATAGTTTTAATATCGAGAGTTGTCATCTTGATCGGATCGCCAGCAAAAAAAAAAACGATCGATTGATTTATCCGAACGATGACTGCTGCGCTTAATATCCAGAGGTTGCTGGAAGCAGCCGAATATCTAGATCGAAGAGAACGAGGTACACTGTGTTTTTTTTAATCACACTCTTTTGATGTTGTTGTTTGTGTTTTTTTTTACACATTTGATGCATTTGTTTGGCGCTTCTCGTGCGTTCTGAGGTGTGACGCGTCTCTGCGGTGTCTTTTTCAGAGTGTGAACACGGATATGCCTCGACCTTTCCGTCTATTCAGCACTCCAGCTACCAGAGACAAAAGAAATTCCGTAATAAAAAGTACAATAACAACCACAACAGGTAAGCACATGATTCGACTTTCACGTGAGGCGAAAAACCGCGGGACCGAAGCGTCACAAAGGCGACAATGCGCCGTGACATCTGTAATAAACACAGTAACTACACGATACGAACGAATCGCGTCTATTTTTGAACAAATATTCATAATCTATATTGCACGTTAGCACGCGTAGTTAATATGTGTTCGGTGTTTTGTCCTGAAAACGTGCAAAGTTCAACTTAAAATGCAACACTTTTTGGCGATTATTTGTGTCGTGTATATATTTGTGCGATTTAAAAATCCACAGGAGTGTCAAATTAAGCTTTGTTTTATGTGTTTGTGGTGAAGAAGTTGTCATCAGCTGACTGTCAAATAAACGGCTGCAGGTTTTTAGGTTAGGGACCGTGTGCAAACTCACGCGCCTCCGTCGATAACGCACATGTTTCAAGGAATCGGCGTAATTTCCGTTTCGTTTTACATTTTGCCTAAATTGTTGCCTAGCTAACCAATATTCAACGTGGCTGTTAAAGTTTTATTGGGGAAAAATATTTCAATCTGTTAAAGTGACGAGATATCAAATACATGTATAAAACCGACTCCTGTTAATTGGGACACGACAATTTTGCCCCAATAAAGCGGCACGGATTTGTATAATGAGCTATGATTTGGATTTCTCTTTACATTTAATTTTATCCATATTCATTCAAAACATGTTGAGAAATAGCATGCATTTAAAAAAACGTGCAGAACCTAAAAAATCTGTTTGGACTTTTTATTCAGTTGTTAGTCTTTAGAAGGGACGTTTCCGGCTGCTGTGTTATGTTCCACTGGATTTCTCTGCTTCAGACATCTTAATAGTCGATCTCTAAAGTGTTATAGCCAAAGCCGGCACTGAGAAATGGAATGCAAAAGAAACCCTATCTGATCATGTGTGGCGGTGGTCCGAGAGGGGCTCATTCAGCCGCTTCCCGGGTATTTGGGTCTAGAATGGTCCCGCATAAACGTCCCATATAAAACATTCCTTTAAATATTGTGTCAAATATCGACTACCGGATGATTCATTTATTCAATAAAGTATAAAAATATATTATAATATATGTAATATTATGTAAGAATAGTAATATGTTGTACCACAGGGGAGGGCAAACTGCAGCCCTTTCAATGTTTTAATCCAGCCTGCCGAACTTGTAAAAACTAAATAAAATCTGATATTTTTAAAATGTAAATAAAAAAGCATAAAAGAATAAATATAAAAAAGCAGAACCATAAACAAAAATGTACGTACAAGAATTAGTATATTATAGGACTAGTATATAACTTGATTTATAGAACTAGCATATTCTTAACTTTTTTTTTTACATTGTCAGTCTATGAAATCAAACGTACATTTCTTAGAAACAACGGAAAATCTTCACGTTTTGTTTTGAAAGATTTTTTTCGCTTCAAGTTTTTTCGTCCGTTTCATTCTTTTTTTTTTCGCGTGGACTTCTGGACTCTAAGCTTCACTTAGGGGCGGCCCTTACTGGTGACAATGTGGACCAAGAAGCCCGGTCCGGCCCCTTAGTCAAATGTTAGAACCCATGTGGCCTGCAAATCAAAAAGTTTGCCCACCCCTGTTGTACCGTCTCCCAGTTGCTGCTGAAAACGAAAGAATGTCCCCTTAGTGGGATAAATAAATTAATTCATTCATAAATAATTCATAAAATAAGTACCACAAATAAGTACACATGTCAGTAAATATTTAATAAGCACATCTATATAGTTACATGTCCGATCGGGGCGAGTTCGGTACTGTATTTACCCCCCCACACACACACACTCACATGCACGTCTCATGAATATGTGCCACGAACACACGGACACGGCGAGACGCCTGAAAAGAGGCTTTTGTGGCGTCCAGTGTCTGACACGGGGGAAGTGGTCCTGTGACCCAAGCAGAAGTGTGTACACCTCGCCGGACTCTCCTCCAGCGCCGTTTAGAGCTCCAGTTGTCACACAAAGAGCCTCTTGGGAACTCACTTTGCATTATTAACATAACACTGACTTCACTCTGGCGTGCTGGCTGCATATAGGCGACTCATTGTGCTGCTTTTTCCGCCTCCATGAAATACGGACATGTTGTGGGGCTGAACATCGAGTAATTGTTTGTCGTAGTGCTGTTTTTTTAAGCCCCCGTTTGATCCTGATGGTGGTAGAGACGTGATGAACCTGATGGACAGATTATGAAAGCCGATCCGACTCATTGTTCACGTCTTTCTGTGTTGCAGGTCCACGCACAATGAGCTGGAGAAAAACCGGTAAGTGCATGTTTGTTTTTTTATTGTAATTTTGGCCGTGTTGTTCTCACTACAGTACGGTTGTGTGTTGCTCACTCTTCTGACATAATAATATTATAGAATAATAATAGTAATAATAATAATAATAATAGAGTTGCATTAGAGCTGCATTATGTGGATTGAAATTGAGTTTAGTGGAAAACATACTGAACATTGTTATCCGTTTTTCTTCAGTCCATGAGAGTAAACTTTTACTCTGTGAAAAAATAGCAATATTTAATAAAATAGTACAATTTTAAGGCCTAAAAATGAGTTAGAAGAAAAGTAAAATGAAAGAAACAAATATGATGGATGAGATCGATTCAAGACTGATGAATTGGAGAATTACCGTATTTTTCAGACTATAAGACGCACTCAAATTTTAAATGTATAGTGTGCCCTATAATAATAATAAAAAAACGTGAGCCATAAAATGAAAAGTAATTGGGAAATACGTGTTTAAAAATAGTGATCTTTTAATCAGCCTCATACTGGGAAAAATACGGAAATATGTAAATGCAAGTTGTTGTCATATCAATAGGGTAAAAGCTAGGGATGTTTCTACTCGATATCTCAGTATTCAGTCTCATATTGGGTTGCACACGTCCTAAAATCAAGTTAGAATAAAGGCCAGCAGAAAGTTCAGTTCTTATGTAATTCTAACGAAAGTTTGTTGGTCACAAGATGTTAAGAGTAGTGCTTTTACCCCCCCCCCCCCAAACAAATCCTGGTTCTTCAAACTCTTAAAGCGTTGAGCTTTAGATGGCCATTGTCTAGATTTGAATCTCCAGACCTAAACATCCACGTCTTCATTTCAAATTCTTAGAATAGCCATGTCTAGACCAACGCCAACTTCTTTATCATTCTTTATCTGGAGTCGAACGTACATTAATCACAAGCTATTGAAAGAAGCGTACGTGTGTCTGATATATGATGACAAGCTGGAGACAAGAGCTGGGTGGCTTTATGGAGCCAAGACTTCATTTGCTCTTTGGCAGGCGGATTTGAGTAATGGAAGAGAGAAATATGGCAGATATGTTTGCGTACACCCAAGCGAGCTCCGCCCGGCTGCGTTTCACAGATAAGGTTTATGCATAAACATCTTTAAGTTCTGGACTGATGAAGAGGGAACGGCCCGTCGGACAAAACATGACGTCATTGCACATCATGACAAACTTTGTAGTCACTCACTCCCAAAACGCTCTTGCTAACAGCTAAGCTAATGGAGCTCTGACTCGACAGAGTTTCTGTAGAATAGACAGAACATATTTGAAACAAGTTTGTTTTTGCTTAAAGCGGTGTCTTTACAGGATTTTGTCTATTTTCGTGTTTGTGGGGGAAAAAGTCACAGGTGTTAGCCGTTAGCGTATGTGTTAGCATTTTCTGGACCTGATTAGACAAACTGTGGCAAAGTTTCTGACAGTTGCATTATGATCAGCATGTTTTTTTTAGTAAATAGCATCAATAAAGCTTGTAGCAGTGTCTGTCGATTGCTACTTGAAACTTATTTTGTTAGTTTTTACAGGCTTTTGGTTCTTTTCATTTTTTTAAATGAGAATGATCACCATTGTTGTTAGCAGGAATAATATATATTTTTAGAATTAATTCCATCCTGGCTTGACAACATTGTTGCAGTTTCTGTAGATTGCATTACTAAACACATATTTGGTTCAAATAGCATCTTTACAGGCTTTTCTCTTTTTTGTGCGTGTTTGTGAGGAAAACGTCAGTAGTGTTAGCGAAGCCTCTAGCATATTTTAGACCCGACTAGACAAACTGTGGCATGGTCCTAACAATGACATCTTTACATTTTTTTTCCACCTTTTTTTATTTTATTTTTTTCTGGAAAAAATAGTTTGCAATCTTAACCCGAGCTGTTTCAACATGTTAGCATATTAGCCCGGACTAGACGACATTGTTGTCTGTAGATTGTATTACTTACATTTTGTTACACTTTTTCCACAGGCTTTTTAACTAAAACATTTTTCTTAAATTACATTTTTTTTGTTACAACTTTTTTGTTCGTTTTTGTTTTTTTGGATCAAAAATGTCAGCTTTGGAAGCATGTTAGCCGCCTCAATATTTCATCGTGTTTTTAAGCCTGTTAGCTTGCTATTGTCTCCAGGGAATGTTTTCGCAGACGATCTTCAGCCTTGTTTTTCTTCTTGATATAGAAAGCGGAAAGAGATGAAAGGCTCGTGACCGCATTCTGGTCTTCCTCAACAGCCTAACAACATGTCATTATACTCGCGTGTGGCGCTCACATCTACCTTTGAACGCATGTGGTTAGCCTCAATTTCCTAAAGCTGTGTTATTTTGTTAGTATATGGCTTACATTGTCGGGTGTGACCGAGACAGCTAATTGTTTTGCATTTTTATACGCGAGATGGATTCCAAACGGCTTAGGAATATAGCCACCAAGCTGGTTAACCCGAAATAGAACAAGCCTAAGAAAAGATCTATTCATGACATCAAGGAGCTCACGATGATTGGCCACAACAGCTTACTCGGAAAAGGTTTGCGTGGACGAAAACGGCTCTTGAAGATTTTAACGTAGAAAGAAACTTTGTCACATTTTGTGCAGTTTATTTACACCAAATTTTTGCTGAGCAAATCATTTTGTAAAGTAAATTTCGTCCAACCACAGATTGTTTTGACGATTTCTCCTTCCAGTATGTTGGTGACAGGTGAACTCAATATTAGCAATAAATAAACGGCCAATCAACTTCAACTCAACAATTCCCCGCAGCTGAAGTTAATTTACCCACAATCATTGAGTTTTCAAATTGGTATTTATATTCTTTATTTGTAATTCCTAATTTATCTGGTATTTATTTTATATTTGCCGTAGCGTGCAGCCACGTAAGAAGCTTCATCTTGCGTTTTCCGCCTGTCGAGAGGTTTCCGGCGTTCGGGGAGGAAGCTAATACTGACTGTTCTTTGTGACTCGACGACTTGTCAGCTTTTCTCGTCCAGCGAAAGCAGCTTAGGAGGCATGATCTCTGGTCAATAAGCCAAAGGACGCGGCACGTCACACGTGCCCAGGCATGTTCACCACGGGCATGTGGAGACCCATCCACGAGAAAGCGTCCGAAAGACCCTGCGCTTCGGCCGACTTCACAAAGGACGCTGGGTAGACGAGGTCACGAGGGCTAGTACGACGTGTTCTCTAGCCCCAAGGAACATTATCTTCCGTGACATGCAAGCTTCATAGCGACGGGAAGATTAGCTCGCGGGAAGCAACACAAACAAACAAATGTGATGGAGGTTTCCGCATCAAAAAACGTCCCGATTACGTTTTGCCTCCTTGTTGTAGGAACCTTCCATTCAGAACGTCGTTCTGAATGGAAGGTTCCTACAACAAGGAGGCAAAACGTAATCGGGGCGTTTTTACGCGACTAAGCGCTTACTCAGATTATGGTCAAGATTGGGCAACGGGATGAGCTACATTATTACCGTGTTTCTCAGACTGTAAGGCGAAATGTCGAAAGTTGGGACAGGTTCCTAGCAAGCATTGTCTAAACAAACCCAAGCCTTCAAATGAAAATGAAATAGTGCGTTTTTTTTTAAAATCAGGTAGTCTGCTAAAGACGGTAATAGGCAAATGCCAATCATTGTCATGACAATGTGGAGAAAACTTGACATTTTTGCATAATACCTGGTGGTGGACAAGCTTAGAATCTCAGCGTTCCGTCACATATTGGGTTCCGAGAGTCACTGTGGCAACACCCACACACACACACACACACACACCCAAACGCCAAGTCATCCAATCCAAGCTGCCTACAATGATCCCTGCCAATGATCCCTTGATTTATGTGTCACTAGCTTGGATCAGTTTACAGACGAATCCTTTAACTCGTTGGCCACCTTCCACTAATGTCCGGACACCTTCAGAAGTCATGCGTTCTTCTAGTGGATTTCTTTAAAGGCATTCGTAACTTTCAAAAAGTGAGTGACGGTTTCTCACCTGGTGGGCGGGATCTTGTGAGATGGGGGCTGCGATCACATGACCGGGCGTGTAAGCTCTGTGGGCATGTGAGGGGTCTGGTGAGCAGATTACGGCCCAGCACGTGTGATCTAATCCATGTGGTAATGATGGGCCAGAGTGGGTCTTGGTCAACCACAGCTGTTACTGACCGCACTAAACGTTTTTTAATAGGCGATGGTTTGCGGTGTGTCGTTGATTGCTGTACAGTAGAGCCGGATTAAATTAGATTAGCTGCACAGTAAGATACCGTAATGGTCCGGCTGTACTGTAATCGAGCAGTTCGGCTGCAAAAATTATCAAACTAATCTTGAAATTAGGCAATATATCTTGTTTTTTTTCCTTACAGGATAAATGAACCGTCTTTCATTCTGAACTGTCATAATTCACAGAATTAAGAGTGAGATTAATTTGCATGTTTCTCTTTTGCTCTAATTTGCATCTCTATTGGGAGTTCATTTGAATTGATTTAAGTTTTTACTCGTTTTATTTATTATTTTCTCAATTTTTTTTTCACGTAACTTTGTTTTGGTGTTTAACGGCTAAATTTATTTGCATGTATTTTTTCACATTTTTTGAGAAATGGTCCTCGCCAAGCAACTGGGGACTCTGGTTATAATGAACGATTTTGCTTAAAGATTGCTTAAAAATCTGTACATTCTCTGTACATTGATTGTTTCGTATGATTAGTTGACTTTGAAATACCTTGCTTGCGTGGGTTTCCTCTGGGTCTCTGGTTTCCCTCTCCATGTTGAGATGAGTTGGGATCGAAAAATTGCTCATAGGTGTGAGTGAGAATGTAAATGTGTGTCCTGCTCTGTGATTGGTCAGCCACCATTTCAGTGTCTATCCCGCCTCCGGCCAACTCCAAATGACCCAGAATTTGAAAAAGCGGTAAAACTGGATGGATTTTCAAGTCTTTGTTGTTGTGTGTTATGTAATAAATGTTTAGGTTTGGCCTCCACATTGACAATAATGGTATTTTTATATTGTTTTTTAATATACATAATTACAATTACTTGTTTCTATAGTTAACAAAGGCACATTAGAGAGTGTAACATAAAAAAACTGGTTTTTAACCCAAAACAGCCCCAAAACCGGCTCTACTGACCTTGAGGCGTCCTTGACAAGACTCAGGACTAACCCACTCACTGACCTCTGACCTCACTGTGGAAACGTGTTTATTTATAGCTGCACTGTTTATTCTCTTTAGTGTATCTGTATGGACACAGATGACAGATATTGTCTATGTTGTATTTAGGTTGATCTAACATTTTAATGTCAGAATCGTGCCACGCAGTTTTGAGCAGATTAGGTTCTGCGCTGAAACCAATAATGGCGTGCCATCTGTATGATTCTGAGCGGGAGAGGGGGTGGAGAGAAAGCTAGAGAGAGAGAGATGAGCTAGAGTGAGAGAAAGAGAGGTGTCATATTTAAGATAAGAAAAAAAAATTGACATCAATGGAGAAGTAAAGATGATCAAGCTGAAGAGTAAGAGAGAAAGAAAGTGTGACTGTGATAGAGATGTCGGCTGAGAGAAAGGTAGAGCGAGCAAGCAAGAGAAAAAGGTAAGATGATACAGATGGGGAGTGAGAAAGAGAGAGTAGGGAGACAGAGAGAGAGAGAGAGAGAGAGAGAGAGAGAGTAGGGAGACAGAGAGAGAGAGAGAAGTGAGAGAGAGAGAGAGAGAGAGAGAGAGAGAGAGAGAGAGAGTAGGGAGACAGAGAGATTGATGGTTGAGAGGTTGGGGTATAAAAAAAGAGAAAGAGAGAGATTGTGGACAAGAGAGAGAGGTTGATCAGGTTATAGAGAGATGGAGGGAGAGAGTGGTTGATTGGGCTAGAGAGAGAAAGATATGGGACGCTTGAGGTATAGAAGGAGGGGGAGAGGTTGATTGAGAGAGAGCGAGAGAAAGAAGAGAGAGAGAGGTTGACTGGGCTATAGAGAGAAAGATGTGGGGTGCTTGAGTTATAGAGGGAGAGAGGGAGGTTGATTGGGCAATAGATAGTTAGTTAGATAGATAGAGGTTGATTGGGAGATAGATAGATAGATAGATAGATAGATAGATAGATAGATAGATAGATAGATAGATAGATAGATAGATAGATAGATAGATAGATAGATAGATAGATAGATAGAGGTTGATTGGGAGAGAGGTTGATTGGACGATAGAGAGAGAGGGTGGGGGTTGTGTGGTGGGAGGAGCTTCTGCTCTCGTTTAATCTAGACGCTGGTTTGGAGATGCAGCATGAAAAAAATCAGTTGTCGTGTGTGTACAGATGTATTAAAATTACTGAACATACAACAATATCCCCACAACAAACACACAACTAATCCACAGCAGGGTCAGAGATGCGTTTGCCTGAAACACATACGTGACAGAAGGATTCCCGTGAGACGCTACAGGGTTAAATCCGGGAGAGTTTGTGCACGTATGGCGCTTTATGCTCTCGTGAATTTATCTCCATGTCATCATGGCTGCTGGCGCCGGGCCTTATCTATATTTGATGAATCAGCTACTATAAATACGTACAACTCTTTGCACACACACATATAAAGTGCCCGGCTAAAGGGGAATCACACCGCATCATTAGTGTGTGTGTGAGAGAGAGAAAGAGGTAGAGAGAGGGGGGTAGAGAGAGAGAGAGAGATAGAGGTAGAGAGAGAGAAAGAGAGGTTGAGAGAGAAAGAGAGGTAGAGGGGGGGGTTGAGAGAGAAAGAAAGGTAGAGAGAGAAAGAGGTAGAAAGAGATAAGAGAGAGACAGATTGAGAGAGTGAGAAGAGAGGTGGAGAGAGAAAGACAGGTAAAGAGAGGGGGGGGGTAGAGAGAGAGAGAGAGGTAGAGAGAGAGAAAGAGAGGTTGAACAGGCTAGAAACATAACAAATTTGTGAAAGGAGAGATTGTTGACAAATTAGTTTTTCATTGATCATGTGATTACATGGAGAATAATTTATAGATTGTTTATAATTGTTTTTTCTAATTGTTTTTTTGTCTAAAAATGTGCAGTAAAAATAAAAATACTGCGTGATTTGGTGGAATGATATAATATTATACACATTTGTGTTTGTGTGTGTGTGTGTGTGTGTGTGTGTGTCACTGAATGGTTAAACACCGAGCACAGTTCTGATACTGCCCCTAGTGGCCACATTGACAAACTCACTTTCATCTCATCGTTGCTAAAATGTGGCATGTCGCTGAATTCGGCCAAACGGCAATTATCGATATAAAATGTCACTGCCATCGATCCAACTCGACATTTGATGTGCTGTGTTTCTCTCCAATCACAAATAATTCGTCGTCATTTATGCTCCGGCTGCCCCGATTGTTCAGTGAGCGATCATAACCGGCCGATAATTGCTTTGGGACGATGGTACAGAACGGGACAGAACGTTGGCACGCTGCTAAAATGGCGTCACGACCTGGCAATTACACACCGCGCGTGAAAAAGAAAACACATTAGCAATAAGCCGCCCGCGTAAACATGCAAATTCCACCAGGCGGAAAGCGGCAGAAGCTTTGAACTCCGGTCAGACATGTCAGGCTAGTCACGGAAAGGAATGTCAGGTCGTCTGGTGCGCCAGATACACACACACACACTCAGGGTTCAGGGGTGTCGTCATGGCGACGTCGATGGGCGAAGAAGCGAAACATATATTTGGAATTTTTGTTCTAATGAGGACATTATTGATAAGCCAAAATGCTGGTAATTACTCCATTAAATAAAAAATAAATGTGAATTACACTTGCCACATGCTGCTTGCCAAAAAATAGCCAATAAAGTGACTTATTTGGGCATTTCGTTTTTAATTTTATTACTTAATTCAGGAAATATAGATTAATTTAAGGACAGGTAGATAGACGGGTAGAGAGATGAATGTGCAGACAGACACACAGACAGACATACGGATAGACAGATGGATGTGCAGACAGACAGGTAGACAGGCAGACAGACAGAGAGACAGTTAGACAGGCAGACAGAGACAGACAGACAGTTAGGCAGACAGAGAGACAGTTAGGCAGACAGAGAGAAGGGTAGACAGTAAGGCAGACAGACTGTCAGACAGACAGACAGTAAAGCAGACAGACAAGACTTTCCTACACGAAGTAATTTTAGTCTGTCAGGCATCATAACAGTGAAAAAAAAAAAAAAAAATTAATAGCAACAGAAAAAGAAGAAAAAAAAATGGCCTGAACGTTTCCTGTTCGGTTAAGAATCGATATTTGTTTAAACACCCTCTTTTGGAAGGAATCTTGTCTGTCCGGGATTCGAAACTGCCTCTTTTGGTTGCAAGTCTAATCACTGGGTCACACCTACCTTGTACTATAACGTCTAATTGCTAGGCCACACCTACTTTGTACTATAATGACTGACTGCTGCGTCAGACTGTTGCTTCACGTGATTCAACGAGTGCAACATCCCATAACAGAATGGTAGAATTCTTCTCACGCTACCCCCACAGCGACAGGAAGTGATGCGTGTTTGCAGTAGCTTTAGCATGTGTGCTAGCAGACTCCCCGCAGACAAAGTCAATGGCAGCAGACAAAGCGATGGGCCGAGCACTGACATCATTCAACAGACGCTTTGTGCTGAAAACGAAAACATTTCCTGTTAAAAACATCGACACAAAAGTCTCCGTGAGTTGAGGATAAAAGAGGACAAAACATTCGGAACTAAAGTGCGTTTGTGTATCAAAGTTTAACTGTAAACATCACAAACTATTTTCATGATCTTGGACTTCATGATCTAAAACTAAATAAGTTTTAGTTATTACTTTTATATTGTTATTGGTAATCATAGTGCAAGCTATAAAAATGTGAGAAATTTGTAAAATCTAGTTTATACATAAACATAGTTTATGTATTTATGTTTACGCTGACCAGTTCTTACAATAAAGACACGTGTGCATGAAGTGTGTATGTGTGTATTTGATCAACAAGAGAACAAATTCACATATATAAGGTATATATAAATTTGATAGGCATAGAACAATTATTTAAATCTAGAGTCATGTCATTACATTCTTGAAATTAATCAAAAAAATTTAAGTAATTTGAAATGTTAAAAAAAGTAGTCAAAAAATGTATCTAGTGGCCCATTAACGGTCCACCACTAGAATATGTATGTGGATATTCATATTATTTTATTATAAATAATATATGCGTGTTAAAATATTATATAAAATATATGTATTTATTATATTAAATATGTATATATATATACAATTCAAAAAATTGTGTGCGTGTATGTCTGTATACTGTACATATACTGTATACATACAGTGTGTGTGTGTGTGTGTGTGTGTGTGTATTTCTATGTACATATAGTTACATTTATACACACACACACACACACCGTTAAAACATGTGTAATTAATGTGTATAAGCGCACATTTAAATGTATTCGTACTGCTAACATCTAAGGGCAGAGCTAATCTGTAATCTGACCGCATCAGGCAGATTATCTACACACAGGGCCAGTGATGAATGTGCGAGTATGAGGCGGCTGTCGTGATAAGCGTGTCCTCTGTAGTTCCCTGACGTGCAGATAACGCCTGAGCGATGGCGAGCATCATCAAGGCCTGAGCGCCATCGCCTAAAGACCAAACCTTGCTCCAAAGTTCCTTGAAACCGGACTTTTAAGTAGTCGAAGGCATTTTAAGAGGCCGGTGGAATGTGTGTGGGTGTGTGTGTGTGTGTGTGTGTGTGTGTGTGTGCACGTGCATGGTTTTTGTGGTGGAGAATGGCGTATTGTGTTTCCCTGACTGGAATTAGCCTGTCGTTTAGCTTTTGTTGTGTTGCTGGTTTGACTGTGTGTGTGTGTGTGTGTGTGTGTGTGTAGGCGAGCACACCTCCGTCTGTGTCTGGAGAGGTTGAAGGCGCTCATCCCGCTCGGGCCCGACTGCAGCCGTCACACCACGCTGGGACTCCTCAACAAGGCTAAAGCACACATCAAGGTACACACGCTACGCTAGCATGCTAAGCTAAGCTAGGCTAAGCTCACGTGAACCCCTGGGTTAGTGGTCACTTTGAGTTTATTGATAATGTTGCACCTAGCAAAAACAGCTGCATGTAGCAATGCCGCAAGTTTAATTTTTAATTTAAGATTTTTTATTTCGTTTTAGTCATTCTTTGGACTCAAACTCAGTTTTGTTTTTAGTCCCAAATTAGTTGTCTTAGTTAGACTTGGTTTTAGTCTAATTTTAGTCGACTAAATACCACAACATTTTAGTCGACTAAATTACAGTACAGATTTAGTCAACGAAAATGTAGGCGCTATTTAAATGTTTGCCAAAGTTGCTTAGTCTAAGAAATACGTAGTTAATTATGAGTATAAAAAGTATTTACAAATATTATATTTGTAAAAACATTTTTTTCTATATTTATATATAAGATATTTTTCTTGAACTTGTTTTTATGATCTTTTCTTTCAATCCAAATAAATGTATTCTTATGAATGAAGCCTCAACAAAGAGAACATTAAAATACAGTACAGAATAAAATAATAAGTGCATCACATGTATAAGTAAATGGTGAGAAAATAAAATGAACACTGCTATGCCAGGGTTCATGTCTTTTACAATGTATGGTAAAGCACTGACAAAGTAGTAATAACACAGTGTGCATCAAATTAGTTTTTTTTAGAAATCTATTTACTTTGAATTTTTTTTTCCGCGCATTTTCAAACATTTTAGTATTATATTTTTATTGTAAAGAACTCTAGTTTTAGAGGTCTAGCGTCGACTTTTTACAGAAGGTCGTGACCTGTGCCCATCTTCGTTCTGACCGATGGGTTTACAGCTTAAACCTTCACAATAAGAGGATTTTAATTCCAGCTGGAATGAAGAACGGCACGTTGGGCCGAAGGCAGCAAACACCCTGAACGTGTGACAGGGCGACACAGACAAACTCACACTTTCACTCTTGCTTTCGCAGGAAAAACCGCATTAAACCAGATTCATGGCAAAGAAATTCACACATTCACAAAAAAAACTATTTCTGTTACTTGTGAGCGGGAGGTTTTGTCAGAAATCACCAAATCAGAACATTTTGCCAGTACATTAGACCAAATATAGATTAAAACAACAAGATTGCTTTGACAAATGCGATTTTAAATCTTGTTTCTTGTGTTTACACATCTTGACATATTTTGTTAACAGTATGTGCATTCAAATGCTAAATTTGGCATTCTATAATTACACGTCTGTACTTTTTTGTGCGATGTCAGCTTGTAAAATTTTGCACACTTGTTTTGGAGAACCAGTAACAGATATTACATTCCATTTCCTTAAAAGAAAAACATGTTTTATAAGCACATGCATCCCTTGTCTTATTTGCATTTATTTGTATTTTAGACTTGTTCAGAACCGGTGGAGCTCTACAAAACATTTAATATTTTATTATTTTATAAGTGTCATGTGGAGAAAATCACAGCTCACAAACACACTCACTTGCGTAAATGTCTTTTCAGCCTCGACGTTCGTTTACCAATACAATTTGCGTCTGGTTTTTGCATCTCATTTCAATTTTAAATCTACTTCAACTGCGAGACTGCCTTTGATTTTCCCTTGACACGATATGTGCAAGCTTACGTAACTCATCCGAGTCTCTTTTCTTTTTCCTCTGAAAGAAACTGGAGGAGGCGGAGCGCAAGTCTCAGTACCAGCTGGACAGTTTGGAGCGCGAGCAGCGTCACCTCCGGAGGCGTCTGGACCTGCTGCGGGGCGGCGGGGGGGCGCTGGAGGGGGGCGAGCGGGTACGCAGCGACAGCGTGGGCTCCCCCATGAGCTCCGAGAGATCTGACCAGGATTCAGACCAAGGTCAGAGTCCATTACATATTTGCAATTTGTTGTTATTACCGGACTTACGCAAATATAAGTGCCCTTTTTTTTCAATTGTAGACTGTGGTGCTTTTAATGGGCATTTTTGAAATTTTCACGTAAATATAAGTTCAGGTTCTGAGCATTTGTAAGGCGCTTTTCCCAGTTGTAACTGTCTCAAAGCGTACTGTGTGTGAATATGCAAGTATAAGCACCCATGTTTTTATATTTTAAACAAGGAGCAGTCACAAATAAATGGAAATACGTCGTCTTTATACGTCTTCTGCATGTGTCCTTTTTTATTTATTTAAATAATGGCAGGTGTGCTGATACCGTTTTTACGTATGTGACAAATAAAATTTGAATTTGAATATGATTATGCAAATATAAGTATATCAAATAAAATATTAAGCACTCGCCTGATTTTTCAGGTACAAAAAAAACATATTTATTTTTATTAATTTCTGGTCCAATTACTTTAATATATTTTGATATAGTTTTTTTTTAATAATGGATTACAAAAAGTCGATTTTAGTGGTCAGAACTTCATTTCCCAAGATTCTTTGCTCTCCAGTCAGACTCCGCACATGCGCAGAGCAATTGTTTCAAGCTCAGGCCTGTTTCAAGCTGAAGAGGAAAGATTATTAACCCCCTGTGCAGTGACCAAGCATTTTGATTGTTGTTTGACGTGTTTCCGTTTATTTGTGATTGTTCCTGACTTGAAATACGAAAAAGGAGTTTGCATGTTCTCCCCATTCTTACATGTGTTTCCTCTGGGTCTCGGGTTAACCCTTCACAGAGTTACTGGGATTGGCTCCAGCTCCCCCTGACCCAGATACAGTAAAAGGGTGCAAAAAATTGATTATTTAGGAAACAATATATCAGGCAAACTGTCCGTTGTACAGATGGAAACTTACTTCTAAGTGGTAAAATTTGGCTTCATCCAACACTGACTCTCTTGTTCCTTCACAGAAGAGATGGAGGTTGACGTGGAGGGGACGGAGTTCTCCAACGGAGAGCTGGACAGCGTCAGCACAACCAGCACCAGTGACCTGGATGACCACAGCAGTCTCCAAAGCACTGCCAGCGATGAGGGCTACTCCTCCTGCAGCATCAAACTGGCCTTCAGCTCCTAAACTAACTCCTCACACTCGCCCCCGGCCTTCCTCCTCCCCCTCCTCCTCCTGTCAGGTGACCAGAACAAAGCCAAGAAAGAACATCTGCCCGACTTGCTGATTTCAGTTCGAGAATGTTCTAGCATGAGAAGCAATCTGTGATTGTCGATTGATAGTAGAATCCCCTGATTGTAAGAAGAAAAACATCTGGTCCCAACTGAAACCAAACCATGAAATGTTGTGAATTGGAGTCACCCCAAATGAATCCGTATCGGCAGGATATCGGCACTTTCTCTCTCACCTGGCCTTTACCGGTAGATTTTAGCTTTGCTGCTATGTGATGGCGAGGACTTTCAGTGGTGCTACGTGACACGAAACCCACTGCTTTTATTTAAGGAAAACCACACAACTTTGGGAATGTTTGTGCGTCAAATCGTGGAGCCAGCTTCCGCGTTGCAGCTATTTTAAACGTTTCGAGCGACATAAATGATAAAAATCCGCCCTGCGATGAAACCAATGTCTATTTTGGCATAAGAAAGCAATAACCTGTTGTAGTCACATCAACACATTAGCACTCGTACACCTTCGACGCCAGGCACGCGTCTGTCCGGATGAGCAACGCCAACGTGCTCGTTTTGTACATAAATATGATAGTTTGATAATTTAATAATTAATTAAGACGAAAATCTGCGGCGGAAGAAAAAGTAGTCACCCCACCCCGGGTAGAACTACGGCCTCTGTTTCTGTACGTGTTGTGTTCTGTGCATTTTAAATTATATTTTTGCAAAGATTGACTATCTTCCTCTGAAAGTCTTCAGCGGTGGCATGGCCAGTGTTATTTCTTCACTATGGTGAATGAAATCTAAATGTTCTCAATTCTGTGGCTTTGAAGACTTTCCTTGGAGAAAAAAAAAAGAATCCGCGCGAATCTACTGCGATTCTACGATTTGCAACCCGGTGTTCTAAAATTCTGTCCTACACATGAGGATTTCCTACATCGCGCTTTGTCGCACGCGCGATATACAATTACGTCATGTTCTGGCCACATCGGGAAGTAAAAACGGATAGTTATATCTGTCTTAGAACAGTGGTAATTAGACAATCATACTAAAATAAAATGAAGAATATAAAGAATAAAGTTTGGTGAAGTTTAAACATTTTCAACGAATGTTCACAAAATGTACCATTTGCATGACTGTAAAGATAATTCCTGCTCAGACACCTTAGCCTGAGAGTTTTCATATTCAGAAATTTTATCTAGAAAAATGCGTGTACGTGCTCGCTTAATGTGAAGTCAGGAAAACTAGCGTTCTGTCTTAATTGTTATGAAATAAATACAATAACATATATACATATTCACATATGTATAAATGTAATCGCTTAAAAGATATAATTATCGTCATTGAACAAGTGTATGTATTTTTAGCGCGCATGCGCATAATGCGATGTAGGAAATCCTCATGTGTAGGATAGAATTTTAGAACACCGGCGACAAACGCGATTTATCGGCGAACGACTAGCAGTCGGTGGCTGCCGCACACAGATCCCAGTTTAAGGCACGCTAACTCTTTTTATTTAATTTATTTGTGTTTAATCCTGTTTGCTTTGAAACTGAAAGGCATTCCGCCACTAGTGTAGTGCACTGTGTGGACACGCGGCGTGCGCATGCGCTAACCTGCGCGCGCTCTAAAGTCCCGCTTTTTCCTGTACTGTATTTTTGACTCGTTTGTTTTGTGCATTCAGATTTGAGCGTTTTTTCTCAAGTCTCGTTTTTTTTTGCCTCTTTCGTCGAATTATTTTCGGAGATCTCTTGTTCCCAAAGCGATGAAAGTCACTCCGCGTCGCCCACGTCCCCCAACCTTCGAAACGCTTCACAATTTCCGAACTGGTTTAGGTGTGAATCGAAACCATCTCGGTCTGGAAATGGTGCGAATTGTGTGTGGAGATCGTTTTTTTTAACGTTGACTGTTTAATTTGTGAGTTGTGACTTTGGAGCGAAAATGTTTTATTCAGGTGAAACGGCAGAAAAGCTCGTAGAAATCACGAGGCAAATTCTAGATTGTTCTTTCCTCGCAGACGTTTCTCTGTCTGTTATTTTCTCTCCTTTCTGTGAAAAAAAAAACACCGACTGTGCTGGTCTGGGATCAGCTTTTTCCTTGTGTTTGATTTCAGTCTATAAAGAGGTGAATAAATCGCAAGCTGGTCCTGAAATGGCGTTTGTGTTTGGCGATGCAGGTGCTCGGTCCAGAAACGGGACTTTGGTCAAATATTTTTACCTGTCGAGGATCAAGACCCAGTTCCACTTGTGGCCATTTGTAAACACACACTCTGATTTTAGCTGTGATTTCAACTGCAATACAATAAACACAAAGATTGTAAAAAAAGAAAAAAAAACAAGTTTGTCTTTATTTTCCATTTTGTGAATCAGATGATCAAAGCAACTTAACGATTGAGCAGCAACGCAACAACGGCTAGGAATTAGAATTCATGAATCTGATTAATGTATTAAACCCATTTTAATTCAGTGATACAAAATAATGAAGATAACCACCTTCAGGCGGAATTCCCAGTGTTGCAATATAACGTCCTTTGGCGCCACCTGGAGGTCAATTTCTACAATTTTTTCACATTGTATTATCTAATGTAGAAATGTATATTCAAATAAAACTGGATGTTCAATCAATTCAATAATACAGTTTAAAATATTATACATTACCAGAATCTTTTACATTTCGATTACAGTTACAATGAATACATCTATAAACAATATTACCGTTTTGCACTGAAAGGAAGCAACATTTAGGATTAAATAATATTTCACACTCCGGCTGATGTGACTAATGAAAGAATAAAAATATAATCTTTTCTGGTCTACAAGTCTGTAAAATTAAAACTTTTTTAGGTAGAGTGAATATTAAAAATCACAATATGTGATATTTTACAAATTGAGGATGTGAACAAAAAAACACACAAGTTAGTCACATTTAAAACAAACGCAAGTCCGAAACGTGAAAAAAATTCTACACTATATATGTGTATATATAATCTATATATACGTATAGTATAGATCAATTATACACTATAAATATGCTTTATACACAACACTATAAATGTGTTTTATATTGTTATATGTTTTTATAACAATATAAAAATATTTAAATTGTTATTTGTTTTATACAAATCAATGATGTATATAACAATAACTGACTAACTATACAGATAAGCCATCCTCACATCAAATCTGCCAAGCATCTGAAGACTCAGCGTTGGCATCGTGTCGTCTTACTCGCCCTTTACGGTTTTCCGAAACGTGTTTCCACTTCAGCATCTGGACCTTCTGCAGCCCGTGTTGTCTGTGGTACCAGAGCTGGCGACAGTACTCGTCCGCCTTCTTCCTGCTGACCCGCACTTCTCTTCTGCTTTGTGCCAGAGTCGTGCAGTTTTCACGTGGACCGTCCTGCGCTTTTGAGATGCGGTGTTGTGGAATGACGTGGAGTTGGTAGTAAGCGAGCGTACGGGTGAAGGAGAAGTCGTGTGCGTCGCACTGATATAGACCAGCAGACGCAGGCGTAATGTGGCGGAGGAGAAGGCCACGCCCCATGTGGATTACACGCTCATCTTCCGAAAACACCTGAAAATACAAGTAATCTATTACAGTAATCTGTGCTTTGTAAACCAGTCTCGGGCGTCTAATTTGAACTGTTACAGCAATGTAAAGGTTATTTTTTAATAATGCCATGCTCTATGGAAGCCCGTTCCCGCCAATAAAAAAATTGGGACTTTTTTTGTAAGAATTGCGATTTCTAAAGATTTCTAAAAAAGAATTGTGACATTACTTTATTACTTTGTAACTTCTGACTTTTTCAAAAAGTTTCAAATATAGAAAATAATCAAGTTTTGAATAATTCTCACAATATAAGCTCATGTTTAAAATAATTTTAATTTAATTTAGGCCCAAACCTCAAATTAAATATTTAAAATTACAGTTAATTATTTGAAACATGTCATTCTAATAAGCGTTTCTGAAGGCTTGATAAGGCTTGTCCAGACCTTGTTTTTGATGTTTTGGCCGGACTGGATGGTCCACGTGATCTTGGCCTGTGGTGATGGAGGAGAACAGTCCAGGAAGGTCGAGCTTCCCTCCAGTCCGTACACGGTCTTCAGTTCCGCTCGCTGAGCTGCAAAAACAAAACAGAACAATTTTACAGTTTGTTCCTGAAATGTCAGAATATATGACAGAAATAAAATCCAACTTTTTAGTGGGATAATCTGTGCTGACGGGTTCACAATCGAACCGGAAAGTATATTCAGCACATAAAATAAGAAAAAAAATACTTCACTTTTAAATAGGAAGGTTGACTAAAATGGCGGCTGACAAAGGCTCCTGGGAGTTGTAGTTCTGATCAGTATAATATTGAATTTTTTATTTTTAAATCAAGTTAGATTTGTTAAAAGAAGAAAAAGCATTTATCCAGAAATGTTAAGCTTTTATTAAAAAAAAAAATGTTATTTAATTTTTTATTTTCTGCCTGAAAAATGTGGCGGGGTGCTTATATTCACATAAATACGGTAATAAAATATTGTCTATATAACAATAAAACAAAGTGTACAGTACAATGCAAAGCACTAACCAATATAAAACAGTACTGTAATGTGGAGTTAATTCTATAAATGGGCCTGTGAAGTGAAGCATTGTGGGTACTCACCGTCTCTCAGGTCCTCACACTGTCTCCAGGGTTCCCTGTAGCGCACATCCTGTCTACGTGAGACTCTGAGGACACAGCGGAGGGAACACACAGCCTTACACCTACTCAGTCTTACTCTGACTCAGCCTTACTCTTACTCACCCTTACTCTGACTCAGTCTTACTCTGACAGCCTTACTCTGACTCAGCCTTACTCTTACTCACCCTTACTCAGACTCACTCTTACTCAGACTAAACCTTACTCTGACTCACCTGTACTCTGACTCACCCTTACTCCTACTTATCCTAACTCTGACTCAGCTTTACTCCGACTCAGCCTTACTCTGACTCAACTTTACTCTTCCTCATCTTACTCTGACTCATCCTTACTCTGACTCAGCCTTACTCTTACTCACCCTTACTCAGACTCACTCTTACTCAGACTCAACCTTACTCTGACTCAACCTTACTCTGACTCACCTGTACTCTGACTCACCCTTACTCCTACTTATCCTAACTCTGACTCAGCTTTACTCCGACTCAGCCTTACTCTGACTCAACTTTACTCTTCCTCATCTTACTCTGACTCATCCTTACTCTGACTCCGCCTTACTCTTATTCATCTTACTCTCACTCACCCATACTTGTACTCACTTTTACTTTGACTCACGCTTACTCTGACTCACTCTTATTCACTCGTACTCTCTCGTTACTTTTGAATCCTTAACAACATTCGGTTGAATTCCTCTAATGGCTTTTTGCTTAACATGCTCAGCAGAGAGTCTTGTCTTTTAATCGTTGTCATCTTAAATATGTCTCAAATCTCAAATACATGAAGCTCTCTCTCTCTCTCTCTCTCTCTCTCTCTCTCTCTCTCACACACACACACACACACACACACAAACACACACAGGAAACAAATAAAATGCAAAGGAACTGACCGTTTACTGGTGGGGAAATGTTTAGTGCAGGACGTCCCGTCCCAGGCACAGTAGGGGTCTCGGGACAGCAGGCAGTCTACACACAGGGTCCCGTACAGCGCACACCTCTGCAGGGGCAGCCGGACCACGCCCGCATCACTGCTCACAAACACCACCTGCTGCAGAAGAAAAGGAGGGGAAAAAACATGGAAAAATAAGAAAAAAAAAACAATGGAATTTGATCATAGTTTGTAATTCTTTTGTAATATTTACTAATATATTTTGTAATATATTACTTAATAATTTTTTGTATATTTTTTTGGATCAATTAGTAATAGAGTTACTTTGATCATTTAAGCATTGGTATGCAAATATAAAAAATGTGCTTGTATAATTACAGTAAGTTAATTTTTACAAAAAGTGAGTATAAAAGTAAAACAATTTACTCTGTGGCATAGTTAAATTAATTTTTTAATGTTTTTGGTGCTGATAAAACAGGTCTACCTACTCTTTTAGTGGAGAGCTCCATGCTTAGTATCGGAGTCCGTGTCTGTGGAACAGAGTAAAAGAAGAACAAATAAATTAAGTTCAAGTTCAGGTTTATTTATACGTATAGCACTTTTCTTGGTTCGAGTCCAACGCAAAGTCTCTAAGACCAACGCAAAGTCGCTAAATTAAGCAATCTGAACTAACAAAAGAGAAATTGCAAGATGGAAAAAGCAGCTCATTGTTACATGTGTTTACAAGATTAAATGCTTGTTTTATTTTAATGAATCGTAGAATCATTTAGTTTAGTTTACGAACAGTCTATTAGTAAAAACGATTGCTCCATTCATTTAATAAACTTCTACAACTCAGAAGCTTCAGATGTTTATGTGAAGTTTTTGATACTGTGTGCGTGCAGTGCGCGTGTGTGCGTTAACCTGCGTCAAAACAAATCCGATTGGCTGCACAAATTGTCAATCAAACGACAAATTCCTAGCTAGGAAAAAAATCATATGTTCTTTCATTAGTTTTGTTTTTCTATTTTTTTCATTACGTTTTGTTTGTAATTTTGTTTAACATAAAAAATATGTTATATTTTTTATTTTTATTAAATAAAATATCAACAGCGATTTACCGTAAATTGCTGACGAGGTCAAATGATTGCAATCGATGTAATGAGAACCTCTAATTTATGCTCATTTTAAATGACATTTAAAATTGTAATTGTAGGTTTTACATTTAACATTCGCATGTGTAATGTTTCAAGCTACTGTTCTGTTATAGCCATGTAAATGTTGAGTAAAAAAAGAGATTTGTGTCATTGGCCGTACACAAATGTCTAATACCTAAACAATTGCGGATTTATTTTAATCAATTGTCAGACAAACTTGAAAAAAGTAAGAATGTTTTCCTAAAAAGTGTAAGTGTAACTAAGAGCCTTAAAAGTCACCTTAAAAACTTGAAGCTCTTCTAAGAAAATTTCCTCGGTTTTCATGCCATCTCTATAGACTGAGACCACCTTTAAGATCTTTCCATCATCTAGAGGGAAAAAAAAAAAAATTAAATATACAATATAAAACATAAAATTGAAATCCTGTTCTCCAACAAACCTGTGCCTAGGTGCAGAACATCGTACTGGCCATGTTCTCTGTGGACCCGGTCCACCACAAGCTTGTTCAGGCTGTAGGGCGAATCGATCATCGTGTAGATGGGACGCCTGTTTACCGGCATCACTGGTTCCCACATCAGCTGGTGAGTCCTCATAAAACTCACAACCTCGTCCGGGAAATCACGAGTGGACTTGTGCAAAGGGTCGTAGGTTTCGCTGGGACACTGAAGACACGCGACATGTGATATGTCATTACACATAATGTGTGTATTCATCTGTTCTTCAATCAGCAGCTTATAAAACATATCTTACTATTGTTATTTTTCAGGTTGGGATGTTAAAAAAGTGTTAATGCTATATAAAAGATCCTGGAAACCAATTAATGACTGAGAAGTTCAAGCTCAATTGCACGTAATATAATATGAGTGATTATATGTATGTGTATATATATGTATGATATACTGTTTATGTATATATATAGTCTTGTATTATTTCTTGTTCTTATATTCGCGTAAAAACAGTATTTTTGTTGCATTCCTTTTTGTCCAATTTTAGATGCTCTAAAAGGGGGTGCTCATATTCGCATATTTTAAATATTATTTAAGCAAAACAAAATCAAAGTGACATAAGTTCCAAGTTAGGTTTTTAAAAGAAGAAAAATAAGTCTTTTTTACAGATGTATTTAGCCAAAAATTTTAGGCTTTTTTTATTTTGCTATTTTTTTTTTTTGTGCCAGTCAGCGTTTATATTCACCTAAAAATTGTAGCTTTATAGATCTCATTTAAACAATATTTTAAAAGATGATAGGTGATCATGTCTCTTCTGTGCAATAATATTTCATTCCTTTTGAAAACCTCTCACCGTGCCGGGCCGTGGATAAGGGATTCTTCCCTTGTACTCCGTCCAGCGGTAATCAGAACCTTCCTTGTGGGCAAAAGGTCCATTGAAGGCAGCTCGGACGGAGGCCATGGAGTACACACAGACTGCTGATCCTCGAAATACAGAACTTTAGAAGAACAAAGCATTTAATGGTTTTAATCTAAATGATGAGCACAGTTTTGATACTGCCCCTAGTGGCCACATTAACCTTTCTTTATTTACAAAAATTGCATTGAATCCAAACTAGTCTGTGGTTTTTCGTCCTATCAAAGTAAAACCAGTGTCTCATGAATCTATGTAGTCTTTTTAGCAATACATTTAAAAATATTTCAAAATTATTATATTCATATATAAAAAAATATTCCTTTTAAAATTAAAAAGTCCCAAGAACAAATAATACAAACCGTAAAAATCTCATCTGATCATCTTACCGTAAAAACGGTTTCATAAGTGCTGGAATATAATTTTCACATCTTTGTAAATTTGTTAACAAATCAATTAAACCCTCTGAACAAAATCCCAAATCAGCCATTTGGTGCATTTTAAAATCTATGATACGCAAGATCAATTGTTGCTATGTGTATGCTGTCACGCTAATAAGCCTAGCCTTACTAGCTATGACTAAAACGACATAATCATCTGAATGTCCACCTATCAAGACAGTGAAGTGTTTACACAAACTGGTTTAACTGGTACATATTGATGCATATTCTTTTTTTTTTAATATATAAAACACATTTTTAATTTGCTTTTTCAGATGCTTCGTTTCAGCTTTTCTCCACACACCAAATAGTTCATATCAACATTCGATGCTAATAGCTATGTAATTAAAATTGGTTGATTTATTTGTTTTAAAAACCAGGAAAAGAAAATACTAAACTGGGCCAAACGTTCATGAAATATATGTTACGGTAAAGCTTGTACCTGGAAGTGGAAAAGAGACCATAGATGACTGGATTCTGTGGATCTTTAGTCTCCAGGAGAAATATGTCCTCTAAAAAATAAACGCAAAAGTCTTTTTGAGTTTGTTTGTACAGTAGCTGATCCACACATCATGAAGGGAGTATTTCAGAAGCACGTACGCAGCTCATCGAAATGTGTGTCTATGCCTTCAGGTCCAGGATGCGAGCAGACCAGCCTGGCCTTCAGGAAGGTGCTCCAGCGATTAATCAAGCTTCGCTTCCCTCCAATGTCATTCTGACAAACACCAGAAAAACAACATTACTGTCTAGAAATAATCAAGCACTAAGATTTAAGTTCATTTTCTCTTTAAAATACTCATTTTTCTATATTTAACAAACCTAACTTGTGACTCGTGTCATTTCGATATTGTTTTACTTGAATAATAGATTTAAAAAAAAGAAACAAAGTCGAATCTAGTGATCCGAACTCCAATTCCCAGAATTCTCAGCCAATCCCCACTTTGCATGTTGCACTGTTTCTTTATCCGACGATGTGTGAAAAGAATCTTTAAAAAAATATTGAATAAATAAATATTAAAAAATATTTTCCCCTGCAGAGCAAACAGAGCGTTTTGATTGTGTTTGTTCCCTGCTATCGACTCATTGCCCCTGTTCTTTGTTTTCGACTGTTTTCCCACACTTTTGGACATTGTTTCCAGTTGTTGGCCATTAGCGCTAATTTACCGTATGCTCCGTATGTTGCAATAATAATTATATTTTGTTTTAACACTTTATTTAGTCCCTGCTAAGTGTTGCTGCATGACTAATGTCACTAACTTAAACTAACTTTTTTCGTTTATTGAGCTAATAAAATCTAAAAGTAAATAATAGTATTTTCATTTATTTGTGATTGCTCTGTGTGTAATTGTGGAAAAAGTATTATTTATTATATTTACGTGCATATTTAAAATTCCAAGCCGCTAAAATTGAAATTTGACAAAAAAAAATTTGAAAAACGGGTGCTTATATTTGCGCAAATACGATATTTGTATGAGTCTGAGCCTCATCCCACAGTCCCAGTATTGCCCAGTATTGAGAGTGTGAATGTGTGGCCTGCTCTGTGATTGGTTGGCCACCATGCAGGGTGTGTGTGACCCAGAAATTTAAAGATAGATCATCATTTATTTAGCACGTTTTCTGCTAAATATAGGAACGTGATTATTTATTTATCTAGACACTTTACTGGAACAGTCATGTTTGCATTCAGCTGGTACACTGTAAACGCTGTACATTCCATGTCTGCAAGTGCCTTTTTTAATGTATTTATTCATTCTTTTTTTATTTTACATTTTTATATTTTATATACGTCAATATTTTACAATGTTTATTTGCACTACTACTGTTTGAGTGGCAAACAAATTTCGTAAAGTACAATGGCAATAAAGTCTCTTGTGTCTTATAAAATAGATTAATAACGTTCCTGATAAATTCAGGATGGACTTCTGCAAAAATCTTGCCACTCACTTTGCACACTCGGGCCACGCGACTGAAGATGCGCTTGTCGAGCTGGTTGGACTCCACAGCCGTTTCTTTAAAGAAAAAGTAGACTTTATCGTCGTCCAGACTGTGCGTGTCGTGGATGGAAAACGATCCCACGAATTCAGGCTCTGTGTGGAAAGAGAAGGCAAAATCTCATTGGAGGACATTTTTAGCCGTAATTGTAGATTGTACACTTTGAGTCATTGATATAGATTTTTTAAGTTTATATTTAAAAACGACAACGCATCAGAAACACCCTTATAGTATTAATTATAATAAACGATTGAAAGTTGGTTGAAATATAAAAATGTAATATAATGTAAGATGATAACAGGATGATTGGCTAGTAATGTGACTGTAAAATCACTTTAAATATTATATTTTTTAATTACTAAAAAATTCAAATAAGCAAACATGTAATCGGCTATAAAGAATAACATATTCTGGGACACAAACAAAGCTGTATTAAATGTGCAGTGTATAATCTCACCATTTAGCCACTGGTCCTGGTAACCCTCCGAGCGGATATAGTGTTGACTTCCACCGTGTAAAGATGTGCGACAAATGGCTGGATTTGTTCCCATAAAGTCCACTGAAATCCCAGCGTACAGGTTCCCGTCTGAGAAAAACGTGTAGACATTTTTTGTAGTTCTTTTCATAGCTATTTCCTTTAGACTTTAAACACAAGAACTTTTCATTCCTTTTATTCTTGATTTTATTACTATTTTATGCTCTTCTACACTTAACATTTTGCACACAAGTGAACCCCCCTCCATAAAAACAATGCCGTACTACTACTACTACTACTATAATATGTATATATATATATATATATATCTGTGTGTGTGTGTGTGTGTGTGTGTGTGTGTGTGTGTAGAATATAAATATATGTACAGAAATGGATACAGTTTATTTTGCAGTTTAGAAGGAATAAAAGGTAAAAAAAAAAAAGTTATTTTATTTATCATTTTATATACAATAAAATTAAATTGTATTAATTAGAACTGTGAGTAGTTAATCAGTTCAAATTCTTGATAAGGACAAATAGCATTATAATAAATAAAAGTATTATATTACTCATGTTTGTTAGACATTCATTTAATCATTAAATGGGTTTTTTATATCATTAAAGTTGTCATAAACTCACCGGTCAGTCGAGCAGTGAATGGCTCCTTCGGACTGAAGGGACATTTTCCTTTCCCGGAGTCACGCACATTGTCGAGGAGCCAAAATGTGGGTTTCTAATCAAAGTTATATCAAACTCACAAACTCTTTATAGACACTGCTGTGCTTAGATATATATTTTAAAGATTAACTTTTTATTACAAAAGAAATGTCTCACCTCCAGATTGAGTCCAAGTTCAATATAGGTGCATTGTGGGTAAAACGCTCCGGTTCCGCAGACATACACATGGGTTTTATTGAATGGCTGCAGGAGTCTTACATAATTGGCACAGTCCATCTAACAAATAGATTAAAAGCAGTCTTCATTTTTTTTCAAAGTATTCATCCTTATGAAAATGTGTTTGCCTACCAACAAATTCTTTCCTGCAAATTTGCAGCGTTCGATGTGTTCCTGGTCAGCGGGCCAGTGAATCTAGACACACGGAAATATAAAGCGATGTGAATCGATCTACAGGAGAGAATTCAAACTTTACCGTCTTGATAGTGCGATAAATGGAAATAAATATTATGCTTTTCTGTAACAAATCTGTTACTAATATATCTGAACAAATGCCCATGATTAAATAGTAAAATTAACTTATATAAAAGGAAATGTTGTGTTCTAATAACTCGTGTGTGTGTGTGTGTGCTGACCTTGTTAGCTGGTTGGGTAAAGTTGTCAGTGCTAAGCATGTAGATGTGGTCTCGGCCTCCGATCAGAAGCCAGCCGTGGTCTTCATTCAGCAGTAAAGCTTGATACGCAGCTCCGCGTCCATCATCATTAAACATGGCTGAATTGTTTCTTGACATCAGCTCTGTCAGAAGAAAAAAGACAATTGTGAGGAGTGTAATATGTAAATGATGATGGGCTTTTTGAGCTCAAAATACAACTTGAGTTTTTGGTGTACCGTAATTTAAAATGTCCAATTTAATTAAAACTATTTTTGTGAAACCAAAAGCTTAATCAGGAGGATGACATAGAGCAGAACATGCAAAATCAAGACAGAATGTTAAACTCTGAAAGCCTGCTGTGTGATAACAGCACAACCTAACCTAAGAATTACACAGTTTTCATTTCTCATAATTAGTTGACCTAATTATCTGGCAAGGAGAATCTAGGTAACTTTCTGAGCCAAAAAATTCAACAACCCAAATATCCTTATCTTTATCTTATTTTTATGATGCCATATGCTACTATTATAACGATGAACAGTTTGCAAGTAGAATCTTAACAAAATATCTAGAAATGTTGCTAGGAATTAGATCTTAACATGAAGGATTTGTCCAAATGTCAAGATTTGTGTGTCTGTTTGCATGTTACACACCCTGCCATTTGACCTTTATGTGACCTGCCTGATCCACTGTTTCCTCTTGTTCACATAATGACCGTTTTAGCCGTATTTCCCTACTTTAAGCCCTTCTACTACTGACAAGTTAAAGGCAGTGTAGTCTAAATGTGTCCCCTAGGCACTAAAGGCTAAATATGTCCCCTAAAGACACATTATTCTTTTTAAACACATAAAGTGTATTCCCTAATCAAAAGACCCCTTAACGTGTCCCCTAAAGACAGTGTGTCCCCTAAACAAAAGTTTCCTAAACGTGTCCCTTTGAGGCAGTGCATTTCCCAAACAAATGTTTCCTAAATGTGTCCTTTAGACTAGAGGTAGTGTATTCTCTAAGCAGAAGCACCCTAAATATGTCCCCTGAAGACAATATATTCCCTAAACAAAAGTCCCATAAAACGTATGTGTCACCTAAAACCAGTGTGTTCCATTAACAAATGTCCCCTTAATGCGCCCTATATAGCCAGTGTGTCCCCTAAGCAAAAGTCTCCTGAATGTGTCGCCTAAAGACAGTGTGTCCCCTATATAAGTGTCCCATAAATGTGTCCCCTAAAGACAGTGTGTCCCCTATATAAGTGTCCCATAAATGTGTCCCCTAAAGACAGTGTGTCCCCTAAACAAATGTCCTATAAATGTGTCCCCTAAAGACAGTGTGTCCCCTAAACAAGTGTCCCATAAATGTGTCCCCTAAAGACAGTGTGTCCCCTAAACAAGTGTCCCATAAATGTGTCCCCTAAAGACAGTGTGTCCCCTATATAAGTGCCCCATAAATGTGTCCCCTAAAAGACAGTGCCACCCCCCAAAAAAAGTTCCTTAAACTTACATTAGTTAATTTTTTTTTTTATTTAATTCGATTTTAAAAATAAAACAATTTTGAGCTTAACTTTTCACAAATTTAAAATAAACAGTTTATATTTTAATATTTTAATTAGCATTTTCATGTCATATTTAAAATACAGTATTTGTTTCAATATAAAGTTAGTAATTCTGTAGTTTTTCTGGTCAGCTAATTGCTCATTGGTCAACTTAAAAGTGCATTAAATAGTAATGGTCAACTACAGTATTCTTTTGTTTGTTATTTTGATTTTCTGTTTGTTTCTGTTAAATTAAACTGAAATAGTGTTCACGTGATGATACAATTGGAGTTTTCCAAAAACATCCAAGGAGATAACAGGAAGCGTGTTTATGCTGAAGGAACAATGGAGTGTCTGACTCTACAATACGCAGCACCTTCCTGTGAGGAAGCAGACAGACTCTGGTTCTCCTGAGTCAATAACAGGGTCGGCTGTGATGTGATAATAAAGAAAGAGAGAGTTCAAGATGACCTTTTCACTGCGAGGTAGAGAGTAGTGGTGAACATATCATTGCTAATATGCTAATTAGCCAATATGCTAATTCGTCAATATGCTAATTTCCCAATAACATATCTAAATGTTTATTTACTACTGTTGTTTATTTACACCTTGTTTATTTACAGATAATGTAATATTAGCAGCATTTCTTAAATATTAAGGCAGTTCATTAATTTCTCCTTATTAAAAATGTTCAAAAAGTTAAAAATGTTTTTGCCAGAAAGCAGATTATTTTACTGCTATTTTGCTGCTATCAATAGCATCGATTTAACACTTATTGCTCATGAAACTTATCATTCATGAAACAGATAATTTCAGTTATTTTAGCTTTATGGAAATATAAATATCTGAGGAATATCACGAATGTTTGGCTTCTGACCGGTATGAGTAAGTTGAAGCAGTGGCACTTTCAGGTTTTCAGCCTTATTGCAGCACATAGGGGGCAGTAGTGAGTAGAGCAGAAACACCCAGAGTCGGTCCACCACGACCATCCCTGGTCCTGTGACTCTCATCTCAAACTCCTTCTGGTGATCAGCAATGACACATCACCTCCGACGTCCTGTTGAAATAAAACAATATATTTAATATTTTGCAAGACAAATTAACAATTTTCTAAAATAAACAAGAGCATAAAGTAAATTTGAGGCTTTATACTTGGCAAAAATATTGATACATTTTTCCCCAAAAACGTCCTCAAAATGTTTTCAAAATTCACAAATAAATTAATCATTTAGTTTGCCTACTTTTGACATGAAGCCACTGTGCCATTCAACAGAAGCCAAGTTACTCATCAATTTACTATTACTATTATGATACTAATACTTAATCAATTTATTTATGAAGCTCTTGAGAAAAAAAGCATTTTTTTTCACACCAAATTGATTAAAAGTGTAAGCAGTGTATACAGCATGAGGCTATAAGGACAGACATCTTATTAAAGAGTTAAAAGGCTATAAAGGAATCTCACACATTTTACAACCCACTAAAATGGTCCATTTCTGGATTATGTGGATCTTGAGCCATCAGACTTTATAGTTCTGTCCTAAATCGTGATCATTCTTAGTGATTTAACTTTGCATAATGCTTAGATTACGTATGTTTCATCACCCTGCTCTTCATCCTCTCCATCCTCAAGGTCCATGTTGTCATCATCATCATCATAAACTTAGTTAGGATCGTAGGCAATGTGCCTATCGCAATCATATGTTTGAAATACTGTGTAAATATTAATAAGAAATAATCATATTTAATATACAAGATATTATTTATATTAAATAAATTACACGTATGAATTTTGATGTAAGTAATTTCAAATAATAACTGTAACAAAATGTCCCAGTGAACAATAGTTTCCGAACACACGTCATCAGCGTTTTCAATGTGAGGAAAGACAACAAACAAGTGGCAACCGTGGGAAAAACCTTACACTTCCAGTAGAGGAAACACTTCATATCGACTCATTTCCCAGTGCCACACGTGAGCCAGTCGAGAAAAGCTTCCTCGCTGTATCACTTAGCCTTTAGCTTTACACACTTTGCTAATTGTCTCCTCAAACTATCCTAAATCAAAAAAACACTATAAGTAGTTGTATCTGGACATCTTCATAAATAATAATTTAACAGGAATATTGCTCAAAAAACTGTAAAAAATGCAAATTTCAACTGCTGATTGATGATTAAGTATTGCATTATACATCCCAAACACTGTCAACACAATAAAACAGAATAGAATGAAATAGAAATACTTGTAGGAATACAATTCAATAAAGATGTGTAATAAAACTAATGTTAAAACTAATATTAATATATTTATATTTCTAAAGGATTTTTTAGGTAACTTTAAGTAAATCTTGCTTCCAGATTTTCAAGTAGCCTTTAATAACGTATGAGTGCATAATAATTTACAATACGTTGCATTTAGAAGTGCAAAATTTTGTTTGTGTATATTGCACACAATTATTCACCATCCCTCCTTTTTCTACATTTCAGGGTCACAAGGAGGAGGAGCCAATCCCAGCAAGTAGTCGGGACACACCGGGAACCGGGATCAGTGGCCAATCACAGAGCAGGACACACACATTCACACTCTCACTCATGCATTTTTCCAGACTCATTTTTCCAACACAATTTTTTGGAAAATGGAAAGTCATCAAACTTGAACCTCTAATGGGCGCCGTCTCACACTCATTGACGATTGTGTGGCGTCCGCTGTGAATATTTAAGATTGTTTAAAACGGTAACTATTTAAAGCGTCTCGCCGAGTGTTTAGCTTGGCCTGCACAAAGCCACTTCCATTCTCATCCTGACCTTCCTGAGGCTGGCGCCACACAGCCAGCCTGCACTGATGCATTCTGGGAAGGAAGTACTCAGTACAGAGAACTGCCTATTAATAATGAGCAAATGAAGGCAGCATCATGGATTCATCATCCTCAGCATCATGAACCTTCTGAAGAAGAACCAACAGCGAGTTGAAAAGAACAATTTTAAGAGCAAAACTGCCATTTGCGGATCTACTTTAAAGCTTTAAAGCTCTAAGCTTTAAAGTCAATCCGTACTTAAATTAAAATCTTGGAAATAACGTCTACTTTAAGCAGAAATTAGATATGTTGTAGTTCTTTGAGATAGTATATTCTAATTATTTTTTATTTTGTAGATAATTTAAATTGTGTCTGAATTTGCATTTACATTGTAGATGTGGAGAAAATGACAAATCTTCGAAATGTTTTCTTTTAAATTCTTATTGGCTTTGTGGTCCGCACATGGACCGCACATGTATTTTGCTAATTTTATTCTATTTTTATCCTTTTCTTCATCTTCATAGTTTTTGTTTGTTTGTGTGTTGGTCCATATCTGTGTAATTTTGGCACACTAGGCTGCCCACTGCTCCGGTTTGTGTGTGTGTAACTTCACTGGAGGGTTAAATGCAGAGCACAATTACAGGTAGGTAAGACTAAATCTTGCATTGCAGATGAAAATTCTTGAAAACTAGGTTCTACCGAGATTTGAACTCGGATCGCTGGATTCAAAGTCCAGAGTGCTAACCATTACACCATAGAACCACATAATGTGTGTCTAGTGGCTTTATTGACAAACTCACTCACTTTCTTCTCTTTCTTTCTAGAGTAAGGCATAAGAGATAAGAGAGGTCCTGAGATCTCATGAAGGAATTAAAACGCTCGAGTTTTAACCAACTAAAAATATTTGGAGGAAGCATATTAAAATAAGTGTTCAACTTTTTATTTAATAATGCAGCATTGTGAAATGTTGGTCTAATTTAAGCCATGAGAAGCTTACACTTATCAATCAAATAAGAGAAAATATTATAATGTACAAAATAATAAGAAAATAGGTATTTTTACCAAAAGTTGTCATACCCCTCGACTTACATGTACAACCTGACCAGACCAAACACGGCTAAACAGGAAACGGAAACAATCCCGAGACAATGAGTCTCACAATAATAATAAAGAACATATTTAATGCACATCCTGTTTTGTGTACACAGTCCAATGGAGTGCGAGACTTAGTTTAGTCTAAACCAAGCTGAATTTAAGTTTATTTTAAATATTTGATTTAGTGTATGACCACGTACTACAAACTTATTAATGATTTAAAATCCCATAAAAACTGTTTTTATTGGCACTTGCAAAACAACATTGAAAACTCAATGTGTCTTTAAACAACATTTTAAACGAAAAATAATTACAAAAAATTTGGAAGAAAAGCCTCTGTGAAATAATTTTACTACATCAGGAATAGCTCTCATTTATTTAATAAACGCAAAATTAATTTGATAATACCGTACTGTAATTTCAGTCCAATATCAACAACCAGAATGGGAATCTTACTAACCATCTTTGGAGTTTGTCATAAATGTAAAAAAAAAAAATTCAAAACTTACATAAAAAAAAGATAGTTTATCCTTTGATTTTTTTCTTTGGCTTTTTTGTGTAATCCACTTTCCAGTAAATTTGAAGATTTGTGCTGTTCTTGAATGACTGAGCTTCTGAGCAGAAAGTCCAGCAGCCCGTGAAACTTCTGAGTGAATTGGTGGGTAGTTCAGTTGTGGGAGGGGGGGGGGGTCGGGGGGGCGGGGTGTCAAACTTCTTCCATTGACGGGCCAGAAATTGCAGTTAAGGGTTTGTCTAAAGTAAGTTGCATTTCTGAACTTTAGGGAAAAATAGCATAAAACTGCTTTTATAAGAACATTGTTGTAACTAATTAATTTAATAATAAACATTAAAAAAAACTATTTATTTAATTTATATGACGCCTTTCAAGATCCTAAAGGTCACCTTCCAGATTCAATTTAATCCAATTAATATAGATAAATTATTAACTAAAGTGTGTTTTTAATTGTCCACATACAGTACAAGCAAATGTTACATCACTTTATTCATTTAATTGGGAGTTAAAAGTTGGAGTTTCATAACACAATATATTTAACAATGGATTAAGATGTTTTTTTTTTATAATAAAAAACAAAACACATTATTATTATAGTTGCGAAAGTGATTTTAGCCGAAGCTTGGCTGTCCACTATCCTGTCTTGTTCACTTTTTTGGTTTGAATTATAAATATTGAGTTTTGAAACATATTAGTTGTCAACACCATTATTTTATTACGACTTTATGAGCCACTAACTTATGAAAATCGTGCTCTTCTGTAACTGTAACACAATGTTCTCATATTTTGCTCTCTCTTTGGCTGAAAAGTTATAATGTTTTAAGTTATATAATAATAGTATATAGTAATATAAGTAGTATGATGTTAATGTTATGATATAACATATCCCTTACAGTACTGAGTCCGTATCAGACCATTAAATTCGACGTACTTTTTTTCAACAAGAATCACAATGCACTGATTTATGTATTGGAAAAACATGGTGTAAAGTAAAAAATATAATCTAGTACAAAACGGGGTCTAATACAGTTTTGTTTAAATTTGTATTATGGTATATATTTATCAAAATGTCAGTTTGTTGTTTGTATAAAAGTTTCTAAAACTTCACCTTTTTGCTTGTTTGCGACATTAAAATTATTAAATTATTAAAATGTTGATTAATTGTATATTGTGTACGATTTTTAGAATTCGAAATTTCGTTTAGTTTCTTTTTTGAAAACACGATAATATATTATGTCCCTAAAAATGAACAAAAACGTCTACCCGGACACGTTTCAGTGAAGAGCTGACTTCCGCTTGCTGGTATTATTTCCTGCCGGCAGCGTCGTCACTTCCTTCTCTTTTCCAGGACTGCTTGCGGTGGCAGCAGGCAGACTGGTGAGCGGAATAAAATCTAATCCCATCCTTTACATCCGCGTTTAAAATTACACGCAATCTGTGTTTCATGATGCATTAGGGTGATTTCTACTTTATGGTGTTAGTATTTTCCGTTTTGAATGTCTAGAGGGCGCGATGAATGTATAACGACGAGTCCGTACAAGGAAGCCATTGCACGCCGTCTTGCGGAGTATTAACTTAACTGCTTTTTTTTTTTTAAATATTAACGTTAAAGTTCCGTGTCGGACTCTTCAGCAAACGTCGTTTTACGCATTTAACACCATTTTGCCGAAGTGACTCAATCGTTTTCTAAACGTAAGAATCGTGGTGACGTTCACGTGCATCAGAATTAATTCAAGCTAATGTCTTGGTTTTGCCAGTCTGTTTAATTGTTTTTCCGTTTGTGTAGATTAAATGACTTTAACGTTCTTGTCTTTTTTTCAGAGAACATGGCAGCCCTCAGGCCTCTCACCAAGCCTAGGATCGTGAAGAAGAGGACCAAGAAGTTCATCAGGCATCAGTCAGATCGCTATGTCAAGATCAAGGTATTAATGTGTTCCATTACCATTTTATTTAGCTTTTTGAAATAAAAATTTAGGTGATTATAGCCATTAGGAACCATACTAAATTTGTGCTCTGCGTGTAGCCCATTAAAATGAACACTCAAACCTGGAGCAGTGGGTAGCCTTTTTAAAATCTTAATCAATTTTTAACATCCAAACAATCCCGAGACGATGAAGCACATCCTGTTTAGTGTACTGTCCAATAGTGCCAGACCTAATTTAGTCTAAAGGAGGTGTATTGTGTCTCATTGTTGCAAAGAAACTAATTGGTATTTGATCTTTCTGACTTTTTTTGTCGTCAGTTGTACGTGATTCAGAAGTTTCAGCGTTCACATGTGTTATTTTCTTTGTGTAGAAAAACTGGAGGAAGCCCAGAGGAATCGACAACAGGGTGCGCAGGCGATTCAAGGGTCAGATGTTGATGCCCAACATTGGCTACGGAAGCAACAAGAAGACCAAACACATGCTGCCGTCTGGATTCAGGAAGTTCCTGGTCCATAACGTCAAGGAGCTTGAAGTCCTCATGATGAGCAACAAGTATGTGTAGATTCTGTTTGTTTCCGTGATCTTTTTCCTCAATAGAGATGAGAAGATGTGAATGATCTCTGAGTTCAGACCTGCTGAAATGTCCGTGTTTGAGTCAGGTGTTCACTTCAGAGAGAGAGAACAGCAGTGGCATTACCCATTCCATCGCTGGCATTACTCGTAGCCAGATGGTGGAAGACAATCTGCAACAAGTGACTAGCACTTGTGAAGTCCTACGTATCTACAGCCAAAAGTCTTTTGATCTCGTTCCTCAAACCAATTGTGTTGTGGACGTGGGTTTAATTCTCGTGGTTTTGTGTTCCAGGACCCACTGCGCTGAGATAGCCCACAATGTCTCCTCAAAGAACAGGAAAGTCATCGTGGAGCGGGCGGCTCAGCTGGCCATCAAGGTCACCAACCCCAACGCCAGACTCCGCAGCGAGGAGAACGAATAAACCTCTTGTCTTTTCAATAAATTAAAAAAAAAAAAACAATCACTGTTTTGGCTTTTTAGTCCCGAATTCAGTGAAACTATACCGTGATTTTATTTGCGACCTTGCAATTTCATCCAATCTCCGTGAATTTGACCGATCCGTCGGGTCAGTCGCAGCATGCTGCAGTGTTTTCACACAGAAGGTCTTCATTCTAGTGATGGGAAGTCTGCCTCTTTTCATAGATTCGGCTCTTTTGCCTCGTTTATCCCTTTCAAACGGTCTCACACCATGTGATCTCAAACTCGCGGTTACCTACGTGATCTCGATTGTTTCCGTTTCAGTCCAATTTGTTTCAGATATACTAAACTGATTGCTTCACAAAATCATTTGATTAAAACTGGTTTCGTGATGAATTGATCAGACTTAAATTCTAACATGTATACTGTATCTGAATAAAGTTAATAAAATGGTTATTGTAACAATCTTTAACTCCTGGAGGACATGCTAAGAAGGCAGGGAAAATGATTCGGAACCATGAATTAGAAAAATGTATAAAAAAAAAATGATGGAATTCTGGCTTTACTGATGAGACACGCATGCGATTTATTGCAGAGCCCCAATGGTGTTGTTTACTCTGTGTCTGATAAGTACATTTGTTTTTGATGTAATGAATTAAGGAGCCATTACTGGATTTCACCAGCTGCGAGAATAATACCTAGGCAATGTTTACCTGAAAGAAAAATGCACTTCATTCTGATGAGCAAATAAAATTCATTTTGCTGGAGTCTTTGAATTCCTCTGCTTTGGGGGAGTAAAGTTGCAAATAACACTTAACATAATTGGTAATGCAATTCTGTTGAGAAAAATCTGTCTAAAAAATCACAACTTTTTGAAAAGCTCCCGCAACATTTGACATTTTAGGCTGCAACAATGACAAAAAATCCCACGAAATCCTGGAGGGACTGGCTTTTATTGACGTTCCACAGGCATCAACTAGTGGTTTAACTAGTTTCCATGGATTCCATCTTTTCCGTCAGGGGCTCTTCCTGTAGGCTGTCAAAGATGGTGGCCATCTCAGAGTTGCTTCGGATCTGGTTGGTGAAGTCGGCCATAGCTGGACTCTTCTGCACCTCGCTGATGGACAGCAGGGCGGCGATGGCGCGCAAGGCTGATCGCCTCAGCTCCTCCTGCTTCTCAAACTCTTGCTTGACGGAGCCGGTTTTAACCTTAGGTGGAAGTGTTTTTTAGAATCCACATCTCTTTAAATATTCCGTGACTGACCTTGGTGGAACACGTGGCCTTCAAGGGTTCGATCAGCCTGTCCAGCCTTTGCACCACAGCAGCAGGACACAATTTGGAAAGTCTGGCCAGCATGATGAACGTGAGCATCTGGAGAAGAGAAGTGACCGGTAAAACAGGGTACTCACGGATCCTTCAAGTTAAATTTCGTAATATAAAAAGTCAGTTTCAAAGGTCTTAAAAATGAAATGACCTTGTAAAGAGTATTTTTTTGGTTTGAACTACATTTGAAATCCTTTTGTTTGTCACGCAGAACCAAATAATGTAGGTGGAACCAAGTTCAACCATGTTTACGGGGGGTTCGTTAATAGAGGTCTTGCGCTAGCTGAATGAACCGCAAGAGCTTTAGGGTACGTGATCAGTTTAGTGCCAAAAAGATTTGTGAGCAAGAAACCTCGATTTGAGCGCATCGATGGGATCAATTTAGTGCCAAAAGATTCACGAGCGAGAAACCTCAAGATCTAGCTGCAAAACTAGATCTAGAAACCTCAACCTACAAACTAGCTGATCGTTAGCGACACAGAGCGGCTGCTGAAACCTGTCGGAAATCACCTGATATTTCTCAGTTCTGCTCCGCACCCACAACAGTACCACAGAGCGCTGCTGCATCCCAAACACTGGCGTCTGCATCAGCTTCAAGTTTCACTACTAATTGGTTGTATTGTGTGATGTGGTCTTAAATGTAATATTAAAAAGTTCTTAGAAAGTCTTAAATTTAACACGTAGAAACCTGCAGATACCCTGTAAGAGACAAACGCCTCAAATGTGGTTGTGTCCTCACCTTGATGTCATAGTGGTCCTTCAGACCCTCCTCCACGTAGTTGAGATACTCAAACACGTCCACACAGTCCAGACAGTTGTCCAGCAGCGTGTACATGCACTCAAACGCAGCCTTGCGAACGTCCAGTCCGTCGTCCACCGTGTGCTTGAAGGGTCCCATCTCAACCTGGACGCAATATATTTAAAAGTATTTGACACTTTTCAAACGTGCTCTTGGAGAAGTGTCGCAATCGTGCACCTCACGGATGAGTTCTTTTCTTATCCGAGTCTCGGCGTACAGATGAGGCAGAAGCGACGTCAGCAGCCGGCGAATCAGGAAGGGTTTGTTGTGGGCGGCAGAGTTGAACATCACCAGAGTCACGCGTCGAACATTGGGGTCGGGGTCCTGGAGGCTTTTCAGGAAGTCTCCTAAGGGAATGGTGTTATTATGTAAGCTACTGAGAGTACATGTGTGTGTGTGTTGCGTTACCAATACATTCGTTGAGTAGTGAGTCTATTGGCATGGGCTGGTCAACAATGGTGAACTTTATCGCTGTTACTACTGTGCTGCGTAGGAGAGGTGATCCTGAAAAACATTTGTGCGTTATAGATGGCAAGTCTCATCTCGAACCTGTTCATATATACATATAGTGTAGTAGACGGCCCATTCTGATTATTTATTCTGTTGTCGATATCCTGTAACAAATCTAATTTAAAAAAGCAATTTTTATTAAGGCTTAAATAATTTGTCTGATTGTTTACCTGTGTAGTGTTCATCGGTGTAATGTTTAACTGTGTAGTGTTCATTTTGTAGCGTTTAACTCTGTAGTGTTCCACTCTGTGTGGTGTTCAACTCTGTGTAGTGTTCAACTCTTTGTAGCGATCAACTGTGTGTAGTGTTTGACTCTGTGAAGTGTTCAACTCTTTGTAGTGTTGAACTGTGTAGTTTTAAACTCTGTAGTGTTCAACTGTGTGGTGCTCAACTGTTTAGCGTTCGACTCTCTGTAGTTCAGAACTGTGTAGTTTTTAAGTCTGTGTAGTGCTCAACTCTGTGTAGTGTTCTTTTGTGTAGCATTCAACTCTTTGTAATGTTTAACTGTTTGTAGTGTTTTTTACTCTGTCACGCTCAACTCTTTGTAGTTCAATTATGTGTAGTGTTCAACTCTTAGTAGTGTTCTTCTCTGTGTAGTGTTCATCCCTGTGTTGTGTTCAACTCTTTGTAGCGTTGATCTCAGTGTAGTGTTCAACTGTGTAGTGTCAACTCTGTAGCGTTTAACTCTGTGTAGTGTTCTGTTCTGTTCAATTCTGTGTAGTGTTCATCTGTGTAGTGTTCAACTCTTTGTAGTGTTGAACTCTGTGTAGCGATCAATTCTTTGTAGTGTTCAACTCTGTGTAGTTTTCAACTGTGTAGTGTTCATCTCTGTAGTGTTCAACTCTTTGTTAGGTTCAACTCTGTGTAGTGTTCAGCTCTCTGTAGTGTTGAACTGTGTTGATTTTAACTATGTTGTGTTCAAATCTGTTTAGTGTTGACTGTAAAACATTTCTGAACTATTCTTACACTTGAGAAGCCACAAAACTATTTTAAATGAATCCATTGTAAAGCAGTTGGACCAGTGCGGTGTTAGTTAGCGTCTCACCTGAGGACAGTTGTGTCTTTAGTCTGGGTAGAAACTCTGATGGGTTGACCAGCGTCAGCTTCCCCAGGCATTCAGCCACAATCCCTCGGGTTCCCTCTTCCGCACACTCACAGTGTTGGAACAACAGAGTCCAGATGTTCTCCACGTGAGGCTTGAGCCGCTGGGCCGACAGCGCACTGAGGGCTTCCTTGAGCGAGTGCAGGAGCAGGTACTGTTTCTTGGGTTGGGCCGTGATCTCCTTCAGCAGAAACGGCAGGTACTCCTCCAAGTTCCCGATGCTGATGTTGGCCAGCGCGAAGGAGGCTGCGGACTTCACCTCCTCGTTGGGGGAGTTGAAGACCTCCATGATGATCCCCCTCAGGTCCTTTTGCTCTTCGAAACTTGTAACTCGTCCGATCTCCCCGAGACACCGCAAGGATAGGATCCTCACCGCCTCTGGTGTTTTGGGGCTCTTCACATCGAGGACGAGGTTGGTGACCATTCCAGAAACTTCTCGTGGGCAGGCCGCGATCAAAGCCGCCACGCACTTTGCCACCGAGAAATAAGATTGTCTATGAACGAAATCGGCTTTTGTGTCTGTGAAGGGCGACTTGATGGTCTTCAGAAGGTCACCACAGGTCATGCCGCTGCCCGGTGCCGTCACGAGGACTTGGAGGAGCTGGAGGATGGAGGTCAGCGCTCCTCCTTGAAGCAGTGGCGAATAGACTAACTTGAAAATCTTGGGCAGGATGGTCTCCTTAACTTGGCTGAGGAACGCCGGACAAACTTCTAGCATGCATGTGAGGAGCGTGATGACTTCCTGCGAGACGTGCATGTCGCTCTCCTGGATCAGTGCGGGAACCTCACACATGACGGATTCCATCACGGGGGGCTTGAAGCTGCCGCTGTAGGTCTTCACCATCAGCTTCAGGGCGGCTATGGTGGTCAGCTTCAGAGCACGCTGGGTTTTCCTCAAGAAGGACGCCAGGGTAGGAATGGCCTCGCTTAATATCGGACTCAGGTCGATTTGTAGCGGCGAGGACGCGACTAATATCAACGTCTTCACCGTTACAAGTCTGGTGATCTCGTTTCGGAGCCTCTCCAGAAAGATCTGCAAGGTCACTTGAAGGTCATCGCCAAGATGGTCTCCCAAGTGATTCAGAATGTGGCCCATGCAAAATATAGCCCTCTCCTTGACCTCCTGATCGATGTCCGTGGCCTTAAGCCTCGCCAGAGTGCAGGAAAACACGCTCTTCACGTAGGGCTGAGCGTCAAACGCCATTGGTCGGTCGAGGGGACGCATCATTTTGACTATCTGCTGGGTGACGTGAAGAGCCTCGGACGTGATTTTATAAAAAGGGTCTTGGACACACTGGATCACCGCGGGTATGATGATGTTTATGTACGGGGGTAAAATTTCAGGGCTGTGGCTTCTTAAAAAAACGTAGAGGAAAGAAAGAGCGTTGATCTTCATGTTGGAGGAAGTGGATTTGTCGGTCAGCGAGTAAATGACACCTGAGGGCAAATAACGGCGGAGATTAGGCCACTTAATTAAAGTTTCATAAAAAGATGAAAGCCACATCACCTTAGAAATTTGATAAAACGTGACAAATGAAACGCAAGTGTTGTATATGCAGTATATATACTGTGCATATACTCATATAATCTATCTATCTATCTATCTATCTATCTATCTATCTATCTATCTATCTATCTATCTATCTATCTATCTATATATCTATCTATCTGTATATATGTGTATAAATATAAATACACTGTATATAAATATCCTGTTTAGCATATACAATATACTGTATGTATATAAATATACTGTATATGCTAAACAGCATAACACAGAATACATATAAACATAATATATGGAGTATTTTGTAAACACATGTTAAAAAAAAACTATTTTTTGTATTTACTGTACATACTGAATATATATAGAACTGTGATTATGATGCGCAGCGCTTTTTATTTATGGTTTGTGTTTGTTTGTTGCACATCATGTGTGCTGTGTGTTATGGTTATTGTTTATTTATAGTGTGTGCAGTGTTATTTATGTTCATGCAAATGCATGCATTCTTGTCTACTTATTTATTCTGCTATTGCAATTTCCCAGATGTGGGACAATTAATTACTTTTTCCATTCAATATATACATATTCTGTATATATTGACAATTTCACTCTTTTTTCTTTTCACTTTACACTGTATATGCTAAACATGATATTACATAATAGGTATATAAACATATTATATGGAGTGTTTTGTAAACACATGCAAATAAACCAAAGAAATAATACAATGATTACAAAAAAATAGGATTCTGTTGAAAGAAGGCGGTTTTTAAAAAAACAAACAATACATACGTTATAATGCATTGAAAATGATTTAATACAAATTTTAACATTCTTTCTAAATATCTAAGACAAATAGCGATGTAAACGTCTAATTCATTTAGTTGTTATATTGACAAGAGCGTCCCATGTTCCATGATCTGACCTGGGATGAGAGCTGACACGTGTTCCTGGAGGTTTCCCGGCAGGACAGTGGTCAGCTCGGTCAGGAGACTGAAGCAGCTCTGCCTGCACTTCATGCTCCTGTCCTTCAGGTGGCGCTGTAGGGCTTTGATTATGGCTGGAATCTGTGGAGACGGGTCAGCGCTGTCTTAGTTCCACCTATGCTAGAAGTTAACAGAGGAGAATCACACCATGTTCTTCAGCAGACTGGCCGCAGCTTCTTCTCTAGGCTGGGAGTCATAAGAGGAGCCTGCTGGACGTCTGGTCTGCTTGAGCAAGGCCACGAAAGCCGAGAAAATGACCGTCTTCACGTTTTCCTCTCGCTCCTTGAAGCGGGACAGCAGGGTCGGCGCTATAGAGCCATACAGCTCCACCAGAAGATCTCCACGGCTGAGGATGATGGCCTCCAGACACTTCACAGAAGAGTGACGCACTTTCCAGCTCATGTCATCGTCGTCGCTGTATTCATCGTCCGACTCTAAATATTTGTCAGAATTCGTGATCATTCCTAATACCGTAATTACACGAATATAAGCACCTCCTGATTTATTTCAAACTCAACATTTTATTTTATTTTATTTTATTTAGCGTCTCTGGTTCAATTACGTTAATTCTCTCTTTAAAATACAATTTTTTTAATTTAACAAACCTAACTTGTGACTTGTATAATTTTTATATCGTTTTATTTAAATAAAAGATAACCAAAAGACGATTCTAGTGGTCAGGACTACATTTCCCAAGATCCTTTGCCTCGGACATGCAGAGCAATTGTTTCAAGCTCAGGCCTGTTTCAAACTCTCTGTTTATCCGACGCTGTGTGAAGAGGAAGGATTATTATCCCCTGTGCAGTGACCCGGCATTTTGATTGTGTCTGTTCCTTGGATTTTTTTTTTTTTACTTCTTGCCCGTTTTCTTCACTTTCGACTGTTTTGAGTCTTTCTGCGATGACACATTGGACTCATTTGTAGCTGGTTGTGCTAAGCTAAGCTACGCGGTCGTGACTTGTAGTCTCTGTTTGTTGTAATATAAATTATTGTACTGTATTTAGTTTAATCTTACTTCTTCCAGTGTTATTATGTTTCTGTTAAGTGTCGCGGCGTGTCTAGTATTTCTTTATTTCTGTTATTGAGCCAATAAAAGCTTATACTGTAGCACATCTGCCTACCGACCATTGTCTAACATTATATAGACGCACACAGCCGCGGCATAAAGACAACGTGTTTTCGTTTGGGATTGTTCCTGACTTGAAATACGAAAAAATGGGGGCTTAGATTACACAGAGAATCGCCGATTATAAGCACCCCGCAAGTTTTTTAGCATCAAAATTTTGAAAAAAAATGGCTGCTTATATTCACGTAAATACGGTAATATGACTTTGCATAATGTTTAGATTTGATATGTGTTTCGTCACCCTGGTCTTCATCCTCTCCTTCCTCGAGGTCCATGTTGTCCTCGTCGTCAGCATCGTAGTTGTAGTTGGGGTCGTAGGCAATGTACTGCAGACATAACTTGGTGACAGTCGAGATGTGAGGGGACATTTCTTTAGGACATCTGCCAAAAACAAGTGGATTTATGTAAAAAAAAAAAAAAACGGAATTGTTTGTTCTTTGATTTCAAGAAACATGTTAATCAATTGAAAAAAAATGAAAAATATATACTGTATAAATAAATACTTCATATAATATATGCTGTAAAATATATACTGTCTGAAGTTTTAATCTGATGTCTAAACCAGGCCATTTAATGTCACTTGTTGTAAGTTTCCTATTATACAATATGTTTTTTTTTACCTTTGTGGCTGCTGTAAAATGTACATTTCTCATCGTTGAGACAAATAATGATTTTCTTCTTATTATTATACACTACCCTTCAAAGGTTTGGGTACAACTAGACAATTTTGTGCGTTCCATGAAAAGTCACACTTTATTTTTTAAGAAAAAGGATAAACTGTCGAGTTTCACATGAAAGTTCTCTATTCTTGGCCATTTTGAGCGTTTGATTGACTCCACTAATGTGATTCTCCAGATTCTCAACCTGCTGAAAGGAAGGTCAGTTATAGCGTCTTTAACCAGCTAAACAGTTTCCAGCAGTGGTAACATGATCAAACAAGGCTATGACAATCATCCATTATCCTTCTGACACAATTACCAAACACATTGTACCATTAAAACTCTGGAGTGACAGGAAATAAGCCTCGTCACACTTCTGTAGATAATACACCAAAAACCAGACATGTACTGCTAGAGTAGTAATTTACCACAATAGCAATATATAGAGAGCATTTCTGATCAGTTTAAAGTTATTTTCATTGACAACAACTGTGCTTTTCTTTCAATAAATAAGGACTTGTCAAAGTTACCCTAATATTTTGAACGATAGTGTGTGTATATGTATATTTCACCTGCTGACAAAAGCTTCGAAGGCTTGGAAGCAGAACTCACACAGCTCATCATCCTCCATGTTACAAAAGGTCACCACCATAGGAACAAGCTTATCCAGGTATATACCTTTAGATGTATCACAACAATACAATAAGAATTATATGTTAGTCTCTGTGTGTGTATGTACAGTATACTGAAAATATAAACAAAAATGAAGTATTTTAAACATGTACATTTTTATGAATATATTACAGATAAAACATATTTACAATATATATTAAATAATACAATTACATAATTATACTTGCAATAAATAAAATAACTTATTTAATATAATGGACACAGTACAATTATAAATATATGTGTGTGTGTGTGTGTGTTCTTGTACCTTGCCTTCTGTGTTTTGTACTGTATTTTGGTATGTTGTAGTTATTTATTAGGCATTATTATTTAATTAATTTAGTTAGTTAGTCATTTAAATATATAATATATATATATATATATATTATATTATTTCTAAATATACTAACAGAAATTTTGCAAAAAAAAAAATTAAAGTATACATATGCCGTGTGATTATGTAAAATAGTTATAATACCTGTATAAAACAAACATTTTTTTACAAAATTTCTGTTTTATTATAAATATCCAGTCCAATCACACGTACCGATGCGGTACCCCCCCGCTCTGCTGACCGTGGCTAGACACTGTATACAGGTGCGGATGTTGGCGGTGGGCGGACCCCGTGTCAGCTCCTCCCCCAGGTGTTGGATCAGCTGATCAAAGAGGTCCGGCCCACAGCTGGGCACCAGGTGACCCAGAGCGATGATGGAGCGCTTCCGCACTGCCATTCGAGGGTTGGTCAGCTGGGCCAGGAGACTGCTCAGGATGGACTGGTGGAAGCTTCCCAGAGCATTGCTCAGCCTAGGAGAGGCCCGAGATTCCTTTATTTTTTTATAAATATCTTGACAAAAGTAAAAGTTGATTTGTTAGGGCCCACTGAGTCTCTTTTGGGCTTAAACTGGACACTTTAAATTTTTCTGGAGTCACTTTTTATACATTTTAGCATTTTACTCACTTCTACAGTATTCAATTGTATTTTTTTTTATCTTGCATATTTGGTATTTTTATTCATATTGCATATTTATTTATTTATTTATTGAAAGATGTCTATATAACAAATAATAACAGCATAAAAAACCACAACATAATAATAGTACAGTCATATTGCTCCTTTCCATAAAACATGTTTGAAAAGGAGTAGAAAGAAGTTCAACTTATCTAGTCCTACACCATTTTATATTTACTTTAACACATGAAGACTGTTTCCACAGCAACATCATAAATGAACATAGACCCTTTATACAAAATAAATCTATGATAAAAATGGGACAAAATTATTCTGCGTTTTTAATGTAGTTCGAATGAATGTCCTTTTTCTATGTATGTTTGAAATGTTTTAAGTTCATACATTGCTTTACCTCTTCCCTTAAATTATTCCACAATTTTACTCTGTTTCTAGTCAAACAGAAGCTCTTTTGTATATTTTACATATCTTTGATTTTATATTATGTTTTTATCGTATTTCTATTTATCTTTTTATTGTATTTCCCTTTGCAAATTTGGAATGACATGTTTTCATCTTTAAATCTTGTTTTTATCGTATTTCTATTCTTTATTTTCTTGTTGTATTTCCCCCTTTTGCACATTTTGTTGTATCTCCCCCATCTCTGTGTTTAATGCTGGAACGATCAAAAACACATTTCACTACATGTTGTACCACGTATAATTTGCACGTGACAAATAAAGTTTGAATTTGAACTTGATTTGTAAACAATATCAGAATGACTGAAAAAAATCTGATTTAGAATATGATTTGTTACTCACCTACCGAGCATTTCAGAGATGATGTCTAGCGCCTCCAGCTGGATGGACACGTCGTCCTGCATCCCCACGGCTCCGATCAGCTGAGAGATGATTCTCCTGCACGTACCGACCGTCAGGCCGGAGTCTGGGCGGAGACAGGGGTCAAACTCAGGTCACGTGAGGTCACAGACACGCCCACCCCACCTGTGGAGGACAGCGGCAGCTCGGCGATGAGCGTCTTCAAGCCCATGCTGGAAATGTCCCGGAGCTGCTCCTTGTCCGAGACCATGTTGGAGCAGAGAGTGTCCACCATGGTGTCCACCTGACCCTGCTTGACCTTCCCCACCAGAGGACCTAGACTACAGGTGTGAGGAGTAGCTGGTGTAACCATACTTGAGTAGAAGTACACATACCTTACTGTAAAATTTAAAATACTGTAAAATACTTGAGTAAAAGTCGTAATGCATCCAATTTGAAAAGAACTTGAGTATTTTACTCGTACTGAATTTAGACTGAAAAAACACCAAGAAATGTGACAAACAATAAGCTATTTATTTACGAGGTTTTATTTCCCAATTCAGAAATAAAATGTGACACCTCAATGTTTCAAAATGGCAAAAAAATAGAGAGAAAAGAACAAAAGTTCCCAAAAAAAAAATGCAACTGCTAATTCACTATTGTCTCGCCCTAGTAGTAGTAGTAGTAGTTTATTGGTATTTCAGAATTGGGGTACAACATTGTAACGAAATTACGAGAGAGACAATTACGCTATTGTCTCGTCCGCCCGAGAAGTTAGCCACAATGTAACGGGTAACGTGTGTCGATTCAAATGTAGTGGAGTAAAGAGTACAGATACTCAATCACAAATGTAGTCAAGTTGTTAAAGTTGCTTCTTTTTTTTTTACACTCAGTACAAGTACAAAGTAAGTCGGTTTACTCAAGTACATTACACTACTGTTTGACTACTCGAAAAGTTTTTTTTTTTCCAAAGTATTTTTTGAGGTCACATTAGTCAGATAATGATTGGCAGGGGAGTGATAGTGTACAGAAGTGTAATAGTAATACGTAAATAATATAAACAGAAAGGCTAATCGCAACCTGAAGAAAAAAAAAACAAACAAAAACACACTTGCTGTGATATAATTTGGATCAGCGTTAAGATGCATCACAAGAGTCTTTCACATTTTCTGAAATGACGTGGAATTGCCTCTTAACATGTATCCAAGACTACACGAAGTTTACAACTCACAGTGGTGTGAAATGGGATTTGGGTCTTTTGGATGCTAATGTGAATTTCAATGCTAATGAAGTAGTGAAAGAAAAAAATTAATAATAATTAAAATAATAATAATAAGAAGAAGAAGAAGAAGAAGAAGAAAAAGAAAAGAAAATGATAATAATTACATACCAACGACTTGGTTATGACTTGGCTATTACTTAAAGAGACATCAATAATATCCAGGTATAATCCAAACCAGAGGAAAAGCATCAGTAGACATGTGTGTAACACAAGTTAAAAACTCTAGAGGAATCATTTCCCTGATAATCTTGCGCCATCCTTTCAAAGATGGTGGTTTGTCACTGGTCCCAGTTAGCAATGGTGTTTTTATGAGCTCACCACTTGACCGCCAGGTTCTGCACTTCTCCGTTTTTGTCCTCCAGGAGTTTGAGCAGCATGGCCACGATCTTCCTCTCGCTCTCCTCATCCAGCTTGATCGAGTCCTTCTGCAGCTCCATCATCAGATCATTGGCGGCCATGAACCTGACATAGATACCGTTTTCTTATAATTTAGATTTTGGATATAAAAAGCTCATTGACTTACACACTGACTTAATAGTAGTGCATTACAAGCGAGTACACAAATATTGAATATTTACCAAATGCGTTAATAAAGAATCACATTCCCTATGTAATTTAGCACAGTTCTGTTATATTTTACATTTTGGATATAAAAAGGTCATTGACTTACACAAAGACTTACCAGTAGTGCATTACCAGCTACACAAATATTGAATATTCACCTATAAATATATTAATAAATAATTACCTTCCCCATGTAATAATACTAAATATAGCTGAATCTCATTGTGGCAAATCTTGTAAAAAACGCAGGGTTTTAGATGTAAATCATTCGAATCTGATTTGTTTCACAATATATTCACTTTGCTTTACTCGGAATCTATTTTTAACTATGACCATGTCGGATTTGTGGAAGTTTCTTACCTGAAGTCTTTGTCGGTGGAAGTCATCTTTTCCAGGAGATTGGAAATATAGAATGTCATACTTGACATCTTGACGTGTTTTTTGGAGTGAAATAAATCAATCTATGGAATAAAAACACATCTGAGTTTGTAGGTCATAGTGCGCAGTTGGAAAGACTGAGACACATGACACTTGCAAACAATTATAAATAGATGCGTGTATTATTGACTTTAAGATGCTTTGGCGACATCTCGTGGACAAATCTACAACTGCATAGACGCGCAAGTCATCCCGGAACTACTTTTCCGTTTACGGGTTTCAACACGGAGAGCTTAGAAGGAACACAAGTCCGACCTGAGCGGTCTTTCTGCCACGTCTTGAACAAATTACATTTTGCTATCGCGAAAATTCCTTTTCTTGACTTTGGGAACGGATAGAAATAAAAATGGTAAGCGTCTTGATCGCGACACCTAGAACATGGTCGCTTAATTAAATTACTTCAAACTAGAGCAAAGCGTGACAAAACCGTTTCGGTTTTCGGTCTCCCCAAAGTCGTGTTGGAGAAGTGGGTTCCCGAACGGATTTTGGATTATTATTATTATTAATTATTATTATTATTTTATTTTTCCATATAATTCGCATAGTGACATTTATATTAAGTAAGAATTATGTATTTTGTGCAACAGAGTTGTGTGACTGACTGCTTATCTATCTGTTATTTTGTGTAACTTAACACGTCTTTGTAAGGTTCTGCCACTCGATTCCCCAATGATGTGTTAGAATGTCTATTTCTTCCATTTCTAATTAAGATGACAACATTTCTTGTCGCATATATTGCCGAAATACTTAAGCATACTGTCCTGTTAAACACGTCCTTTTAAGCACTAGTGTGTTTATGAGGACATGAAGAGTGTGTGTTTTTATAAATACTTGTGTGATTATCTTTCAGGTATCCGTCATTAACACCGTGGACACGTCGCATGAAGACATGATCGTAAGTGTTCTGGCCATCAGGCTCCAGTACTGTCACTGTTTTACCCGTTAATGGTGGTAATATTTTGTTCCCAGCATGATGCTCAGATGGATTATTATGGCACCAGACTGGCCACCTGCTCCTCTGATCGCTCCGTGAAAATCTTCGATGTCAAGAACGGAGGCCAGATTCTCGTGGCTGATCTGAGGGGGTGCGTTCTCATTTTGGTTCCCTCTAATCAACTTGGGAAAAAAATCAAAGTTTTTTCATACAAACACAATAAAGTATATGACTTTTATCTCAAATATAAGCTATGGAGAGATAGACAGATAATGTTTTTTTTATCGATTCTTTTTTTATTGACTTTTGCTTTATTTTTCATTATTGATTTTTATTTTTTTATTGATATTGATTTCTTATTGACATAGAACCCCAATTTGTGTTGGATTAGTTGTTATTTTGGCTGAAATGTGATTGGCTGAATGGAAATACATCTAGGGAAGCGGCACAGCCATTGGAAATGCCAGGAAAGGAAGCGTAAAGACCATTTGGAATTATTTATGTGGACAATATATCATTAACATTCTTTATTCAGTCCGGCAAAGAAAACGCAAAATACTACCTCTGCAAAATGATTCAAATAGGAAGTTAAAAGAGATTGCATTTGATTTCTTGTAGCCAGAGCCACTTTACAATGCTATGTCATATTTTGTAAAGATGTATTATATATTTTTTTATTAATGTATTTATATATATGTTTTATTAATAGACATCATTGCATTCTGTTGTTTTAGGCGAAAACCGTTTTTTTACTTAAAACTGTTAAAAAATGTACTTTGTGCCACATACTACGTAAAAAATGTGTGTGCTTTGTGTGAAAAAGATGAATGAATATTATCACTGGTGCGCCTTGTCGTCTGAAAAATACTTTAATATTCTAATCTACGTATATTCTCTCTGTCAATTGTTTGAAAAGTAACCGTCATGTTCTGTCAATCATAAATCCTAAATTAATTATTGAGTGTCTGATTTCTTTTTTTGTTTGATTTCTTTTTTTTAAAGTGTTAAAATCTGCCTTTGAAATTGACTTTACATTTTAAAATGAGTGTAACAGATTTTTTTTAGTGCTCAGCTGTAGTACAAAACTGTAAAGAAATGTAAAAGTAAAAAGTAAATGACTTGTTTTCTTTCAGACCTATCAGGTTTGAGAATCAGTCTTTGAAATTGACTTTACACTTTAAAATGATTGTAATTGGAAATTCTTTCTTCTACTCTGCTAACGTCAGTGGTTGTGCTTCTTCTGGGTGTTGGCAGCCATGAAGGTCCCGTGTGGCAGGTGGCCTGGGCTCATCCCATGTACGGGAACCTTCTGGCGTCCTGCTCCTACGACAGGAAGGTGATCGTGTGGAAGGAGGAGAACGGAGCCTGGGACAAGATGTATGAATATACCGGCCACGACTCCTCTGGTAAACACACACACACACACACACGTGTCAGTAATACACAAACGTGCCGATGCTTCAGTGGCTCTTGATCAGTTCTGCTGAGAATCCATGCGCAGAAGAGCGAGAATATTTTTGGGCGCAGGATTCGTCCAATAATCTCAGAGAACAGACTGGATCAGGCGTGGGCAAACTTTTTGATTCTCTGGCCACATTGGGTTCCAACATTTGACAAAGAGGCAGGGCTTCCTGGTCCAGCAGCTGTCAATCACATTCTCACCAGCCAATCAGAGAAGGGCCGTGGTAAAGCTAGTGCCAGAAGTCCAAACGAAAAAAAAAAATCTGAAGCTAAAAAAACTATTTCAATCCAAAACGTGAAGATTTTCGTTTGTTTAATAGAAATTTATGTTTTTGGTATTTTTAGCATCTGATTCCATAGACTGACAATGTAAAAATGTTATGTTAAAAATATACCAGTACAATTCTTTTACGTACATTTTGTGTTTATGGTTCCGCTTTTTAAAATGTGTTAAAAAAATTAAAAAAATTAAATAAGCCTTCATAATAGATTAACCGGATTTGCATAAAAAAATATAAGATTTTCATTAAATTTCAGAGAACTTCAGTCTGATAATGCATATTGCAAAAGAATATAAAGGACAAAATAAAAAAAAAACATTCATTTGTAACAAAATATGTGTGGATATTGTTAAGCAGAAAAGCCAACAATTTCTAACTCCAGTCGGATTTATTTGTGTGCGGGCTAAAAAAAAAGAAACAATAAAACACCTGTTCAGACACACATTAATTTCATAAAAATGATGAAAACTATTCAAACATTCTTAGAGGTAAAGATAACTTTAAGATAACATGAAAAATCTCATCACAATAATGTGATCACATAATTTAATAAAAGATTTGTTTTAATATAAACATTTGAAAACTTGGAAAAGGTTTTTATGAGCGCATGATTGAGCGTGTGACACTGCGTCTGTATGTAACGGGTGACATTAACGTGACAAATACATGGAGAAGAGCGATATTAAAATAAGAGTTGTTTGGGAGCCAGAAGAGCCGATTCTTTTATGAGAGCCGAGCCAGAAGAGCCGATGCTTTGAATAGAGCCGGACTGTCTCACGTCTGCTCCACGTCCTCCAGTCAACTCCGTCTGCTGGGGACCGTACGACTTCGGCCTGATCCTGGCCTGCGGAAGCTCCGACGGTGCCATTTCAGTTTTGACCTGTTCTGGTGATGGACACTGGGACATTAAGAAGATCAACAACGCACACACGGTGAGTTTTCCTTACACACATCTACTTCATTCTCAGTCAATATTTTGAATTGACAATTAAGTGTTTTTTCTTTATTCAATCAGACACGTGGATACATTTCAATATTCCTGCCAATAAACACATTTTACAAATCAAAAGGGGTTTTTCAAAATATGGTGAATCTCAAAACTGTGGACCCATTAGATTAGAAGGACTTTTGTTTTATACATAATCAGTTGTGACTCGAGAGATGAATCTGTGCCAACGACGGGCGAGAATTTTGTTTACTGAGTCGCATTTTACATGTCATTTGTCTTAATTTGTCATGCCATGATTTGGTCAATTCAGACAAATGTTATTGATAAATGATACAATTTTGGTAAGAACTGTTATAAAAACATGTTTCATAACAGTAACTACAAGAACATTTTTCTTGTTACAGCAGCACTAGGAGACACAAAAAACGTAGATTAGAAAAGTACAGTTGAACAAGATTAACAAAGTTTAACTAAAACTAACTAACAGTTGCTTCTTTGGTCAGCTACTAATTGTGCAATTGATCTCACTTATTGACGACATGAGTTTGTAGGTTTTATGATGTATAGGTTTCAGAAAATGGCGAAAAAATCCAGGAAAATTTCAATAATTTATTTATGAATCACTGCGTAAAATACAGTTTTTACGCAAGTATAAGCAAAGTGAATATTTTCAATTTAATAAGCTTAAAAACTTCAGAAATTGTTTTTTTATTATTATTTTATACAAAAATATAATACAAGATATAAGGTTGGGTACTTATAATCACGTAATTGTGATTCACGTGAAAGTTCTACTCAATGTTGTGTGTGACCTTAATTCTCGCTCTGCAGCAGGTCATTTATTGGCCCATAATTCCTTGCAATTGGTTTTATGAATATTTAGATTTTGGCCTACTATGAAGCCAACACGAGGCTTTACTAATGATTTTAGTTACTCAAAGCAGTAATTTTGAGACTAGTTTGACATTATATGACCTTTCTTTCCCACAGATCGGCTGCAATGCGGTCAGCTGGGCTCCGGCCGTAGTTCCAGGGAGCGTCATTGACCAGCCAACAGGACAGACGCCCAACTACATCAAGCGCTTTGTGTCGGGAGGCTGCGACAATCTGGTTAAACTGTGGAAGTAAGGGCAGTTTGGACACGGGGTTTGAAATCCTCCACGGCGGCTCTCACACTCCACGTGTCTCCTCAGAGAAGAGGACGGCCAGTGGAAGGAGGACCAGAAGCTGGAGGCGCACAGTGATTGGGTGAGAGATGTGGGCTGGGCTCCTTCCATTGGCTTGCCCACCAGCACGATAGCCAGCTGTTCTCAGGTAACCAATCAGCTTCTTCTTTCTAAAACTCCTATCAATCCGGGTCAATGTCGTATTTATGCAAATATAAAGCACCCAGTTTGTCCAATGTTAGACGCATGAAAACTTGGGGGAGCTTATGTTCACAATTATTGATAAGTGTCGTTTTTCATATTTCAAATCAGGAGCAGTCACAACTAAACGTAAATACGTCGTCTTTACGCAAACGTGCGCTTCTGCGTTCTTTTTTTCTTTAAATAATGATTTCGACAATCTCACTAGCTTTTTTCCTCATTTAAAGTTTACACATGCGTCTGAACAATTTACACATTATTATTCTGTACATGTATTATTATTATTATTATTTTGCGCAAGTGTTTATAAATACCCGCTCGATACACTCTTATATGGACATATGGCAAGTGGGATCACAGCACCCCCTACTGCATCTATATCGTACTACATTTAGAAATACAGTAATGTTTATTATAAAAATGTAAATATCTGTTTATCATCTATAAACAGTTTACATGTACAAGTACAAAAGTCCCAAGTTAGGTTTAAAAAAAAAAGTAAGAAGAGTATTTTTAAGATAGGTGTTTAGCTGGTATTTAAGTTTTTGAAAAGTAAATTCAAATTAAAATTTTATTTGTCACATACTTATTATACATACTTATTATAGTGAAATGTGTGTTTGATCGTTCCAGCATTTAAACATAGGGATGGAGGAGATACAATAAAATGTGCAAAAGGCAAGTACAATAAAAAGAAGATAAAGAATAGAAATATTATTTTAAAAAAGTAGATATAAAAATAAAATATGGAATATGAATAAAAATACAAAACTTTCAAGATTAAAATATAATCAAGTAGCGTAGAAAAAGTAAAAATACAAAAAGTGAGTAAAATACAAAAAAAAGTACAAAAAAGCGACTCCTTTTTTTTTTTTTATGTATTAAATTCTTTTTTTTTTTAATAAGCATGTAAATCTGTGGGCTGCTTGTATTCAACATCCTCAAACTAGTTCAACGTTTCGTGTCGGTAGTTATAAATTGCATAATGAAGTGCTTTTGTCATTTCTCACTAGGACGGCCGAGTGTTTATTTGGACGTGCGATGACCCGGCCGGTAACAGCTGGACGGCCAAACTCCTCAACAAGTTCAATGACGTGGTGTGGCACGTGAGCTGGTCCATCACCGGGAACATCCTCGCCGTGTCCGGAGGAGACAACAAGGTGCTCCACTCTTCCTCTCTTTCCTTCTTTCTTTCTTTCTCGTTCAGTGGAATCTTGTTCCATTGTTACGCAGATGACTGTCAGATCTACATGTCTCTGAAAAAAGGGGACGCCTGCTCCTTAAACTCACTTCTGTCATGTCTTGATGACATCAAAGCCTGGATGTCTTTAAGTTTCTTGGAATTTAATAGTGAAAAAACAGAAGTTGTGTTGTTTGAGCCCAGCCGGTGTGGTAAAGGTCACCCAGTTGACCTGGGTTCCCTGGCCCAGTTTGAAAAACTGGTAGTCTATAATCTGGGTTTCAAGATGGACCGTGACTTTAAACACACAAGACTCATTTAAAAACACATTTTTATTCTCTGGCGTTCAACTCCGTATGAAACACTGAGTTGGTTTTATTTGGATTTTCTCGTCTTGAGTACTTTTATCGCCGGCTTATTATTTTGTTTCTTTAAGTCTTGTTTTATATTGTGTTTTAAGTTTTTTAAGTGCTTTCTAAATGAAGTTGATACTTACGTTGCTTCTGATTGGCCCTCAGGTGACCTTGTGGAAGGAGTCGGTGGATGGACGATGGGCTTGTATCAGTGACGTTAATAAAGGTCAGGGCCCGGTGTCCTCGCTCACAGACGGTCAGCAGAACGAGCAGTGACCTCTCCATTCTACAATTAGTTTGGCAAGTTTCACACCAACACACTTCCAGCACAACTGAGAATAAACCGGCATTTTGATGTTAATTTAACAGTGAACGAACTTTAGATCTTTTTTGCAATTTTCAATAAACATGTTTTTATCTGAGTTTTTTACGATTGTCAATATTATTGAAATGAGAGTTTTAAATCTGATTTTTAATATTTTCTTTATAATTAACTCATCAAACTATCTTATGTTCTGTGATTTTGTAAATGTGATTATTTTATTTTTAAATTGTTTGTTAAAGCATCCTTTGACTATTTGGCATTTATTATTGTAGACAAACTCTTCAGTGGTTTTCCATCAGTAGGTTAATAAATGACAATAAAAACAGGTTTAAAAACAACAACAAAAATAGAATTTAATATTTTTCAATTTTAGTACAATAAATTTTAAAGACGCAACAAATTACCTATAATTTAGCTTTTGGGCATCTGATTTAGTCATGGTATGAAGAAATGCATTCTATTATAATAATTAACACTCGTGATGTTAATCTCAATACACACACACACACACACACACACACACACACACACACAATGACTGTACATCACCACACACTGAAATGAATTTATAAGAATAAAGTTTTATTGAGAAACATTTTTATTCATTTTTTTTTGGGAACTGTCAAATACTTTAATACGATAAAACTTGCATATATCTTTGAAAATCTGTGTGTGTACTTTTCAAAAACACATTTTTCTTTACATTGCTATTCATTTCTTTACAACGTTACCAGTTAGTTATTGCTGCTTTAAATGTTCTTTAGACAATAGAAACTTTAACAGTCACAGACAGAAATCAGTCCGACAAGTGCAAATCCAGGAACTGTCCGTTAACCTAAAGCCAGTGGCTCTGGATCTTTATTTAATCCCATCACTCTTCCACTTTGCTCCAGGCCTGTACAACTCGGCGGGTTTAAACGGTTAATTCAAACGCAGGTAAGGTCTCGGACATTGGCCCCGGCTCTTTGATTGTGACAGAATCGGTATAACTTTTAAGAGACAAAAAAAAAGCAGATCATTTCTAAAAGCACTGCATTTTACAGTCTGTGTAGTTTTTGGTTAACGTTTGTAGACCAGATCTGCTAGTGATGGTTCAGTACAACGGGTAAATACCGTACACAGATGTAAGCGGATACAAAAGGCAAATGTGATCAGAAACAAAAACCAGAAAAAGCCTCCATTACAAAAAAAATATACTGTAAAAAAA
>CM051507.1:3345942-3383916 GCA_028031935.1 Paedocypris micromegethes
AAAAAAACGCTCGCAAAACCTGTAAATGATGGATGGATGTTGATTAAATGATTCGTAAAGATGAAATCAGATGTAACAATACGTTCATATCTAGAATACTGTACTAAAGGAATATGTTTTTAATGATTATAAAATGTAAAACCATCCCGACTAACTGAGCACGCATATATATATATATATATATATATATATATATATATATATATATATATATATAACTGTACACGTACATACACATACAGTATATGAAAACACTAAAATTGACTTTAAACAATATTTAATCGCAGCTCAAAGTGAAGACGAGTCTGTGTTGCAAAATGTTAAAACGTACGCTTTTAAATCAGTGTGCTACTAAATTGCAAAATATTTTAAAATAAAGTCGAAAAATAATTTCTTAGTTGTGATGTTAGTGATTGGTGCCAACGAGAAAGTGTGAAGAGATGATTATACGGGCGAGCGTCATTAACCCTTGTGCTTGATCGTACGAAAACAGAATCCTCGAACCCCTAAAAAAGTCAGAGCAAATGAGTCTTTGGTGTTAGTGTGTGTGATGGAGGAAGCCATGTCGAGATGGAGCCACTAGTGCTTCAAAACAGATGAAAGTGAGAAACTATGCCAAATATTGATTTTTATTTCTTCGAAAACCTCGGAAAAGAAGGAAGCAAACTCTGGAGAGTGTAGTGTGTGTCAGTGGCATAGTGCATCAGTCGAAGCTCGATCCCGAAGGTTGCTCCAACAAACATTTCAAATCCACTAAGGAATAATATCGGTTCACAGCAGGGAAGAATAACGCTTTTAAAATGCCATTAAAAGTCGAGCGTTTCTTACGTTTAGCAACCAGCGACGTAAAATAGTCTAAAAATTAGCACGTCTGTTAAAATGTGTCGTAAAATATGAAAACAAAATAACAAATGGTTCTACTCTCGCGTTTTTTTCTGTAATGGATTCTCTGTCTATAAAACAGCAATATTAATATTAGTATAATTTCATGACAAAAATATTAAAAATACCGACAGAAAAATAGAGTGTACTCTGTAAATAACAAAAAAAAAACACGTACTCCTATAGTGCAGACACATACCAATGTAAACCTGGTCCTAGAACTATGTTGAAGGTTTATATTTTACATGTGTTTCGAACAACATATATATATATATATTGGAAAAGCAGGACTTGGGGAATCCTCTCACAGAGAGCGTTCACATCATGGTTTCTACAATGGTGTGTGTGGGCTTCCCCGGGCCCGCGCTCCAGTTGGGGTCCAGGGGCTGTGCCAGCTCGTTGCTCTTGGGCTGGTACTCCTGAGGGCAGGAGCTGGCCCCTCCTCTCACGGGCGCGGCCACTGCTTTGATTCGCTGGAATGGATCATGAATATGCGTTGATGTAGAGTAGTGCAATCAGCTCGGCGTGACACACGTTTTAATATTTTTGTGATACTTTCATAACTAAAAATAGAATGAAATCCTTAAAATATACATTACTTAAAATAAAATAAATAGAAAAAAACATTAAAATAAAACGATAAACATTACTTAAAATATCACTATAACAATTGCATACAACAATTGTTTTATTATTTTATTTACGCAACCAATTTCCCGTTCCTGCTTGTATGAGAGAGATGTTACTGTTCTGATGTGTGAATCAAAAATAAAGTCAAATTACATTTTCAGATTTAGCTACATTTATATAGTATATTTAATCAGAACAATTGCAGGTCATTTACACGTGTGTGAAAAAGATCTGCTTCCTAGTCATGGATGGATGTATGGATAGACAGATAGATAGGCCAGACAGACAAACTATTTTAAAGGACAAACAGACAGATAATAAGACTGAAAGATAGACTGCCTGGTGAATAGAGATAGACAGACAGGTTGATTGAGAGAAAGATAAAGAAAGAAAGAGAAGCAGTTGGACAGAGAGACAGAGAGATAGATAGACAGACAGACAGTTTTAAAGGACAAACAGACAGATAATAAGATAGATAGACTGCCTGGTGAATAGAGATAGACAGATAGATAAATGGATGTATAGATAGACAGACAGCTTGGTGGAGAGAGATAGAGATCAAGAAAGACAAGCAGGTGGACAGACAGACAGACAGATAGATGGATGGGTGGATAGAGAGAGCGTTAGACACTAGACAGACAGACAGACAGACAGACAGACAGGTGAGAGAGAGGGGGGTGGATGGATGGATAGATATAGACAGAATGACAATTAAAAAGAACATACAGAAAAATAGATAGACATTAGGTGGATATTAGGCTCAATTTTCAAGTGTTTACTGTACACACTATGATCATGTATTTACTTATCTGACTAACAAATTGCCTCACAAAATACAAAAAGCAATGCTGCTAAAAATGTGATTGTTTAATAAAATATCTCAATCACTCTTTGTGAATATTTTTTGCTTTTCTCTCTCATACTGTGGAATGTTGTTACATATTGAATCTACAAACAAAAGAACGGGTTGTGGTTGGCCACAGGGTCTCACCTCAATCAGAGGCCCTTCTGATTGGATGATTTTGATCACGACAACCATTGGTATGCAGACCATCGATGACAGGGCGAGGGTCCAGCCAACGCCGATAGACCAGTCCGGGTACTCGTACACCTTGTTGTATCTTAAGGGTGTATACTTGACCAATGAGAACACAAAGCAGCCCTACAACAGAACACATTGACCAATGAGACTTCAAGACTGGATCTTTCACAATCCATACATCATCCGGTTGTGGTTTATCAAGCCTTCGCCATCACTAATACTCCACCACGTGTAGAAAACACACGCTAACGTGTCTCATAGAGAAAACGAAATTCATCTTTTGATCGGTGCTAATCCTGCAGTTGTCCTCATGCCTACGGTTCATCATTTCACCCTTAATAATCCCGCAATTGTCCTGTCCAAGCAGATGGCCCCTCCATCTGGAGCTTAGCTGAGAGTTGAAAGCCATTTTTGTGGCAAACAGAGAGTAAAACTTGTAGCCATTTGTGTAGCAATGAGGGTGAAGTACGTAGATCTAGGAGTCGTTTTTAGAAGTCAAACCCCTCCGAAACAAACCCCTCCCTCGTAAAATAAATCCCCTCCCCCCATTCGTTGAGTAATTAGGAAATAAAACGTACCACACAGAGAAAAGGTGTCACTATAGACCAACTCCACTTCATCCAGGGGTTTGGTCTGTAGCCAATCATCTCTTCAATCGCATTATAGAAATTATCAGCGCCTGGGGAAAAGAAATGATTGGTTAGTTTTTTTCCCCGTGACTCAGTTGGTGTCTCAGTGGAGAAAAGCAATCGCTGTTCAGAGGAATCACACAGTTTTTTGAAACGATCAAAGAATTTATAACCGAATATATAGATAGACAGATAGACAGATAGACAGATAGATAGATAGACAGATAGACAGATTAGATAGATGGATAGATGGATATAACAGACAGACTAGATATATAGATGGATGGATGGATGATAGATGGATAGATCAAACAGTCAGACTAGATATAGATAGATAGATAGATAGATAGATAGATAGATAGATAGATAGATAGATAGATAGATAGATAGATAGATAGATAAAATAGACAGATAGACAGGAATGACTGAGAGACAGGACATACTGTCAGAAAGACAGTTGTATATTTCTAGTACAGAAAGCAGAATCTGATGTGTATTATGTGTCTTACCATAAACCCAGGCTACAGCAATACATTCAAAGAATGCCACCCATAAAAGGCACACGCCGCTGGCTGCATAGTAGTCAAAGAGTTGAAACACATACATGCCACCCTGAAAGAAAAAACACACGTGAACACAGCAGTCACGTGTTCATCCGTTTAAGAGTTATTGCAAAGTTTGAATCGACCAATAGGAATCCGGCTTGATGTCAGATCTGCAGCAGTTCACTAGTGGTTTTATAGAAAGGGAAACGTCCGAGCGGAACTCTCTAGGCAGGCCAACGCCATAAATAGAAAAGATTGGGACAAGATTATTTAGAGAAAGTCTCTTCCTAACAAGGCCGCCGGAGTTTCTTCACCACAGTCCCATAATATCGAATAACCATCTCGCCCAATCCAATAAGAAAACATATTTGAGTGATTACGTAACTAAGCTGCTTTGAATCACGCATCATGTCCGGAAAAGAACAAGCGCTTATCCAACATGACACCGCCATCAATGCAACGCCACTGACCTCTGTGACCATGCTGAGACCCAGCAAATAGCTCACAAAACACACGATGGCTATGAAGATTTCACGCCGATAGCCCTTCCGTAGGAAGGATGGATACAGATCCACAAGGGATGTGATCTGCCCTTCCACTTCGACAAACTGCAAGAGGGGGGAAAAAAACAATAACAGATGTCAGGAATCTTCTAACATTTAGTCTCTTTCCAAGAGCTAAACAAAAAAACAACTTTTACATTATAAGCGCTAATATTTAAAATAAAAATACTGTTTTGCATATTGAGAATAATATAGGGTATTACAGTATATTGAATAACTATTTTATTGAATTTTATATATATGTATATATACACCCATATAATTATATAGTATAAAGTGTATATAAAACTTATTTAAAAAAAATAAATATATATCTATATATACACATTAATGCAAAAAAGTATATTTTCATTTATTTAAATAATTATTAATTAAAGTATAATTACATATTATGATTATATTACAGTATAATGGTATGATGATTATATCATATATATTATACTAAATTATACTTATTCGAATTAATTTTAATAATTATGAAATACCAACAAATTTTAATAATTATTATATAATACATTTTACTAATGATGATTACTAAATGCTTTTTTCATTATTTCATTGAAATAATAATAATAATTATGACCCAAAATAATTTTAATTTGTCTATTACCCATATAAACCAGAACATGGATTAAGCTAAAATTGCTTGTAAAATACATTAAGCCAATTCTTATTACTTGTACCTATTCTTGCTTCATTATTGGCTTATTTTTATTTAGTACTCCTCTAGCTTGTACACTAAATTAAGTAAAATTAAATTAGCCATCTACTGTATTTTACTTCTTAGCTGTTGTGGTAGCCATTGTTGCACTGCCTTATCGATTTTAGCTCTCACGGCAGTTATGTTGTTAACTAAATCAAACAAAACAACAGCCTTTTAATTCTCCTAGTGTTGAAATGTGAAACAAACCTGACTGTCAAGACCCAACAACAAAAGCATGATGAAAAACAGGATGGCCCAAAAAGTAGGAAGTGGCATCATTGATACAGCTTTAGGATAAGCAATGAAGGCCAAACCAGGACCTAGTGAAGAGAAAAAGACTCGTCAAGTAAAGGAACCATGTTTACCAACAGTAAAATGCACATTTTGATGTGTATCATCAGTATTTCTGTGGCATCATCATCAGCACATAATCCAAAAAAAGATTTGAAAGATAAATTCAGCAAGCGCTGAATCGGCAGCCTTGTGTACTACCAACCATATGGTATAATAATAATAATAATAATAATAATAATAATAATAATAATAATAATAATTCCTTTAACTTATATGGCATCTTTCAAGAACATCATGGTCGCCTTGGATAGAAGACAATACATATTGGATGTCTGTTGATATTTTATTTATTACATTTGCGCCACTTTAACTCCATCGTGTTAAATTATTGGTGAAAAGTTTTCTTTTTAGACATCCTAGTTAGATGTGAAAATTAGCATTGAAAATAATGGTTTACTTTGGATGCAGGATTAATATTGCACATAAACCATTCATGATTTGATTGCTAAAGCGCGTGAATGGTTTGTCTACAGGTTGGCAATATATACAGATTTTTACATTCTATATGACAAACGAGCGTCACTGCCACCTTGTGTCTGAGAATGGATTTGCACGTCACTCGGCTCAAAACATTTGAGTGTGTACGGCCTATAAATTTGACAATTTTTTTTTATCCACACAAATCTTTGATTTCACTTACTCTTCCACTCTACAACATTCCTCTTAAAAAAATTAACACTTTTTCTCTCTCAAATCTATTTTCCAATTTTACGCCATCTTTTAAACATGAAAGGGTTTCAAGAGTTTGCTCCCTTTGAGAAAATTGCCAACCTTGAGATAAAAGATCCCAAATTAATTCCTCTCAGGTTGACGGGACGGAGCCCAATGGAGTCGCAGAGTGACTTGACTATTGCTTTATTCATTCAACCAGACGGAAACAAAAAGCTTCAAAGAGTTCCACCAACACACAGCTAGACAGAGCTGAATGAAAAACAGCCTAGACGGGCTAAAACACAAAGTGAATGGCTTTCCCACGGCTCAAAATGTTGAGCACCACCAAATATTGTAGGGTGTATGATGATGCTATGTATGTAGCTTTGGCTAACAACATTAGCTAATCGCAGAAAAGTAAAGACATAGATGGCAATGCTAGAATAAACTATACTAGGCGTAGAGAATAGATATCTGACACCAGTCTAACAAACTTAAATCAAGTATTTATTCTTTTGTTTTAACGGTGTCAAGATTTCAGTCGTCTACAAATCAAAGGTGTTTTTTAGAACAACCGGTGGACAAAACAAGGACTCATTGAGACCAGAAGTCTCTAAAGGCACTTTAGAAATTGCTCAGGGTTGTGTGAGCTTTCCGTCTTTTAAACAACCTTAGCTAACAATTGGCACAAGAAGCCGTTTGGCCGAGCCATGTCAACAAACAACCAGCTTGAGCCGCATCCAGCGCTAAATCACGGCTCCCGGTTGTGGACTTTGGCTTTTTACAAACATATACACAGTCGGTAAACGAACAAATCCGATGGAACGCTAAACCAAACGACCGTCTGCGTTTTATCATCAGCCGTTTAACCCCGAACAGTAGAGAATTTGTAGGCCTGTAAACAGAGCCCGGAATTGCATAAAAGTGGATGCTTTGTCGTCTCTATTATGTCGTTATTATTTAATACAACTGTATTTATTACTGGTTACCGATTAATTATGTTTATACCTACAATTCCCCAAAGTGGGATTTTATAGTGCTATTCACTACAAGGTAGAGCTGCACGATTCTAGAAAAAATGAGAATCACAAATTCTTTGCTTCGAATAAAAATCACGTTTCTTTTCACGATTCTTTCTGGATATTTAATTATTTTCATTAATTGAATTTAATAACATTAAATTATTTATTATTGAGTAATACATGTTATTATGTATTACATTTATGTAAAATATAATATGTTTATTAATTAAAAAATAATAATACTTACAATATTAAGTAATGCGAAATTAATGTTGTAAAGAAAAAAAAACTCACCATTAAACGTAATAAAAAATAAGCATTCCAAGGTACAGTATTATGTACAGTTGAGGACAAAATTACTAGCTCTGTTTAAAAGCACTTTTGAAACACTTATCAAACAATGAGTATTCTGCAGGGGGGGCTAAACTCGACTCAACATACACTGTTCAAGTGCAGGTAATTAAGCTCACGTGACCAATCACGACAGAAGTAATGCAAGATCATCTTTCTCTTATAATATTTAAATGATTGGGCGCGCGCACACACAAGCTCACAGAGACCGCTCGTCGTAGATCAGAGAGTTTGGCCGAATCGTATAAATGATAGATTTAGATCGCGTGGGTGCAAAATCGTGATCTTTTAACAATTAATCCTGCAGCTTTACTACAAGACATTGTAAAATGTCAGATGACGTCCACCATCATCCCCAGTTGACCCTCGTACCTGACTCTGCCACGTCTGCGATGTCCACCCCTTGCTCTTGTGCCATAAAGCCCAGGACGGAGAATATCGCGAAGCCAGAGACGAAACTGGTGGCGCTGTTCAGGCCTCCCAACAGCAAGCAGTCCCTAAGTCACGCACATTCCGTGGTTAATCGACAAACCCAACCAACCTTTCCACTTCGCCCGGTCTCCATCTGAACCTCGGTGCCCATGTTTGCCCGTTAAAACCCACCTGTAGCAGTTATATTTGTACTTGTTGTAGCTTCCCAGTGATGTCATGGCTCCAAGACAGATTGCATAGGAGAAGAAAATCTGAGTCCCTGCATCAATCCACACCTAGACACAACATACCAGGGCACTTTGTTGACTGACAGCGGGTATTGAGCAAAGCCAATGTGTTCGTGAAACGTGAAAGATTATTTTGGACCAGAGGTGTAAAGTACTTGAGTACACTTTAGGAATTTGTGTAATTATTACAAAGATTTTTTTAGTTCCTAGTATTTTTGGCTACTTTGTACTTGTGCCAAAGAACCAAAAATATAAGCAACTTTTAGATTCACGCAGTCCCGATTAATTCACGCAATCAATAAAGTACAAGTGCTAATACAAGTAGAAATAATATGCTCAGTGTTTCAATGTCTAAAGAATTTGTTTCAGTTTCTTTTTTCTTTATTTCTTAATTTTCCTTCATTCATTCTTTACGCATTTTTTTTTAGATTCAATTGTATCATACATATGTAAACATATTGTACATTTACAAACTTTACAAAAATTCCTAAAGTTTACTCAAGTACTTTACACCTCTGTTTCGGACAGAGTTAGACATCACGGAGATATGGAAGTAAATAAGTCACGTGTGACCAGATGTTTCAGAAGGGTCGAAAATGGAGCGGACTCAGATTTCTTCTCCGTCAAGAAGAGACGGTAGTTAAAAATGGCATTTCCTCTTGAGAAGGCAATGTAAATAGCAATAAGATCTCACCTCCGGGTCCCCGAGTCGAGTCACATTTGGGTACAGATAAAATTTGATCCCCTCTGCAGCCCCAGGAAGAGTGACACCTCGCACAAGTAAGACGATCAGCATAACAAATGGGAATGTTGCCGTGACATACACAACCTGCGGAGAAAAACCAACAGCATTGCTACAATTTACCTGCACGATCTATCAGAAACAGCATGTAATTCAGCTTTTAGGGATTATCAGAAGTACCAGTACAAAATACTAATGTAAATACACATTGGCATCTATCTATCTATCCATCCATCCATCCACCCATCCATCTGTCCGTCCGTCCGGCTGTCTTTTCTTTGTCTATCTATCTAGTATTCATCAATCCATCCGTCCATCTATTTGTCGGCATATCTATCTGTGACTTTCTTTACATCCATCCATCTGTCTATGGTCTGTCTGTCTTTTGTATCCATCCATCTTTCTGTCTGTCCATCTATCTGTCTGACTGTCGTATCCATCCATCTATTTATCTGTCTGTCTTTCGTATCCATCCATCTGTCTGTGTCTTTCGTATCCATCCATCTTTCTGTCTGTCCATCTATCAATCTGTCTGTCTGTCTTTCGTATCCATCTATCTGTCTGTCTGTCATATCCATCCATCTTTCTGTCTGTCCATCTATCAATCTGTCTGTCTGTCTTTCGTATCCATCTATCTATCCGTCTGTCTGTCATATCCATCCATCTATCTATCTGTCTGTCTGTCTTTCTTATCCATCCATCCATCCATCCATCTGTCTGTCTGTCTTTCATAGCCATCCGTCTGTCCATCTAAATGTCTTCCTGTCTGTCTGTCTGTCCACATATCTATCTATCTGTCTGTCTGTCTAAGTAACTACCAGTGTCATTTCCCAAGCCACCATGACTGTCACAAGCCATATAATATTATCTATTATTAATGTGTGTTCTTGCAATTAGACCGAGTTGTGTTTACATCTCTCCGACATACCAGCCAAAGTACTCAACACCGGCAGCCAACATCACAGTCATGACACCAGGATAAAGCTCACCTTTCCCGTGGACTTCACGCCCTTCCAGATACAGAAGAAGCAGATGACCCACATAGCAAGGAGACACAGAGCCAGGTCCCATTTAACATGTCCCACCTCCTCGATACCATTCGAGATGCTGAGAACATTGCGCCTGGGAAAAGGAGATCCATTATCAAGCTTAAAATACCAACGGACAATAACTGTACGCGTTCATTATGATGTAACGGGATCTCGTGATGGTGGACGTCAACTCAAACGTTTACTACGGGTGGTTTTGTTGAAAAGCAATGCACAGAGGAACCAGTGTTAATTTTGTTGACGAAATATTTTCGTCATCGTCTTCAACGACACTTTTTCCCTGACGAAAACGAAACGAGAACTACGCCGCGTGTGAAGCAACAATCACGGGCAGAAATGCAACACACCTGAAGAGACTGAAACTTTTCTTTTTCACCGTGCAACCATTTGTTAACTTATAACATGCAATTGCAATTAACATTGCAATTATAACTCATTTTATTTTACTGTATTTATTTTTTCTCTTTGTTGAGGTTTCATTTATGAGAATACATTTATTTGGATTGAAAAGTTCTTTTAAATAAGTTAAAGAAAAATAAAGGGTTTTCTGGATAAGATCTTTGTATATATTGTATATGTTCATAGTATATATAGTATATGAACATATATTGTATATTTTCATTAACTACGTATTCAGATTTCTTAGACGTAGCAACTTTAGTAAACATTTAGAATAAATAGCACTTATATTTTCGTTGACTAAATCTATACTGTAGTTTATTCGACTAAAATGCTGTGACATTTAGTCGACTAAAACTAATAAAAATTAAGATGACTAAATTGGGACTAAAAATAGAGTTTTAGTGAAAAGACTATGACTAAAACTAAATAAAAAATCTTTGTCAAAATTTACACTGAGAGGAACATAATGGAGAAGAATGGAGAAGTTCTTACTCCCAGAACTCGGTGACGGGGGACGTGAAATTACTGGCGTTGGTAGCTGCCCAAAGGGTCTTGTTCTTGCGGAGTGTGTCCTCCACACAGTTTTCCGTGTTCCACTTGTTATTGCAGCTTGCCCAGGGGAGCTCTGGTTGAAAACACTGGAAAAGGTAGTACAAGCCCCAGGCCAAGATCACAATGTAGTAAATGTTCAGCAGAGACACTATCACAATTGATGCATAGCCAATTCCTGCACAAAGAAAAGAATAATACAATACATTAAAAAGCGGCCGACAGTATTCGAGATTTGACAAATCAAAAGCAAACTATACACGGGCCAATAAAAACTGAGAGTACAGTGAAAACGGCTTGAGATCTTCCGCAAAACCAGTGTGTGGAGCAAATTGGAACGTTGACATCTTTACACAGTGAATGAGCTTGTCAATGTGGCCACTAGGGGCAGTGTTTAAATTGTGTTCTGTATTTAAACGTCCAGTAAAATGACACATTTTGACACATAAATGGCAGCATTAAGCTGTGGTGTCAGGGGCCATGTGGCGTTCAGTTGTAGAATTTGAATTTGTTGTTTTTTAATGCCATCTTAACACCAATGTCTATATTAATGGCAATATGGTACTTCACACTTTTGCATTTCAGAACAATTCGAAAGCAAAAACCTAAATAAAAAGCAATAGACACACAACATACATTTTGATAAAATCTTTCATGTTGACTTCTGTTAAAAATTGTAAAATATATTTTCCAAAACTCGTCTAATAGCCCCAATCTGGTGTGTTCCTCAAATGATCGATTGGGGGAAGACGGGAAAATATTCCAATACACAATCGATGGATCAGTTGAGGAACCCACCTGATTGGAAATCAAACCAGCCATGCTTGAATAGCAGGTCCAACTCCCAACCATTGGACCACAACTAGGCTGACAGTGACCTTTAACATGGGCTTAACCCAATATGGGTGAAGTTCTCAACCCTTGCATTGAAGTCTGTCACCAATCAGTGGGCTTTAAGTGGGCTTGGTTGACTATCTGAAGCAATGTTCAATCAGCAGATCGGTGACTCTCCATCACCCGGGACATCCCTCCCCCAACCGAGAACCTGAAATAGTTCTGCTGGATGTGATGGTAATACTGCCATCATACGCCGACAAGTCCCTACCTGCCAAGTTGGGCATTAATGAAAATGTGACATGACGGGATTTGAATGCCAAAGAACTCTGTACTTGGGGCTGATTCGTATAACCTTAAACCACGGACAGGAATTCTGGCATTATGTAAGAGACATTAAAGGGAGAAAAAACACTCCTATCTGTGTGTCATGATCTTGGGTCTAGTTGTGCTTCTGGATTTAGCTCCATGTGAAGCATTTTTCTTTAATGACCATTGTGAACGTCGCTTTTGGATGAGAACGTCTGTCAAATGACCAAAGAAAGTAAAGATGCAATTGGCAAACTCGACCAAATTGTTGTTAGAAAAAAAATACGGTGAGAAGATGTTCCAACATAATCATCCATATTTCAAATGTGATATTCTCAGTCACCTTAAACGTGAAATTCACTTCCACGCAATGTCTATGTGTAGAAATGCCTTTGGAACTTTTTGAACTATAGATTCTTGATTGAACATGCAAACGACCTAATGAATATTAACATGAGCCTGGTAACAAACAACTTTGTAGTCACGTTTTACTTGTGAGGGAATATGTAATTACAATAAGAATTTACAGCTTTTCTTTTACGTTTTCACTATTATTTAGTTGTCCAAATTAGTGTATCAGTGAGACAGACAGTTAATTGCAACTTATCTTAAACCGTCGGTGTGTTGGGCCAGAATTTAAGTAAAGTGTGTTTACCAATATGTCCACTAGGGGCAGTCTCAAAAATATCCGCTTTTAACAATTCATTAAAGTGACACAAACCAGGAGCAGTGGGCGGATTTAAGCAGTTGTGTCAGGGGGCATGTGAAGGTCCAACTTCCAAACACTGGACCACCACCATGCCAACATGTGAAAAAATTCCCCTCGAGCTTGTCTAGTTTTTAAATGTCATCCTTTACGTAGAATGTGGTGTTTGTTTTGGGCTAGTTTTGTGAAAAGCAACTGTAAATGAGTTCCTTGTCCTTTATTCTGTGGAACTATCTTCAAATAGTGGTATGTGAAATAATGGTGGTGTTTGTGATGCACCTCACATGGGCTCCTGGATTGTTGAACTACAGTATTTACGCAAATATAAGCACCCCGCAAAAAACATTCAGGCTAAATGTTTCTCTTAAAATACTTACATTTCTTTTTTAACATACCTAACTTGTAACTCTTATCACTTCAATGCTGTTTTACTTTTAGAATAGACAACAATCTATTCTATTGTGATCAATTTAGATCTTTTCTCCCATGAGCCTTTGCACACCATTCAGAGCAGCGGCAGCCATATGCAGCCAAGGTCTTTATCAGATGCTACACGATGACCATCGTTGCGAATTTTTGTTTTGCCCTGTGCAGCAGACCGAGTGTTTTGACTGTGTTTGTTCCCTGTTTTTGACTCCTTGCCTGTCTTCTTATTTTTTTGACTGTTTTGCCTTTTGATTTGTTAGCCATTAGCCTACACCTGCTATTGGGTTTGTCATCTCTGTCTGTTCCAGTATTAATTATTGTATTTAGTTTATTTCTAACACTTTATTTAGCCACATGCCAAGTGTTTCTTTATTTCTGTTATTGAGCTAAAAAAAATATATATGCAGGTCTGCCTTCGAAACCATTATTTAAATAAAGAAAAGAGATTGTGAAACGCACCCATGCACAAAGACAACGTATTTCCGTGTATTTGTGATTGCTCCTGACTTGAAATGTGAAAAAGGGGTTGCATGTATTTACGTACACACCCGCAAATTTTTAAGCAAATTTTTGGAAAAAAAAGTAGTGCTTATATTCGTGTAAAAACGTTATGCCATAAGACCTTTCCCGAGACCCGATTACCTCACCCAAAAAATTGTGATCGCAACACCAACCTGTAAAAATGGGGCAGAGTTTTTCCCAACAGGTGATCCCTCCCTCCGAGGTGAACTGACCAAGAGCCACCTCGAGGAAGAACACGGGCAGACCTCCGCCAAAGAGGAAAATGAAGTATGGGATGAGAAAAGCACCTGGACCCAAGCCAAGACAAGACAAACTCAATGTCAATTATTATATCCTATTACCACGTGGATTAGTCTTTAACTCGTGTTCAGTCCGCCAGAGTTCAAACCCCTTTGACATTTTTTCATACCAAACCCAGAGTTGTTAGAATCTTGGTCATTTTTGTTGATGGATTAGAACCCAATGTCCAACAGCATTAAATGTACTTACCTCCGCCATTCTTATAGCAGAGATACGGGAACCGCCAAACGTTGCCTAAACCGACGAAGCCTCCAGCAACAGACAGAAGAAAATCAAGCTTGCTGGCCCATTTTTCCCTCTGCGGATGCTTTCCCTCAGCCTCATCCTCCGGTCTTGTTCCTGGGCTCTTTCCCGGTGAGGGTTTCAGTATGTCTTTATGGAAGTCCTTTAAACACTGGAGTTTCTCCTTCTGTGCCATGCTAGCAGCAAGAAGAAAAGCGAGAGATTGGAATCCAGCAAGCCAAAGTGCAGGAGTCAAGAGTTCAAGTGTCTTTCTAAACACCTTAACGGTTAATTTTAAACCAAAACTGCCTTTGTTTTCAGACAGACAAGACAAGTTTCCCAACTATAACATACTGTGTTTCATAGTGTCAAAATATTTAGAAAAATGTTTTATAAAGACAAGTAAGGCCAATCTGTGTAACAACCTGTAAACTTCATGATTCAAATTCCAAAATTCAAATTCTATGGTCCCAATGTTAGAAAGTTATAATTGATCAAATCTAATAAAATTATTTACTTAATAAATTGAATTTATTTTTTTAACTAAAATTGAATTTTTGAAACTTATCGAAAAAAGGATTTCATCAGATGTTAGTGGGGAATAGACAGTGTGATAAAAATAACAAAATACTGTAGTGTAAAATTAATGCAAACTCTGGTTTCTGCAGAAAGGTTTAGGATCCTTGTATCAACTTCCTTCCGGATACTATCTATCTACTATCTATACTATTGTCTATCAGTTTAGTTCTATGCTTTAAGGAAGAACCCAAACATGGAGTTGCTAAGATTCATTCTAAAGGCTTTTAGAATATAAAATTCTTCAGCAGGGTTTTTTTTACTTTGTGGATTGTTTTTGTTTACATATCTTGGGGTTTTACCGGTTTAAAAAGTCCTACTCCTCAAAAAACAATTTAAAGTCTGCTCGCCATTAAATTTCCTAAGAATTTAGGACCAAAATAGACAAAAGTCAAAAAGTTCACCAAATTACCATCATCCCCTTGAGACCGGGCTAAATCTGTGTTTCTAAGACGCACATGCTTCTACAAATCAAAACACACTGTGTTACGTAACTAGATCTAAATCCACCAGACTCCTTCCTGTTTCACTTAAAATCCCCGTCGCCGCCGACTTTATCGAGTCAAGTGAAGTCAAGCGAGTTTTAACCCAAAACCTGGCATTATAACACATTTTATGCGTCATTCTAGTGCAAAACCAGATAATATTTAAAAGAAATCAGTCATTTAAATATCTACCCAGGAATCACCAAAAGACTAAACATTTTATAATTCCAAGTCTTGAATTGAATTGAATTGAAAAATCCTTTATTTTAAACCGATGGCAAACTGTGAGTAAATAAAATACATTACAATTCAACAGTTCCACCAAACAGAAAAACGGTTTTCACTTACATTTCCTTCATGGCTGAATTGAACAAAGTCTATGTTGTTCTCTCGGTAGACACCATGCTTCTGACCACACAGCGCCAATCTCTGGAGCTCAGCATAAGCCGAGGTGACACCAACTGTCCGCCCCCCAGACTAAGACAATTAAAAGCAATCAGTAGATTGGTGGAAGCTTTGGAGCTTTTACGGACAACCTGAGGGACACCGTCTCACGGTAAATTTCCACTCCCTGGAAGCCGGAGAGTCTATATGAAGCCATTTATCTTTCCAAGCACCGTGACCACTTCTGTCAAGAGATGCCGAATCAACAAATAAGAGCGTGTGGACGGCAATAGACCCACTGCTGATGCGTTATCAGCTGTTGTTGTCACACATGGCTTCGCTAAAAATACTTGTGATAGTCAAAAGACTCATTCAAAGTTTGCTTGCCTCCGCTCGGAACGCATTTCCAACTGGCTTTGAGAATTAAATGAGGTAAAAGCCAGCCAATGAAAGATGGAGAGCGCAATGACATTAAAAAAAACAGTGATTCGTAGAAAACGAGGATTTTTGTGTTAAAAAGCAAATTTCCTGCAATTTTTCAGGGCACGTTGCTGGAATGTCAAACAGAGCACGTGGTTTGTCTCCAGACGGACACTTGTTATGTCTGGTTAATTACCTAGTACTGGTGTTTGACTGGTGGGAGTTTCTCACCATCTCCTCTTGTAATTCAAAATTTGCTGTGGGCACATTAAAGCGTTTGGAGGCCACCGCCATAATTGCTTTTTCTTCAAACAACACAAATCATACACATATACACAAAATCCAGACTGTGAGAAGAATTTGTGTCTAAGTTCATTACATAACCACATCTATTTTAAAACGCAGTACATTTCCTGACGTCTCTCAAATAAACCACTATTCTCCGTAACCTGGAGTCGGAGGAGCAGGAGCGGTCTTTTACATCCAGCATCACAACACAAGAAAGCGACGATGCATAAAAGCGGACTCACAAACACTCGTGTCAGATCTTGAAAGCAAAGTTTGCAATGGTGCATTTGACTCGCTCCATGAAACAGCATTTTTTCGATTGGCTTCCTATCCGGGTTGCACAAAAATGAATGTTTTGAGAGCTGCTTTTTCTAGAAATACTGTACATCGGATCGGATGCTTTCTTTACATGATTGAAAAAGTAATGACAAAATAAACAGTAACACACATGCTCATACTACTTTCATTCTTCTTTGAAGGCGATATAGGAACCATTTAAAATACTAATTGATAATAGTTGTAATAACAATTAAAAGGTCAGTTACTGTCAATAAGGTCATTAAACACAGATATGATATAATTATTGTCATAATGAAAACCACATATCCAGGTGGTTTACAGAGCAACACAATTGGTCCTATTATTAATATTGTCTAGTGCACGAAACAGTTATAGGTGCTATTTCATGCACTAATACTGTTGTAGTTTGTAATTTATTGTTGTTTTTATTTTTTAGCATTTTTCTTCGGGTGGTGTTTTACTTTCTGTTGTTTTGCTAATATTACTTTTTTCCCCTGTCTTTACTATAATGGTCTCGTTTTTGCACAATTTTTAGTGGATCAATAAGTTTTAAACTTAATGCATTAATACATTATATAAAGGATTATATTATATTATATCTTATATAATATAATTATATATTATATTATATTATATCTCGTCAAACAATTAGATATATATACACACACAAATCTAAACACTATAAATATTTTATAATTAAAAAAATTGCATTACATTTGTTACACAGCCTAACCTATACAGAAATACAATGAAGAGCCAACATAGCTACAAGTATCAACAACACAATTACAAAGTAATTCTCACTACGATGTACGAAGTAGCATCAATCATCGTCTAATTTAGAATTTAGATGCAGCAAACATTGCTACCGTTAAATGTACAAAATGTTACATAATTATCTCTGAAAGACCAAACCGGACTTAAACCAGGGGTTTAATGGTCAAAAAAATAACAACTTGCCTAGGCATAATTTAAAAAAAATGTCAGTTAATAAATGTTCTTATCACTACGCTTGAAGCATCACAAGGTCCTGCACACACTTCAAAGGCTCGGAGAAGTTCTCTCCCACCAGCATCGGGTTAACAAGCATCTAAATTAAAAACCGTTGTGGACTTATAAGCCATCTCTGTAACTCATTAAAACCCAGAGTTCACTCCGCTTTGTAGACCTCGCCCGACCCCAAAGATGCCACAGAGTACCACTTCCTGTGAGATTACTGTGCGTGCATCTGTTTCCTTAACTGGAAAAATACTTCATCTTATCTCAACTTTGACCAGTGTATTACAGATGTGAAAAAGCATCATGCTATCTAAACATTCTGTCTGTTCAGATCTGCTTTGAAACAAAGTTTTGTGAGGACAGAAGATGAAATACTTATTAGTATAAAAAGCTTTTTTCTATTTATACTTTATTTGTAGTTTATATTGACTTTAATACAGGGAGAATTTATCTGAGTGCATTCATCCGATAACGAAATGTACCGTACATCTTTAGTTGAGTTTTCTTATAAACATTTACCTCTGTCTGACAACTTTGTACCGGGTGTCTAAAAAGATTAATCACTTTATGAGTTTCAACACAACTAACTGGTTCTTAGATCAAAATGACGCATAACACATTTCAAATTGTGATCTGTTTTAAAATTTGAATTCGAAATTTGATTTGATTTATCTGTTTAATATTACCTTGGGTAGTTGCATTTAGGAAAAGCGAGGGAAAACAAAACAAGTACGTGTTTGAATATTTAAGGAACGTTTGCATGAAAAAAGTCTTTAAAAAAAACAAAAGAGAGAACAAAAACAAGTATTTGAATATTTAAGCAAAGTTTGCATGGAAAACAAAAGGGGAAAAAATGGTGATTCCAAAGTTGTTGGTCAAGAATTATAGTGATAAAGAAATTTTTTTGTTCAGAGATTGTTCCCTGATGTTCTAATGCTTGAGGAATTCCTGATGTTTTTGCGCCTATCACATCCTGTCGTTGGTTATCTAATATCTAGTATAGAAAAGAGCGTGATTTCTTCAGACGTGCTTCAGGACACACACACACGCACACACACACCCACACACACACACACCCACACACACACACGTTCTGGTCGCTTCTCTAAAGTGCGCGAGGGAAATCATCATCATCATCATCGCGGTCAAAACACTCGACGTCACGACAGCAACATCCTGATATGCGGAGGACCGTGTTTCTGCATTTCGAAAATTCGAATCGAATATTTTTATTCATTGTGATGCTCCACGTTAACTTGTGTTTTTTTACTTACCTGTTACTTTACTTTAAACGCGATTAAACGTCTGTTGGTTGAGTTAGAGACTGTTTAAGTTAGAGACACACACACACACACACACACGCACAGAATATTCTCCATGATACATCTGTCTATTTACAACTCAGTAGTGTAAGGAATTGCCATAACCATATTTGTTCATGCGTTTGTGTTGTGTGTGTCACACACATACACGCGCGCACACATATATAAATACACATGTGACACACACACACACACACACACACGCACACACACATAGGTATACATACATATAAAGATTATAATCCTCAGTATTTCATCAAAAGCAGCCTCACAGATTGTGTGACAGCATCCGCTTCATTATTACAACTCTTAATTGAAATGGAAAAAAGCACTCGCGAAAACTTGTAAAACTGTCAAAATGAAAACAGCGTGCGTGTGCGTGTATTTAAGCCCGCTAGCAAACGAGAATGTACCTTTAAGTTCGGTTCCTTTAAATCCCGTCAAGCGTCACGTCCCTCTCTGTCCGCGCGATGCCTGTGTGCCGAATAACAGCGGCGGCGGTAAATTTAGTTTATGAGCTTTTTTTCCTGACCTTTGTCTCTCGACATGGGTGACCATTAGAAATCAGTTGTGGAAAAACACCGGCCTGCCTCCCTTTCGTGCTAGAAGCGCGTCTTCTTAAAGCGCCAGCTTCCTGTGTTCAGAAAAGCGCGCCCTGCGCGTGCATCACTGTGTGTGGCGGCCCGCGTTTCGTCGCAACAGCGCCACCACCGGCCGCACAATTCTCGATGAAATAAAATTGTTTTTTTTTTTTTGTTGTTGTTTTTCAAATCCGTTTTCAGTTTTTATCAAAAGAAAAAATAAGCAATACATTATCTTCCAAAATAAAATTCTTTGGCTCATTTACTGTGCAGAACATAAATCAAAACACATTTTTATTGACCACATATTGCACACCATTTACATTACATACAGGGTGCTCAGGGTCCACTGGAATTTAAAAAAGCGTAAAAAGTGTAGGTCCTCTTGTATATATATATATATATATATATATACACACAAGATATGTGTTAATATATATATATATATATATATATAGTATATATAAGTATTTAACTTAAAATAATTTTATTATATTGTTTTAAAAACCAAAAACCTTGCAGGTTCAGCAGACCCGTGAACACTAGCTGAGTAACAAAGACCACACAAGGGTTAAATAAAGCAAATATTTTAAACTATACATTTAATAATTATACAAATAAAATTGAATTAAAACATATTTAATAATTGATTCGATTGTTTTGAACAGTGGTGCACAACTTTCATATTATGGAGGCCAAACATGTAGTTGCGGTGAAATTTGTGGGCCACAACCTTTACGGAAATGAAATTTGGGTATTTAATATAGTAAAGGCTTAGAAAGAAGTGAAGAATTATTTGACAGACCCAGCATGCCATGCTTTATGTTGCCATTGGCCTCCACAAAGAGAGGCCAATGTGTAACACCTTCATGGGCCGGATCTGGCCCGCGGGCCGTAGGTTGGCCATCACTGGTTTAAAAGAGCCTGACATACAGTAAGCATCAGTTCATATTTAAGTCTACTCTCCTGGTTGCAAAATATAGCACAGAAATATAGAGATAGACAGGCTTCCATTTTCTCTAATTCATAAACTTCATTTAATGGAAAACATATTGTTTTCCAACATGTTTTAAACATCTTTCAGACAGAATCAAAAGATCCGCTATTTATATAAATGACTAGGTTTAATTTTTTTTAATATCAGCTATTAAATATTTGTAAAACATAATTGCAACACTATTTGTCTGCTAATTGCCGTTTAAGTCTCTGATCTTGTACTCTACTTAATACAATCGAATCAAATCCAATAATGTTGAATCTAATAAAGAGCCAGACTATATTAGATGGTCAGACAAAGAGACGCAACATTAGTAATATTGTGCTTTTTGCTTCAAGAATAGTTTTCCATTCAGTGTTTCAGCTTGATAAAAATTCGGAAAGTGTCAGGATTTAGTCACGTGATTTATTTATTTATTTTTTTTTTCATAAAAATTTTAAATTTGAGATTTCTTGCTCATGCCTGTTATTCAATTTAAAAAAAAATATATATATATGTATAGGGATGTTTTTAGTGAGAAAGTATGAATCATCCGTATCCACCTATTGATATCATGGAATTTTTTTCTTATACTGCGATCTGATTGGCTGATGAATAAAGGGAAATAAAGTTGAAGGATTGAACCCCACAATCACAGCTTGTAATGCATCTTATTGATTCCATATTGTATGTCTTCATTCGCTGTTTTTTTTCATGCATGTATAAACAAAACTGGAAATTATGCTTTTATTATTATATATTATTTTATAAAGTATCATTCTTAAATAAATTAAAAATGTACCTTATTTATTTACCTTTATTTTAAACGCACCCAACGCAATGTGAAATTCTGCTTTTGTGTGTTTCATAGAAAGACATTTAGAAGTATTGGAAGATTAGTAAATCACGTGCGTGTCTGTTTGCTTAATCTGCTCAGTACTTTTCCACTTTATATCAGAGGAAGTTCAAAAGAGGAAGCTGAAAGTTTTCTCTCAAACAGCTTTTGAGCTGTAAATGATCTTTTCATCGCGCAATGCTCCACACGGACACACACACACACACACACACACACACACACACACGCACACAGGCTTTCTTCGTTCTCGCAGTCAGTTTTCATTTTTCTGCATGTTTGATGTGCTTATAAATTAAGGTGCAGTAGCTTGAGTTGTGTGTGCGTGTGTGTGTGTGTGTGTGTGTGTGTGTGTGTGTGTCTGACAATACCAGCCATTGTTTCTCCCTTGTGCAACCTCGAGTCAACTAAAATGACTTGTTATGACACAGTGCTGCAAAAGATCCTTTTATAAAAGCCTTGTTTATCAAGAAATAATTGTTCCTTTTGCAACATTGAAAGGGAGTAACTATAGTGACCTTGTTAAGATAATAGAGAAATAGTGTATTAATATAGTTCTCAATGCATTCCAGATAATCCGGAGTTATTATTATTATTCAATTATTTGTGCACTAAAGATTACTATATCTAAAGATTTCAAAACAAGTTCAAAAAATACATATATATGATATCATTTTATTTAACGTCTATACAATTTTATAATCTAAGATATTTATAGCATATCATAGTTCATCATAAATAATCTATTATATAACAGTACTCTTGTACAGTCTATTGCATAACAGTCATATTTAATCTTGCATATACAAACCAGTAAATTTAAATTATAATTATAAATAATTAATTGGATTATTATCCATTTAAATATTATTATTGACATTTACGTACATATTTTATACACTAAATATTAATATTATTACTAATACTAATGTCATTGTAACCCTGTGATACATATGACAATAAAGGCATTCTATGGTGCATTTTTACTCATGTATTTAGTTGCAATTGTTAGCAAGCAGTCATTTTAAGACTTTTAAAATGAGAGTTTGTGACACATCTACATCTGCTCAGGTTTACGTTTCCCACAGAGTTAAACACTCAGTGACTGTAACGTATAGATGATGTAGGTGCCCGAGTCCTTGACCCCGGGCCTGCGTGAGGCCTGAAAAAGCCCGTGTTTGTAATCCTCTTTGGTGCTCACATGCAAACAGTCTCGCACTGTCTCCTCTACACACTGGCTCATCTTCACAAAAGGTCTCAAGCCATGTCAATCCCAGCACGCGTGTAGGCTAACAACAACAGGAAGCTCGCAGGTCCACTTCCTGACTCGTGACCAGGCTTTGCTCAAACGTCCTAGATTTTTATGGAGCAGGTCTGTGAATTCAGAGGTGTAAAGAGTAGGTGAAAAACATACTTGAGTAAAAGTACGGATACCTTGCTGTAGAAATTACTCTATTACTTGTTACAAGCCACCAGTTCCAAGACGTCTTGAGTAAAGTCGGAAAGTGTCACAACTGATATCCCACTATTTTACTCGCACTGATTTTAGGCTCAAAAAACTTTATTATTGACTATAAACTCTTTATTTATGAGGATTTATTTTCCAAAAAAAAAAATCCAATTTAAAACGCAGATGTTTTAAAATGGCAGAACAAAAGAGATAAAAAGGCAAAAAAAAAAGTCTCAGTCAATCTCAAATGTGCAAAAAAGTGCAACCGCTAATTCACAATCACATGATTTAGCTGATAAATAGCATCCAGCATCCTGTAGATGGCGATATCACAATTAACCGCGGTAGAAAAAGATGCAGGCTTGTTGCGCACAATAACAATGTAACAAGTTAAGATTAAGAGTTAAGTTAACATTAAGTGTCCATTCAAATGTAGTGGAGTAAAGAGTACAGATACACATTCACACAAAGAAAAAAAGTAAACGTTGCTTATATTTTCAATATCTAGTACAAAGTAGCCAAAATACTCAAGTAAAGTAACAAAGTACTTTGTCACTGTGTGAATGTATTGTGCTACTAATATGAACATTTCCTTTTTTTTAGCTATGAGAAGCATTTTAAAACTCACAGTCGTAACTCAGAGTAATTATCGAGGTAAGAGTAATTATCCAATAAAACCAATATTCCTCCACTTTTGCTGCTAAACAAGAGCTTTGTTAATATAAACGACTCCACCATGATCATGTGAACGTCCTGGTGGGATCACGCCGAGACCTGCTAGACGTGTTCATGCGGCCTGGCCTTGTTCACCACAGTTCCCATGGATTCATTAGGTGTGGATCCTTCTCCATTTTCAAAGTAAGGAGTTTGATCTCCACATCGTGCTTTGTTCCGCCTGACAAAGTGATTTACACGAGGAGATGGGTGCAGAATGTTCCTCGCTCTCCTTGGGTCAGCGCTTCCAGTGAAGAACCATCGGCCCAACAGCGACACGCTCGCTTTCCTTCGGAGAACATCAAACTCCCGACTCCCCAGACGGAACAGTGTGTACCTAAAGTCCCCAGACAATACAACACAACCCTTGTGATGATTGGCTGAGAGCTGGAGTCGGGAACCCCCCCTGGTTTATCAGGCACACAATTAAAACAGCAAAAAAAATTTTTTTTTTACATTTCTGGTTAAGTTGCGATAATTCTCTAAATCTAAATTATATTTAATAAACCAAACTTGTGACTCTCACTAAATCACTTTAATGTCGTTTGTACTTGAATAATAGTTTAATGAATCTGTTCTAGTTTTTAAAACTCCGACTCCCATAATCCCACACTGAGGCCTTAGGTTCCCATGAGCCTCCAGTGCCGCCAGACCAAAGCTGAGCTGGTTTTTTGTTGATGTAAATATCAGAACAGTATTGTTTTCCTCTGTGTAGCAGACAAAGCGATTTTATTGCATTTTACGTTCAAGTTCAAGTAAAATTTTATTACTAAAATTTCTTAGTTCGAGACAGTCTTTAAAGAAGAAAAATGTTCATTATTTATCTGTGTCCCTTGTTCATCGTTGTTCAGACCAGAATACAGTGCTTCAGTGCGCGACAGTGGCTAGGAAAACAAAAGTGTCTTCACTTTTTACACTGTTTTCTTTCTGCTCCAAAGTTTTTTGTGTGTAGGGACCGGACTGTATTTAGTGTAATCTTACTTCTCCCCGTGTTAATTTGTCCCTGTTAAGTGTCGCGGCGTGTCTAATGTTTCTTTATTTCTGTTTTTGAGTCAATAAAAAAATGTACTATATGCACGTCTGCCTACGCATTATTCAAAACGATTATTTTAAATTGCCGTTTATATTTAAAATTGATGATTATAAGCAAGTTTTTGAGCATCAAAAATTCAAAATAAAGGGTGCTTATATTCGTGTAAATACGGTATTGGTAACTGTAGTTACAAAAAGTAAATGTATGCATTTTTATCTCTCAACTCGTTTTGATAACTCTGTTATTGTATGTAAAATGTCTGTATTACTCTTTTGACACACATTATAGCCTTGCCAAAAATTTAAATTACTTTAAAAAAAAAACCCGGACATATACGATTACATATACAAATATATATCCAATAGATCAAACACAAATGCAAGAAATACAAAATCAGGAGGGCATCCAATGAAACGTACCGTAAAACCTCTAATAGAACACAATGGCAGTCTAATTTTCAACTCTTCCGTCAAGGTGGCAGTGTAGTTTACTACTCAACTACACACAATGATGACTCGTCTCACTATTTCTGTGAATTTCTGAAAACCACATGCAGCAATAGTTTAATGTGACTTGGTGATTAGATTTTTTTGACGTGGTGTTAGATGCTCTTATACACATTACGTTTATTATAAGTTCAATCTTCCGTGTAAGGAATATATGCATATTTATGAGTGGCGGTCTTCATCACCTGTTGGTCCCTACACCCCCACAAAACTCTCAAGCACAACGGAAAAAAAACGTATACGAAAAAACAATAGTGGAGATTGCAAGCTTAACGACTTAAAATGCTTAGAATTTTATTTGTTTTTTATCATTTATATTTGATATTTTTTGTATCTGATTCCGTAGAGAATCTGCTCTTTCTCTCCACACAGGCAAATTACTCCATTCGTGTTGAAAGTACGACACTTCTTGTCTTTCTGTCTTTTAGCCATTGTCTTCGATAAAACAGCTTCCACTTTTTGCTATCTACTTGCTACTGAATATTAAAACAAGGGCAGGGAAGTTCACGTCCTTACGTCACGATAACGCTAAGCATTATCCAATAAAAACACAGTGTTGTCCCGAGGACCGCTGTGATTGGCTTCAGCCTCCCGCAACCAGGAAATGAATGGATTGAAATACGGGACAACATTTTATATTTTTGATAAAGCTTTGTCTTTGCCATATGTTCCCGAGCCCTGGCTTAGAGAGTTTGCTCCTTACCAATAATGAGACATGGTCCATCTCACAAACTTCTAATCAGTTTGGTTTTAGTCTCCCTCCTTTACTTGGATGAAGTACAAAGTGAAAGATGCTTTTATATTCGCTCAGCACTGAGGGAAACCCCAACATCTGGCCTGATGTGCTTGGGCACACAGATGGTGGACTACTGGATGTCTGGCACTGATTCACAGGCTTTCAGAATCAGCGTGCAGAGAAGATCCAGGGGATGTTTTTGGCTGTGAGATTTTTGGATATGCAGCCATGAAGTTCTTAACGCGACACGGAGCATCTGACTGAGTCTGAGAGGATGACATCCAAATTGGACTTGATTAGTAATTGTCTGCAAAACTAAAAATAGTAACAACAACAACAACAACAACAACAACAACAACAACAACAACAACAAAAACAACACTGGTAATAATAATAATAATAATAATAATAATAATAATAATAATAATAATAATAATAATAATAATAATAAAATAATAATAGTCACTACTTTTGGTAAGGTGAGTCCCCAATAATAATGATAATAATAACAACAACAACAACAATAAGAATCATCATCATTATCATCATCATTCTCATAATAATAATAAGAAGAATAAGAAGAATAAGAAGAAGAAGAAGAAGAAGAAGAAGAAGAAGAAGAAGAAGAAGAGGAAAAAGAAGAGGAAAAAGAAGAGGAAGAAGAGGAGGAAGAAGAAAAAGAATAAAAGAAAACAAAAGAGACAACAAAAATATTTGTTCATCGTTCCAAAAACGTTAATTTAAAAACAATTTTCCCATCGGTCAAGAGCAGTGTGTTTATCAAAGCGTTTTTGGAATTTATTACTAATTAATAATTTAAAGATTGGAATGTTTCAGTTTTATTATTTCACTAATGGTTTCATATTTTCTCATTATCAACAAACAAATATAAAGCTTGTTTTCATTTCAACCTAACCATGCCAAATGAGCAGCAAACTGATTTCCCTTTATATTCCCGTCTGCTCCTGAAGAGCGAGTGGCTTTGAGGCAGGAGAAAGTTCCAAGTTTAGCTGATGAATCCACTTAGAGACTTCCCCTCCCCCGACACCTATACATAGAATAAAAGTGCTACTACGTGATCACTCGTCCATCAAAACATCAGTGGAAAATAACTAAAAAAAAAGTCTCCATGCAACTAATATTTCAACTGATGTGCGCCATCTGCAGGATGCTGAAGGTACTGGATGCTATTTATCAGCTAAATCACGTGAACCGTTTTTGCACATTTGAGTTTGACAGACTGACTTTTTGTTATTTTTTTTATCTATTCTGTTCTTCCATTTTGAAACAATGAGGTGTTAAATGAGGTGATAAACTGTATTAAGAAATAAAACCCTAATAAATAAAGAGTTTCTTGTTTCTCACATTTCTTGGTGCTTTTTGAGCAAAAATTCAGTACGAGTAAAATACTTTGACTTGTAAAAATGGGATATTTTATGACTTTTACTAAAGGCTTCTTGGAATTGGTGACTTGTAACTAGAAATTGAGTAATTTTTACAGTAAGGTTTGAATGTGCAAGAGCGATATTTATGATTCATTCATTTCATGTTATTGATTTCTTTTTTTTTCCTGGTATTTATATATATATTTATGTTAATACTTGCAAAAAGAGGGGGGAAAGGCGGAGTCAGACCAAACTCAATTCCTTGTTGTCATTTGCAACTTGGCCAATAAAGTTTCTGATTCTGATTCTAAAAGGTACTCTACACATCTAATGAAAAGTGATAATTGTAATATTAATATAAACACTAAGCACAGCACTGTATTATAAATAATGTCTTCCCAAACATTGCCTCTTCATACATCTTTCGCACAAAGACTTAAGAAGAAAACAGCGTGCAGCAAGTCTAAAATGCTAAGGCCCGTGTGACTTCTTGGAATTAAGCGAAGCCTCATTACTCCCGGAGGTCTGGAATGGGTCATTTGAGCTGTCTCCTCCACTCGCTACACAACCGAGACGCCGGCCATTGTTTCCGGCCGGGAAACTAAAAGCACCGTGGTGTTTTCATGCAGCATGTACCTATGACATTTCTCCTGTAATTCAAAGTGATGCTGCAAGCCAGAAAGCAAAAAAAAAAGACAAGTCTGCCCAAGCCAAATTATAACATCTCCCGTTGTTTTCTTAGAAGAAAATCTCCTGAAGTCTTTTGTGAACAGTCCAGTAATTGGCTCATCAGCTCGATGAGGAACTATTGGTTTTGGCAGGTTATGTTTTGCGCAAGAACAGGCAAGTTCTAGGCTTCATTTCAAAGGCTCAATCGAAAAGAAACTATTTGAATCAGTTGGTGAAGCCAAGAGAATTGTTTGTCCCAGATTGCTGAGCAGGGTGATGTACAAAAAATGCTGTAAATTATGTTGCTTTGTTGACACTGAAACACTGAAATGCAGTTTAAAAAACACTTGAATTAAAAGTCGTTTTTTTTTTTTGGGGGGGTCGATACATTTATGTACATGTGTGTATNNTATATATATATATATATATATATATATATGTATAGTTATATTATTTTTGTATATATGGTAAATACAAATGTGTTTTTTTCTTGTTTAATATTTTTTGTTTATCGGTTATACAGTTATACGTGTATATACGTGTATATAGTGTTATACATATTGTTCTTTTATTTTTCAAATTTTCCACTGTACGTATATGTATGAATATATATGTGTATATACTACATATAAATATATAGATATGTGTGTGTGTGTGTGTTTGTGTGTATATATATATATATATATATATATAAATTCATTTATTTTTAATTAAATTAATTCTCAAATAGTTTCTTTGTAATAAAGGGTCACATCCACGCCTATGGATACTGTTAATTGCACACCAATTTTACAACACAGCTTTACACACTAAAATTTCACTAAACACTAAAATTTCAACACACTAAAATTTCAAAACGACAGAGTTAAATTCTAGTTGCGCCTTTTCCAAGTCGTGCAAAATTTCTAGAAAAGAAACCAGGGTGGAGGACATTATCTCCTTTGCTTTGAGTCTGCTGGGAGAAATATCATATCTACAGAGCTGACGATTGTGTGTCAGTGGGTCATGAGGAACGATGGTCAAAGTCTGTTTTAATCAGGCCAATTACGGTTCAAAAATCATTGCAAACAACAACGTGTTTTAGCGCATTTTTGCTTTCCTACACTGTAAAAAATCCAACTTGCGAAAATTTGAAATTACTTGCATCTATAACTTAACCGCACAATAAAAGTCAAAAAAAGTTCAATCAGCGAAAATAAGTTGGTTAAAAAATTGTCGGACGAACTTAATTTGAAATGTCGACTGGATTTTGCTACTAATAATTCATAAACACCCTATTTAATTGTGATTAATTCAGTGAGACTTCTAAAACCATCAACGTGAAGACGCTAGTTGAAAAAAGTGAAGTTATAAATCGCGGTTTATCTGGTGCATTGTTTGTTTGGAGTCTGGGTTTCCAAACACTGTCCACTCGCATTGTGTCGTGCTCAGAAGCTCTAAGGCTTTTCCAGAGTGGAATTATAATATTGCCTCTGACAGGACTGGTGAATCATGTCTAGCGCTCTAATCGCATTGAGAAGATCTCGTCACAAGGCCACACAAGTACATAGTCAGCACGTGGAACACGCCTTATCAGCGGCGGGCCTGGTTTGTTCATTAATAGTGTCAAAATGTTAAGCAATAATAAGTAAATACAGATGGAAAAATGAACGACCAAAAAAGTTCCATAATTTTCAGAGTTTTTGACACGTTTTACATTGTCCTTGTAAAACGTGTGTGTCCTACGAATGCACAAGCCAAATTTTTTATTCATATAGGGAGAATTATTTTTCATAATTCAGTCGTCTCAGTTTGACTTAAATTCCATTCTAAAATTTATATTCTAGAAATAAAGTAAATGTAAGCGGAAAAAAATGTAACGGTTGTTCATATCAGATAAAAAAAAAGTATCTGAATTTCCATCCAGCTTCTTGGAATTAAATTCATCTTGTTATCAGAGGCGCGTCACGTGGCTGTTATACAATGGAGTGACTCATATTGTGCTACATGTTTGAATTAAGTAATCATTGACCCTTATTCTTCCCTCTTTCTTTCGGTCACGGTGACTGTCAAGTGTTTTATCTTGTTTTTTTTCCCCATTTGTCCGGATTCGTTCGTCTATATATGCAGATGTGCAGACTTTATTTGTGTCTGGAAATCCCAGTATCGAGAACAAAAGCTTAGTATAAAGATTTAAGATCAGTAAAGATTTCTTTAAAAAAAAATGATATGACAAAAGCAAAACAGCCACACAGTGCACAACTAAAACCAGCTTGAAAATTACAAACAAATGGAACAAATCAAACAAGAAAAGGTGACTGTAAGACATAAGGTGAGATTCCAAAAGCAGACAGATTTAGACAATAATTAGTAAAAATAGTGAACAAACTAAACGGACATGAGGAAGGTTACCAAGGAGACAGGTAACTAAGTCAGTGATAAGGAAACTATTACAACAGAGTGGGAAAAAAATTGAGAGGACAGAAGAACAGTTACTCAACAAACAAAACGTATAGTGATGTCATTTAATAGATTTTTTTTTATCCCACACCTAAATTAAGTGTCAAAAAACGTACCTACATGTAAAGTACTCCACCTAGTGATGCATCAGAGCGAGAGAAGAAACTCTGTTAAAACATGTTGGACTATACAATTAAATATCATCCAGTACCTTCAGCATCCTGCAGGTGGCGATATCACCTCGTCCACCCCAGAAATTCACCACAGGACAAAAAAACTACCAAAATCACAATGTAGCGAGTAACGGTAAGTGTTCATTCAATTGTAGCTGAGTAAAGAGTACAGATACTCAATCACAAGTAAAGAGTAAATGTGCTAATAATTTTGATACCCAGTACAAGTCCAAAGTAGCCAAAAATACTCAAGTAACAAAGTCCATTTACTCAAGTACTTTACAGCACTGTCAAACAGCGAGTTACCAGAGATTAGTTTATTTTACTGAAGATCACAAGCACAATGACTCCAAAAATAAATCTATATTTAAAAATGAGACCTTTCAATATATCATCTCACATTAGCTTGAACTTCTAGAAAATCTTTCCAACAAATAATCTATGAGGTAAACTTCTTGACTTGGTTAAGCATGGGTTAGTAATTTGACAGAATGTCTGCTTGTTGGAGAAAGTTAATCTACAAAAATACCAACTTGAACACAACAAGAACCCATGAGAATTAGTGTTCAGTTCCCTTTTTTAGATCCCATGTCAGACTGTGGGAAAATACTTTATTTCCATGACCATTAATAATTTTCCATAACAAGCCAGCACAAACTCCACTCCAACACACACACGCACACACACACACGAAAACATATTAGAAATCAAGTATATTTAAAAATAAAAATAAATCAACAAAACCATTTCTAAATTACAGAACAAAATATCAATACGGCCCCTAGTGGCCATAGTTAAAAGTTGAGTGGGATTTGCTTCTATCAACAAATAAAAATAGTTAAATGAAGAAATTGTTACAATTCTACAATTTTAAAAAGCACCTAAGTTGTAATGTTTTTTGTATAAACTCTTAGTAGGTGTAGGGGCATTTTTTAAACTCTATCACTATACCACATTTTTATAATAATAATAATAATAATAATAATAATAATAATAATTTCTTCAATTTTTTTATTTATTGGCGCCTTTCACGCTTGATTTCATTTTTTATTTGCTACATTGTTTACAAATTTTTGGCACAAAACCAGATCTTTTTAATGTCCACTTATTACATTGCAATTTTTTTTTATTATTTAACTTAATTTAATCTTGCAACATAAAACACCTGCTTTCAAGTGGCATCATGTAAACTGAGGCTCTTCTTGGGAAAATGACCATCAACATTGCAGTGACACATAAAATAAATTCTGTTCTCTTATCCTCTCTTATCTTATCCTATATCTGAATCTTCCCTTGCTTCTAATACATGAGTCATTCATATTCATGCTAAGTAGAGTATTATTGTAAATCTCCCACAGGTCAGTACTTTCTTATATAAGGTGGTTTATTGTAAGCTATAGAATTATGTTCGTCTTTGGACAAAAAAAAAATGTATATATAATTATTATTTGACATCAGTCCAATTCTAATGTCGCTACACTGGTTACCTGTTCCAGAACTGTATACAATTTAAAATTCTAAAAACATTTGAAACCCTGAATGATTTAGTTCTAGCCTCTCTAATTAACTGATCTCTATAAAATATAATTCTATATCATGAACCACCTCAAATCCTTTAATATCTAGCATTTCTAAAACTCATAAAAGAACGATGTCTTTTCAAATTTATCAAAAAAACTTGCTTGAGATTCGAGAAAAGTAATTTGATTTATATCTAGACTGATAAGCCTTCTTAAATTTAAGTTTATGGATGCTTAATTTAGAAACTTGTGATCATAGCCAGAGTCAATCGTCATAGTTGTTATTAAATTATAGTATTTGTTTGAATTATTTCTTACAGCTGCTTTTAAAACTCAATTTGCGACTGAAAACTTGCTTGAAAAAGATAAACATTATTTTATTAGTCAAAATGACAGTTCTCTAGTAATAATTACTTTGGAACAGCTTTGGAATAATTAGTCCCGAAATCTTTTTAACTAATTTGCTGGACTAAACTAGTTCAAGTTCAAGTTTATTATATAGCGCTCTTAATTCGAGACCAATGCAAAGTCACTATGCGAAATAAGAAAAAGAAATGTCTTTAAAGAAGAAAAATGTCCATTATTAATCTGTGCTATTAAAATAAGACAATAAAAAAATAGAAAAATGTCCCTTGTTGAACGTTTAAATTGGTTTTTAGTTCCTGCACAACAAATATGCACGTACTGTTTAAACAAAACCAGTTATTGATAGTTTCGACTTTAAAGAAATGTTCCTAAAGAGAGAAATAGAAACAAGTGAAGCATTGTCATGTCTCTAGAACTGTAGTATGGATTATAATCAGTAGGAACTCTTGGCACTAACAGTACGTTTATGGAGTCAAGTTGGGGTGAGACGGGGAGCGAACAACAACCAAAAACTTGGGAAAGAAAATGATTGAGAGGTTTCTAAATACCCAAGAAACACTGCCAAGACACGGGCGAACGACTCTGGAATGAAAATCTGGACAAAAATAGTTACTGGAGCGTCGCACGGAACCGTGATGCTGCATTCCGAGAACGACTCTTAACCCTCGTACTGTGTTACGATCACCAACAACCTGTTATCATTTTGAAAGGCAAATAACTACCCAAATGAAAACTGAATAAAAATAACAAAATGACAAATTATTAAAGAGTTCTAGATAAAAACTTAGCACTGGCTATGATAGAGTCAGTGGCAGTCCAAAAAAGAAAAGTAAAACAAAAATAAGTGAATTTAGTGAATTTAATAAGTGAAACGCAGAAACTGACAACCATCTTCTAATCACGTGCTGTGTTTAGCTATCTCATAATCTCAAGTAAAAGTGAGAATGTCATAATTTTAAGGAAAAGTGAGAAAAAAAATTGACAAGGACCCAAGATTCACTGCATTGTGTTCTTTGTATCTATTGCACATTTTTTATCTGTAATTGCAAATTGCACAATTTTGTACCACTTTGTACATTTTTTTTGTACAACTTTGTACTAGTACTTCTTGTAAATTGCACATTTTCGTACTACTTGTATTTTTGTAAAATTGATGTCTATTTGTAAAGAGCATGGGATGAGTAGAGAAAGCAATTTCAGCTCTCTGCAAGTCCAGTACGTACAGCAGAGTTGACAATAAAGCTGACTTTGACTTTGACAAAAAAACATCTGGATGCTCTGATTCGAGAAAGGGAAGAAAAATAATAAAGTGATAATGGTGAGCTGGTTTCTGAAGAGAAAGACAACTTGTATCGTCCAGAGGAAACAGACACGTCTGGGTGTGATGAGAAGATCAGCAGTGAGTAAGAAGCTCCAGAAGAGAGAATGAGATCCAAAGATGGAGAAACAGTGTCACAACAACCAGACCACTCTGACCTGTGACCCCAGAGACTGAGCTGATGCTTCTGCCCAACCTGTACTAACATAACGCAGGCGAGCAGAGTAACAACTGCAAGAAATATATTTGGAAAGAACATTTTGCAGTACATTTGTAAAAGTTTTGTAGCCGATAAAAAAAAATTATTGGAAAAAAAAATGTTTTTGTAGCTCTGGGTCAAAAATGACCCTAACCATAAACATTATAAACGGTATATATTGTTAATAATATAATATAGTTAATAATAAAATATATACATGTAAACAAAAATTAAAAAAAAATGTGTGTTGCAATGTCCCTCAGTAATAGTAAGGTGACGGAGCAACTTTTATTTTGTGAAATGATTTCTTAGGATACGTTTTCCCACTTTTCTCAAGTTAAAATGTAGGGGTATGTTGTAAAAACATTAAAGGCCCAAAGGACCTAGAACAAAAAGCTTTGAAAATAACAAAAAAAAAACCTAACAAGATCACAAAATGAGTAAAAAAAAGGCCAATAAATAATTGATTAGTGTATTTTATAGCCGATATAAAATGTGGGTCAAAAGTGGTACCAGAATCCCACCTAGGTTGAAAAAAATATATTTTTGAAAGACAGAATCAAAACATTGGTTTAAAGGAGGAAAAAGTTTTCCCATTCTCGCCATTCAGGGTTGGTTTCTAAGTCAACAGCCTGGCATAAGCCCAGCACGCCCCTAATTCCTTTCATCGCCAAGGTGCATGATGGGCAGAGGCTGACATGGCGGGGTCTCCCTTTCCTCACTTCCTGCTAGCTGGCAAGACTGGACTAGAATGATCATGCCAACCAACTAGTGGATAATGCTAATCACTGACAGTAAACGCCAACACAGTACACCACATTAAATAGGTGAAAGAGATTGATGAGTGTTCTGCCATTATCACTTGACTCTTTGGTCGAACAGCCGTCCAATCAGATCTCGACGTTCTCCTAGTGTCCTTGACTCGTATGCTTTGTCCTTAAAAGTGACTCTAAAAACTAAAATACCGTATTTACGCAAATACTTCTCTTAACAATACGTCCTTTACGACTTTTAACAAACCTAATTTGTGACTCTTTTACTTGAATATAGATTTGTTTTTGGTAAATAAAAAAAGTAACGTTAGACGTTATTTTTTAAATGCAGTAGAGTGTATTACCAGTAGGGGGTGCTATAATTTCACTTGATATGTCCATTTATTGGTGTGTATTAAGTTGCAAATAAAAAAAATATATATAATTTTTAATTCACATAAATACAGACTCTGAATTATGAAGTCTTCATGGAACACTTAAATCTTTTGAAAATCAAAACATAGAAATTAAATCGGTAATATAATAAAATATGACTACTCACAAAACCTAGCATGTCATTGGTGGAAGGAAACAAGAATAAAGCATTAAATTGTGTACGGATTTTGAAAAAGTTCTTCTAAAAAATATGAAATAAAAGACAAATTCATGTGGGACTTGTTCAGTTTTGATAGACCAAAAAGCTACTGACTAGTTCAGGGATACAAGAAATGAAAGGAAATGAGCACAAAATCTGATTTTTGCCTTGTCCTGAGACTTGAAGTTTTCAGAGTTACAAAGATAAATGCATAGTTTTGTTCCTGAAAATGCCAAAAAAAAAAAAAAAATAGTAATAAAATCCATTTCAAGAATATTTCTAGCATTCCAGACTCGAACCCCTATTTAAAGGAATCAAGGCCACACGTTGAGCCTGTGTGAGAACCGTAGTCCGGTTTAGATGCGTAAACACTGTTCAAATGAGTCGAGCGCTGTAGTTAACATGTCAGACTCACACAATAAAATCTCTAAAACTTTCCCACAATAACTCTCTCTTGACTTGTTTACTGTAAGCATATGGCTCGGAAACAAACTCCTTTGTTTAACTAAATTTGTTTAACTAAAACTAAATCCTCGTTTTATAGAATTATAAGTCACATATTGTGTTTATTATACATAGGATAAACACATTCCAATACCAAATAAATTATGGTAAGATAGCCAGCAAACTATTAGAACTTTTTTTTGCAAAATGTGATAGATTTATATATGATATATATATATATATATATATATATATATATATATATATATATATATATATATATATATAATATATCATATCATATATAAATCGATCTGAATATATATATATATAAATAATGCATATATACATTATATGTAGGCGTTAAATTTGATTTACATGTTATATATATATATGATATAGACACATTATATATATATATATGTGTGTGTGTGTGTGTGTGTGTGTGTGTGTGTGTGTGTATGTATATGTAATTTTATTGGGAAGGAGAGCAAAGTACTGAGCAATTTTTTTAAATATTGAAAATAATGCTGTTCTATATAAAAATTGCTAATGTTAAATGAGAATTTTATTTTACAGATTGCAGATTGACAAAAATTATTATAAAATAAAGAATTTGTATTACAAGAGTAGGTTGTTAATTAATTTTTGTGTCCGTCCATGTGCCATCTATATCTCGAAACTAGAACGTTCCAATGTTATAACTGACATCTATAAAACATCTTTCCCTTGACGGTAAAAACAACGCTGCTCAGGTTTCTCAAGTTAACTTTCTCAACTTTACAAAGCCAACCGAGCAGGACATTTCTTTTCTTTAGTTACCCATCTGGTCCGAACCCAAAACCAATAAATCTGAGCTGTGGAAAAGAGCAAACACTATAGTTGCTGTGACTACTAATAGAGGACAACAAGCTTTCGTGGCATGAACAAAACCAAAAGGCCATTTAAGCGGACAGGAGGAACATTTTCTGCATGTTAAAAACGGATAATCACATTGATGTGTGTGTGTGGAGTCTCAAACCTGCTTTGTGAGGACCGACACGACTGTGAGCGTCCTTCAAGGCATTATGGGTAAAGACAGGTTTAGGGAATGACACTGGTAAAGCAGCTTCACCAAAACACTTCCACTAAATGGCTTCCACATGGCGGACAGAGAGAAAAGCCACCATTATAGCAAACAAACTGGATTTTTGTGGTTGTGGAACGGTGTTGTTTGAAACCACATGCATGCCTTGGCCTGTGCTTCCTCTTTGTTAGCCGGCTATAAACGTTTTGTTTTTCTGCGTGATGTTCTACCCTCCCTGACCTGCCACCTTACAGTCCATCCTAGGAGACGCCGCTGATGCCACGACAACACTCGCCAACAAACCGATGCATGTGGAATGTCTCCGGACAGAGCTGGGAGGTCCACAGAGGAAGTGCCATGGAATTTGGGCATCACTCTTACGAATACTGCCCCTAGTGGCCATATTGACCATCTCACTCACTTTAGTTTTTTTTTCAGTTGAGTTAAGTTGAGTGTTCAAAAAACACTGCATGACTTCTTCACAACCAAGACCTAAATATTTTTAGGTCATTACTCCCACAAAACAGAACATTTCAGTATAATCTGCGACTAAATAAGGGACGTTTCAAAACGAGGCAGATTATGCAAAAAAAAAAAAAAAAAAAAAATTTTGAAGTAAACTGGTCATAATATTGGAGTTTTGTGTTACTGACTCGCCACAAACTTTCTAGTCATTTAATAAACATAATAAAATTATGCTATAGTTGTAAAATAACTTCTGTTCTGTTCCAGGGAAAGAATCTGTATTAGAAAATACTAAACTAAATATTTGTCATAACAATATACAAAAATGCAACTATTCATGCGTGTGTGTGCTTAACTATAGTTAGTTTCACTAGATTTATAAATCTCGATTAAACACAAATTCAGATTAAATAACCGTGCAGCTAATAAAAGACAAAAACACAACGGTAGTAAAACAAAAATAACGTAGCATGTGGATTTTATTAACATGAACTAGAATTGAAAAAAAATTCCACACTTTTTTTCCCCAAACATAGGAAACAACACATTTGAAAACAGTATAAGCAGTTGTTAAAAAAAAACAAAACAAAAAAAATAAAAGAAAATGTCTACAAAAGGTTATCCAACCCTCAGTGGTGGAGCCACTAACACAACTCCATCCCCTCGGACAAACAGCATAGGAATATTCCTCTTGGTGGACTGCAAAATAAAATAACAGCAACATTTTATCACTGATTTATTTTGCTAAATACAGAATAAAATGTATTGGGATGGTTGCAAAAAAGCGGGATAATTAGTGTGGAGAAATGTGTGCTTGTGGTTTTTCACCAAAATAAAATGTTTTTTTTTTTTTCAATCTAAGGTAGAA
>CM051507.1:3383924-3405882 GCA_028031935.1 Paedocypris micromegethes
AAAAAAAAAAAAACATTTCATACCAGCAACTTGCAAGTCGGCAAGTAGGTGCCAATTCGAGGAAGCAACAGCCAGAAGCATAATCTTAACATGAGGTTTCAAGTAAGATGATCTACTAACCAGGACTAATAATAAAACAGAACTAAATTTAACTTTTACCAACTGGTTCACATAAGTGTAAGAATGAATATTGCATTTCTACAGCTTTAAATAAAGGAACATATACAAGTCCTAAACTTTCTTTACAATTCTTTGATTTATGATCGTTATTAACAGCATTATTGGGACAAAGCAGGAGCGTTTTGCATATTAAACGCATTTAATTAAATTATATTAATTCTAAAAAGTGTATTCTACAATAAATTTGATTTTTTTTATACAGTAATTGTGAATATTTACAAATTGTAAAACCCATTAGTTAATATTCATTGAAATAGCCACAAATGTATGGACATTAGAGCCACAAAAACGTGAAATCATGGATGAACTGTCCAATATTGGGAGGAATATTGTAAATATTGGCACTGGTGAAAAAGTGAAAACGTTTATTATGTAACACATGTTGTCATTAAGACCAGTTATATTGATAAATATTAATAAATATAATAGTAGAATCATTCATAATAAAAGCCCAATTGGTGCTTTTAAAATGAAAGTGCTTCATATTTTCAGTCACCTTGTAAATCTCTTCATAAGTCTCCTCATCAATTTCGACAGTCGTAACGGTCTCTTCCACATCCCCAAGGATCATGTTTAAGTGCTGGTCATAAGCCTGTAGGGAAAAATTCACACACATTAGTACACCACATATTCAAAATCACTGTTAAAAAACACAGATTAAAGGCCAACAACACCAATTAATAAGATTAAATGGATGAATTATTTATTAGATGACTTAGTTGAAACTATCACTTTCAATTTGGAACACTTTTGGAAAATAATATAAGAAAGAGAGGTAAGACGGTCAGCACTTTAGAAAGTTGTGCTCTGCTTTTAACCCAAAGGAAACAAACATAAAAAAAATTTCGACACGCGGTTAAAATGTAAATGAAGAATTTACCAGTGGTTTAAAGTACTTGAGAAAATGGACTTTGTTTTCACTCCACTACATTTGAATGACTTACTCGCTACATTGTGATTGTGTGGGTCTGCATCTTTTTCTACCGTGGTTAATTACTTGGAGACGAGGTGATATCGCCATCTGCAGGATGCCGAAGCTACTGGATGATATTTATCAGCTAAATCATGTGCATGTGAATTAGTGGATGCACTTGGTACATTTGAGTTTGACTGAGACTGACTTTGTTCTTTTTTATTCCAATTTGTTCTGCCATTTTGAAACAATGAGGTGTTAAATTGCATTTCTCTATTAGGACCTGGTACATAAAGAGTTTTTTGCTTTTCACAATTTGTGGTGTTTTTAGAGTAAAATGCTTAAGTTCTCGTTTGGGCAAAAATATAATTGCTAAATTGATCGAAAAGTTAGTCGATTAATTGAAAAATAAATAAAAAAATCGATAGATTAATTGATTAGAAAATAATTATTAGCTGCAGCCCTAAATCTTTTGTAATCACAAGAATGAGGGGCCAATATAAAAACAAAATAAATAATAAAAACAAAAACAATAAAATGTGCATGGGAAACGTATAAATGAATTACGTATTGTTTTTTTTTTGTTTTTATTTAGAATCGAATTTTCAAAAGCCAAAAAAAAGGCAGATGAATACTCGGGCTTATTGGTTTAAATGTCAGAGACTTTTGAACTGCCAAGGTTTATGGACGATTACGTGAAAAGTACTCTGCCTTTTATGAAATATGCACAAGTATGAAATTGTAAATAAACGTTGAAGCGTAAAATCTCACGTGAAGTCTTCCGCGCAGCTCGCGGTCGTTTCTCATCTTCACGTAGATTCTCTCATCCAAACTCAATCTGATGAGATCCAGAGGTTCTTCTACGGTGTTGGTGGTCTGTGGCTGCAAAAGAATAAAGTGGAAAGGAGGATTTTCGTTCAAAATGAATCATTAAAACAACAGGCTAATACACTAGCAAACTGCTTCGTAAAGCATCACTGAGATTTTGCACGATATGTGTATAAGCCGTTAATTTACTGAGGTCACGAAACAGCTACGATTAATCAGATGTGACAAATACTAATGCATCCGTTTAATATAAAACGCAAACCTGCTCCGCGTCGTCCGCCATTTTTCAAAGTTACCCAGAATGCTTTGCACTTCACTGTCATTGGCGGAAATTGCTGCAGTTTTTCACGACGTTCTTCTTCCTGTAGAAGGCGCTGGAATCCCAAATGAAAAAAAAACTGTCATTGAAAAAGCTACATTTTAATAATTTATTTTGCTAGTGTGACAAATAAGATTGGATTTCAAAATGTGTGCACTTTATAACAATGTTTACAGTAAAAATATAAAAAAAAAAAGTAAGCTAATTTTACTCATTTTGCAGGACGCTATTACTATTAATTTATAAACAAAAATATAATAATAATAATAATAATAATAATAATAATAATAATAAAATTATACTGTTTATGCATTATGCTATTAATTAAAATGATTTTCGATTTCATTACGTACAGGAATTATTAGTATGGACACCAAATCATGACCTGAAAGGGTTTAGGCCTATAAAGCTATAGGTGTGCATTTTTTTTTATTTCATTAAACATCTATTGATGCAGAAAAATACATATTAAGACTTTTGAGAACTATATGATAAAAGATTTTTGGTTGTTGTATTGTGTTTTAAGCCCTACTAATAAAATGTTATATTATTATTATTAACATAATAATTATTGCTATTAATACTTTTGTGTGGAAAAATGACAACCCATGCTCTGGCCAAAATGTTTAAAAGAAAGTGAAGTGTGTGATTTATAAGCTGGACACTAAAATCCAAAGTTTAAGCTTAAGATTGGGATTAGTTTATGTTCTATAAACATCTTACATAAAATTATAATACAATAGTCCATAAACAATAGTCTTAACAACATTTATATTGTTGTTAAGACTATATACTGTACAATGTATGTTTGTATGTATATGTATATATGCATGTATGTGTGTGTGTATATATATATATATATATATTTTTTTTTTCTTTATTTATCAATGCCTTTGTTTCTATTCTCTTTCATTTCATTGTACTATGTTTATTATGGTCTTGCTATTTATTTGTCTGTGAATGCAATTATCTCCATCTTAAATAAAGTGTACTGGCATTTCTAGTCTCCACCACATGATGTCACTGTATTCTTAAACATGAACACAAGAGCGGCTTATTTGTCGTGGAATTGAACAACAACTTAATATGAAACTATACATCTATATAGTAAAAATTATTGATCAAATGTTTAAAAACGTTAAAAAAAGTCAATACTCAGACACTTACTAGTGACTAGGTACATTCACAATACAGGCAGAAACTCTACTATAGTGGCAGTTGTGGTCCAGTAGTAGGGAATTGGACTTGTCTTAAGACTGCCCACTGCTCCGGGTTTGTGTGTGTCACTGGACGGTTAAATTGCCGAGCACAATTTCAATACTGCCCCTAGTGGCCACATTGACAAACTCACTCACTATTTAGCTGAATAACATTTTTATGTATGTATGAATTTTATGTATGAATTAACGTATTTTTATGTATTCATATTTCATATTTTATCTTCATATCATCATATATATTTTTTTGTATTTCCCCCTTTGCACATTTTGTTGTACCTCCCCCATTCCTATGTTTAAATGCTGGAACGGGGAAAAAAACACATTTCACTACATGTTGTACCACGTATAATTTGTATGTGACAAATAAAAGATTTGAATTTGAAGAATTTGAAGTCCTTGTAAGCGATTGAACTCTGACTCTGGCTATCAACTTCAGCTTTCCTGTTATTTGCTGCCTCTCTCTATGTTCTTGTGTCTGCACCCAAGCCTATAAGCCGAGACATCTGTGCAGACACATTTCTTTTTTTTTTTTCTTTCTTTTTTTTCTTGATCTACCGACAGACCCAGAGCCCACCAAAGGCTTTGGGTTCTAACTCCCCGGCTCTGAACCCCGTTGGGATCTCATTTGGACCCTGTTGGGAATACTGGACATCCTTTTAGACTCAACAGGATTTTTATTTCTTTAAGACTCAGCAGAAAGTTTTTAATTATTTCTTAACCCTGTGTTCAGGTAAAATTGACCTGTTTTCAAAGTTTAAAAATATTTTAAAAATACTTTAAAGTATTACTTAAACTTATTTTTACACTTTGAAACTTCTTCTGCTTGGCTTATTTGGTGTAAACTTCATATAGTTTACTTCAATGTAGGCAGGCACCTACATTGTCCACTTTTAAATCGTGTTTGAAGACCCATTTTTATTCCCTGGCTTTTAATCGTGTGTAAGACTCTAGAGTTCCACTCTCTTACTGCTTTTTTTTTAATTACCACTGCTTGGACTGTTGTGCTCAATTTTTGTGCATCAGCCATACATTCATCATGTTTTGTTTGTTTATGTGCACTGTAAAAAGTGTCTCGTTGGATCAAAGTAAAAAAATTGCGTCAACAGATAACACATAATTTGTTTACTTTGGTTCAACTTAAAATTTTACTTTGAAAGGAATAAACTATCCACTACTTAGCCACTGCAAAAAACATCTTTGAATCTATTTAAGTTTTTAAGTTTAATGAAATCTCAAATTATACGTTTTCTTAATTGTTTTTACATTTTTTTTTAATTTCTTAATTTCTCATCGGAACGGTTAAAAGAGAGACCACCACCATAATATATGCGTCTGTTTGCATCTTCGTTGATTTGGCCTTGTGTACTAATGAGTTAAATTTAAAAAATAATAATGTTTATAAGAGTATCTAAGATTATATTATAAAATCTGAACTGAACCCATGTGTCTTGACCACTCAGGTGTAATAACAACTTAATCCAACAAGTTGCCTTAAAAAGACTTCAATGAACATAAATCTGCTCAGTTGGTCCATTTCACAAATAGACAGCAGCAGCAGCACCACCTATTGTGGAAGTTCTAAAAAGGTAGACATGCAGCCGAGTCTCTGCTCACATAACGAGACACATTGATGGTTGTTTACATAATTACCTTATTAAAACATCTATTGTTTCCTTTTAAGACAAATCGCTTCAATTGCTCCTTCTTACAACTGAACAAGATCATGTTAATGTGTTTATGATTTATGTAAAAGTTAAAAGAGTTCTAAAAAAAGCGTAAAGCAAATGCAAGCTTCTCATTGGCTCATTGGCCAATTCTCATAGGCCAATCCAAGAAATACGGTCTTCTCTTCTCATCCCCATCTAGCTCCAAAGCACAATTTTACTTTATTTCAAAGAAATTAATTTACTTACACTAAAAGACTTACTTTTAATTTGGATGAAGCACAAATTTTACATTAAATGATGGAAGACAGAAAATTAAACGCTTTGAGTTAGATCAGGTAGAAAAAGAATTCAAAGTAACAACACTCTTTTGGCACTTTTTACAGTGTAGTTTGAGTTAGATCAAGTATCAAAATTTCTTTAAAGTAACGACACCCCATTGGCACTTTTTACAGTGTGTATTACTGTGGAACTGTACTAATTTTGTACTGTTTTATATGGTCTGTACAGCCCTTTGTCCAGCCGAAACTGTCAAAAAGGGCTTTATAAATAAAGTTGAGTTGAGCTGAGTGAGTTGATATAAAAATATGATTCAGTTGACATGTGTAACACCACATTACATGTTTATATTACAAAGAAGTGTAGTCAGGTCAAGTGTAGACAAGTGTAAGTTCAGGTCAAATTGACCCTTGTTAAAAGTTTAAAATTGAAAAAGTTTAAAAAATGTTCACTTTGAAACTCCATCTGCTTGCGTTTGTTAGTGTAATCTACATACAAAGACAAATGGTCCAGTTTTTCTTTGTAACGCCTGATCTATTTGTTACAAAAATAATGTTCGGATCAATTTGATCCTTCAGACACTAGGGTTAAATAGTAAATAGTACAGATACTGAATCACAAATATAGTCCAGAGAGTAAAAGTTGCCTATATTTGTGATACTCAAGTACAAAGTAGCCAAAAAAACCCTTAAGTACCACATTCCATTTACTCAAGTGCTTTAAACTACTGGTTAGAAGTATGTTCATTCACTATCTGTCTGGGCCCAAACTGTTAGTGTAGACTGCGGTTCTTTTTCATATTAATATATATATAACCAGAGGTGTAAGGTAATTGAGTAAATGTATTTTGTTACTTTACTTAAGTATGGTTGTTTTGTCTTATGTATGACAAAATGGAAGCTAAAAAGAGTCAGAAAGATCTAACACTATTTGTTTCTTTGCAACAATGAGACATAATATATCGTGTCTCAGACTCTCTCTCTCACACACACACACACGCACACACACGCACACACACGCACACACGCACACACACACACACACACACACACACACACACACACACACTGTTTTGAAGAACTTTTTACTTTCTGACACAAATATACATAATAAAAGGACATTATTGATGTTCCATAAATAGGAGGTAAAAATACATCCAGTGGGAGGAGCTAGAGGGAAGATGGATAGATGGATGGATAAAAAAAGTCCAGATGTGTTGAGAAGTTGTGTTGGTTCACCGTGAGATATTCCAACAGGCCTTAAGAAAAGCCTATGGCCAGAACACCAGTCTCTGTGTCTATAAGATATACTCCAGTGTTCACCATCAGAATATAAAACGGACTGGACTGTCATTAAATATGAATGTACTGCTTTGTTCAAATTAAGCCAGGAAGAGTGGCCAACTCACTTTAGGTCTCCTATCTAACCGTAGGCAATCCTTCTAACCGTTTACGCCAATAAATGTATTGGTCTACAGTCATTTTCATCATAGTGATTTCTTAACTGTTACAATATAATAACAGTATGATTGTTATAACAGGATGCTGTTATTTTGTTGCTCTTAATGTTTATGCGTTTTTTTTTATCCCTGCTTGGAAGCAGTCTGCGATTGTGAAAAGTGCTTTATAAATAAACAGTCTGCAATTGTGAAAAGTGCTTTATAAATAAATCAAACGTGAACTTTACTGAGTGCAGTCACTATAATAACTGTCGTAGATGACAAACCATTTGCAACAATTAGAAAATGTCACTGCTCCAGGCATGTTTTATGGATTATGGCTTTTATATGCAGAAATATGAACATTTCAGAGCTTGAATCAGCCAATCAAGACTGACTCGGCAGGTTGACGGGCTTTATCGGAGGAAATTGTAAATATGCAACAAATGAAAACACACAGGCAAATGTAACACCTCAATGTTTCAAAATGCAGAACAAAATACATAAAAACAAATAAAAAGTCAGTCTTGGTCAAACTCAAATGTGCAAAACCGTTAATTCACGTGATATAGCTGATAAATAGCGTCCAGCACCTTCAGCATCCTGCAGATGGCGATATCACTTCATCAACCCAAGAAATGAATCGCAATAGAAAAAAATGCAGATCCCAATGTAAATAGTAAAGATACGTGTCCATTCAAATGTAGTAAAGTGTACAGATACTGAATCACAAATATAGTCCAGAGAGTAAAAGTTGCCAAAAGTGTAGACAGCGGTTATTTTTCCTATTATTATAAATATCTTACACCAGTGGTGTAAGATACTTGAGGAAATGTATTTCGTTACTTTACTTAAGTATGTTTTTGGCTACTTCGTACTTGTACTGAGTATCAAAAATAGATTATTAAATTAATAAATTTACTCTCTACTCCACTGCAATTCTGATTGAGAAGCAGTACTTATCACTACACCACTTAAATTGACTCTTACCGTTACTCGTTACATTTTGATTGTACGCTACAAAACATAATTGATTTTTATCGCGGTTTATTTCTTGTGCGAACAAGGCGATTTTGCCATCTATAGTCTGCTGAAGATACTAGAAGCTAAATGTGAATGTAGAAACCACATGAACATGAATTTGAGGCGCAAATGTATGTGAATGTAATGTTAAGTTAAACCATACAGATCTTCCCTGACTTTACAAAAATACACTAAAAAAAACACTGTGACATGACTATATTTTAGCTTAATTGTTTTGGTGCAAAGTGAATAAACGTAATGTCTATTGTAAGCAATGACTTAAATGACTTCAGTAGAATCACATTAATGTCAGCTCGGAATTGTATTTATTTATTTTTTATATTATTATTTTTGTTCTTTATTTTGTTTTATCATTTTTGAAACATGGAAATGTTAAATTTCATTTCAGTATTAGAAAACAAAACCTCATGAAAAGAGTTTTTTCCCCCACTTTTCTTTGTTTTATTTTAGCCTAAATGCAGTATGAGTAAAATACTTATGTTGTTCTAAAATTTGATACTTTGCTACTTTGACTCAAGTCTTTTTTATAGTGGTGACATTTTACTTGTATTGGAGAAACTTATACAGCATGTATCCGTACTTTTTCTCAAAAAACCAGTGCAATTTTTGGCGTCAATTTAAGAAACCATTTCGTCTAAAAAAAGTCTGTTAAGAGGACAGTGCTTAATTAAGAGGAAAGAGAATCAGCAGCTCCAAATCATCAGATGAGCTTGTTCCTTCAGAGAGCCAATGAGAAGCTTGCACGTGTTGCTTGCAGTTCTTTAACTCTTTTTGAACTTTTAAACAAAGCATAAACATTTTACATTAACTGTAACGTTATATAAGAATACATTGAAGTAGATTTATCCTAAAAGGTGATAATTTATGTTTTAATAATGTAAATAACCATTGCTCTTCAGAATGAGGTTGAGTCTCAAGGACCATCAATATTTTAGAAAATATTTTATTTAGAAACTACATAAATATAATTCGTGTAATATTGCCAAACTTTTTTTAAGTAAATAATAGCGCGTCACATTTTTTACAGTGCATAATTTGTCCCAATAAAGGGGCGCACACACACACACACACACACACACACACACACACCACACACACACACACACACACACACACACACACACACACACACACACACACCACACACTCATCCGCACCTCCTCCCCCCTCGCCACCAACACCCCCCCTATCTGGTTTCATCGTCAGCGCTAGAGCTGTTCAAAAGAGACAACCTGCGTCATGTGACGGCCGACGGACAGCGAGAAGAAGATGGCGCAGCACCGGCTTTGACGACTCTCGAGTTTGTGGCGAAAAAAACAAAACAAAACAACGCCAACCTGCGTCGACCCGCCGTGACACGACACAATATCAAGGTTATTGGCTCCTCGGGCGAATTTTGTGTGGAAGTGAAGAACATAGATGAGTGCTGCTGGTCCACATCATCAGATGCTGCTGCCGCATCCAGACAGACAGATGAAGAGTCAGTGATGTGTAAAACGCGTCTTTTGTGTGAAACGGGCTGCTGTTGAGTAAACACGCCAGCTCGTCCGTTTCAACTTTACTACACCGCCTCGTACATGACAAACAGCCGAATCCGTTTCATATCGTGCTGGTTCTGGCCGGGATCATGTGGACGGCGACAGAGGACGAGAAAATCGGAGTGGGTGAGTCGAAAGATGCTTTTTCCGTTGCCTGGTATATTCGCCGTTATTCGCGTGTTTACGTTGCACATAAATCATCTGCGGGATTAGATGATAACGGACCTCTTGTATTAGCGCCGCGCTTTGAATAATTAGCAAAAATAGACGAGCGTGTGTTCGTTCCTCCGTCGTAGATTATTTTCTTACATTGTGTAGAATTGTCTGAATTCGAGATATAAATCTATTGCCAAAATGCTTGACGAGTACTCGCAGCTCATGTGGTGGAAACTACACTTGACCGACAGGGGGCGATAAGAAAGTGCATTTCCAACAGGTGACGCACTGAAAAAACAACCAACACTCACCATTTTCAACATTTAGTGCAGCGTTACGTCAGTATTATAGATGGCGTGACGTCCGATCATTCACGATGTACGTCAGGGGTCGGTCAGCATCGTGCGCGTGACGTCATCACGTCAGCTCTGCGTCACAGTCAATTCCACCTAGACTTGTTAGAATAAATAAATATTTTTTTTTTACTATTTTAGATGTCTGAAATGCATCACAGTCATCAAATAGGTCATTTTGAGAGCGTTGTGTAAAGTTGTAAAACAAAATGGCAGAGTTTACTGGTGCACCAAGTTGATTGGAAGGCTGGCAAGTTGATTTCAGTGTGTGTGTGTGTGTGTGTGTGTGTGTGTGTGTGTGTGTGTGAAATCTATTTGTGCACGCACCTATAATATTTATGACCTGAACATTTTAATCTGGTAGGCAAAATTATGCAAATGTACATGTCAGATTCGAGTTGTTGCACTGATATTCAAGATGTGTTTACTTTTCTACACGTACTTCTAAAATTATACATTAAAGTCCCGATTCTCGGACTAAATAATGAATCGGAAAACAAACCCACTGGTTGGATGTCGAAAGGAAGGTTTTGCGTTAGTAACTTCTGCAAACGTTCTCTCCAACATCCCCATCCCCCTGATTCTGGCATGATGCTTAAAAAGCAGCTCTTCACGCTGGCACTTTGTGAATGGCTCTTTGTGGTACAATGGGCATGTAGAATGTGATGCTATCCCTATAGCCTGCTAATTCGCCATACAGTTGACGTCCAGGAAGACTGCTGGTCTTCATCAGGTCCATGAATTCAGTGTTTGAAACGTCAAATTCACTTTTGATATTTATATTCGTTATATGGTTACGTTGATTGAATCATGGTTGTTAAAAATGTGTTTTTGTGTTCAATTTGGTGAGTTTCAGTCTGTGGTTGGCGAATAGTATAGATAAGAAATGCGTTTGAAGTGTGTGTGTGTGTGTGTGTGTGTGTGTGCGTGTGTGTGTGTGTGTGAAATCTATTTGGGCAAGGACCTGTAATATTTATGACCTGAACATTTTAATCTGGTAGGCAAAATTATGCAAATGTACATGTCAGATTAGAGTTATTGCACAGATTTCTAAAATGTGTTTACTTTTCTACACGTACTTCTAAAATTATCGTTCTACTAGACTAGCAGTGCTTGATTTACCGGCAGTGGCGATTTGCATCTATGCATTTTGCAGACATTTTAATTCACCGCGACTGACATTAAAGTGTTGTATTACAGAAGATAATTTGTTTTTGGAAGATTAGACAAGCTGTTTTTAGCTAAAGTGCATTCAGACGTTAATATGGAAATGTTTTTTTTTCTGTGACAGACCAGATTAAAATAAGAAACTATAAGAAATGTTGCAAATTGTTTACTGATATTCATTATGTTGTGACCAATCTCAAAATATAGTATGAACGTCTGTTTTTTGACTTCTATATAAGTGACTTGAAATGGTGGTTATGCTTTCTATCTGTAGGTAATTAAAAATGACTTTTTTTGACCTGTTTATTTACCAAGCAGCTTATAGCACAGGTTAAATCTCTACACCAGCGAACGTGCTCAGATAATGCTGGTTTTCACAAAACAATCCGATCGAGTGAGATTTAGAAATAATTAAATACTGTATGAGTTTCCATGGCTGGACTGCGCATAGAATAACAATTTTCCAAGTTATTTATTGTATTATACTTTTTATTATTATAATTGATATAATTTTATACACTATATAGTTCTTAGTTATTTTATATTAAGTTAAAGTTCAGTTGAATGTTAATTGTTTATATTTTATATTTATTTATATAGTTCAGTAATATTTTTATTACTTTCCCAGTTAGAGGTCGTCTCAAAGCAGCAAATAAATAAATATTTGTAATTATGTGTATTTTACACTTACGGACACTACATTTTGAGACAAAGCCACTACACACTTTTGTTTTCATCGCCTAAATTAAAAGACTTAAAATGAAATTGTTGGGCGGGGGAGGGGGAGGGGCGGGTAGAAAAAAAGATTAAAAAACGCATAAAGCACGGTGAAAGAGATTGTAAAAGCATTAGTTCATTCATCTTCTTAACCGCTGCTAGTCTGTTTTTTTATTGTGGCTGGAGCAAATGCTGCTGTCAACGGACCAGACTCAGTTTAAACTCTTATATTCAGGTCACACACTCTCACACAGACTCAAACCTACATAAAACCACAATTTATAGTGGTCAGATTATTGGATGTGCGTGTTTTAGGAATGTTGGAAGAAGCTGACGCATTACAAGCTAGTGACTCCACTATTCGAGTTTGAACTGGGTTTGTTCTCGCGGTTTTATTTCTTTAGCTAAACTTTTACAGACCAAATATTTGTTGATTGTTCAGATCATTATCATAATCATAATATTATCCACAATTTTGAAAATATTGACATTATGCCACAATAATTTGGGATCCAATCGAAAAGAGTTTTGACATCAATTACATTGTTTGTTTACAAAATACTTCAATGAACACAAATGTTATACAAGGAGATGTTTACTAACAAGCATCCGCTATTTAACCCTTCTATTATGACTCAAATTGACCCATTTTCAAAGTTTAAAAATATTTAAAAAAACACTTAAAAGTATTTCTCACTTTGAAACTTCTCCTGCTTGGTTTATTTATTGTTATTATCAAATAAAAAAAATATAATGATCCAATTCACATATTTGTAACACCACACTAAATGTTCGGAGATCATGGTCGGGTCAAATTGACCTGTGTTAAAAGTTTAAAATATATAAAAGTTTAAAATATTTATAAAAGTTTAAAAACATGTTCACTTTGACATAATACACCACTGTCTCAGACTCATAGACTCTCTCTCTCTCTCTCTCTCTCAAATCATCTCACACACACACCACACACCACACACACACACACACACACACACACACACACACACCACACACACACACACACACACACACACACACACACACACTGTTTAGGGGAACTTTTTGGTTTCTGACACATATATGCATAATAAAAGTCCCCCTGGTAAGATTGACATTATTGATGTTCCTCTGAAATACCAGGAGCGTTAAGAACAGCTTTTTGCCATAAACACAGTTGCTTTTATCACGTAATACAAAGTAAATCTAAATACACAGACTGAAATACGTTTAATAAATATTTACAGTTTTTTCTGATTGCTTAGGCACATTTTTTGCAAATATTGGCTATTTTTGCAAAACTCTACACACAAATAACAAAATCTTTCACCCAATTATAAAAACATCAATGTTTAGACATAAACGGATGAGGATTAGCACCACACGCTGATCACTCAGCCTCCACGCGGCATTATAAAACAAAATTATGCAATGCCGATATTTTTAACGATGCAAAATTAACGAGCTGGCACACTGGTTTTCACTTTAGTACCGGTGTGTTGCCCACCGCTGCTAGCAGAATATGCCCTTACGTAACTAAACAGCGCGCTAATCTAAAAATAAGATAGATTTCAATCCACTGAACCGCGGTTGATTCCGTCTTTTGTTTTGAAAACCCGGTGTTCTAAAAATCTATCCTACACATGAGGATTTCCTACATCGCTCTATGCGCATGTGATAAAATACATACACCTGTGCCATGACAGTAATTATTCTTTTAAAATCCGTTATGCGATTACATTTATACATATGTGAATCTGCATAGATTCTATTGAATTTATGTTATAACAATTAAGATAGAACGTTATAACGCTCTTAGAATAAAGATTGAACTACTTGCGTTCATCAGCTTATATACACGTGTTTTTCTAGATAAAACTCCTGAATATGAAAACTACACTCTCAGACTAAGGCTACAGAGCAGGAATTATCTTTACAGTCATGCAAATGGTACATTTTGTGAACATGCGTTGAAAATGTTTAAACTTCACCAAACTTTATTCTTTAAATTCTTCATTTTATTTTAGTATGATTGTCTAATTACCACTGTTACATTCTAAGATAGATATAACTATCCGTTTTTACTTCCCGATGTGGCCAGAACATGACGTAATTGTATATCGCGCGTGCACAAAGCGATGTAGGAAATCCTCATGTGTAGGACAGAATTTTAGAACACCGGCCCTAAAATAGAAGCCACGTTAGAAAGAGCAGATGAATAAATCCACTGTGACTTCCAGTCCGTCAGAAACGTGCAGCTGCCAGTGACGCCAACATTCATGGACAGAGACGTGTTACTGTCGGTATCTGGCGTTATATACATGTAGAGAGAAAGCAGCTTGTCTTCTGACCTGATGTCACAGAAAGACCAAGATAAGGAGCTGATTAGCAAGATAAAGCGCCTGTTTGTGTGCCGAGTGGACTTTATAGTCCTATGCTGTATCATTACGCTGTTATATTACAGCGTATTAAATTCACATTTTATTTGTCACATACAAATTATACGTGGCACAACATGTAGTGAAATGTGTTTTTGATCATTCGAGCATTTAAACTAGCAAAAAAATAGCAAAAAAAGTACCATAAAAAAAATAGAAGTACCATAAAAACAAGGTAAAAAGATAAAATATGTTATTCCAAATGTGCAAAGGGAAATACAAGAAAAGATCAAGTACGATAAAAACATGATCTAAAGATAAAATATGAGGAAAAATACAAATACAAAATTACAAATACAAAAATTCCAAGATAAAAAATACAGTTGAATAACGTAGAAGTGAGTAAAAGGAAAACATGTACAAAAAGTAAATTATAAGCTTGATAACTAGGCCGGATTGACTTCTTTACCTCTTATAGATGTTACGTTCACCAGAAATGTTCAATTATTAAATTATAATGATTGTATCTTTTGGTGTACTTCATGGAAATACTTTTATTACTAAAAATTAATCAAACAGATTTTTGTTTTAAGGCCGGGTGGAGCAGTGGGTAGCGCTGTTGCTTCCAGCTATTTAAACGCGTTTGAGACTCATGGCTAAACATTTTCTTTACTGTACTACGCTAGTAGTTGTGTTTGGTTGTGTGTGTTGGTGTGTCTTCGCTTTGTGGTGTTGGTTCCTCTTACACATGACCCAGAAATTATTAAATAGTAGATAAAAAGACCAAGTTCTTGATCATAAATGTGTGTAGATGAATTGATATCTCATATTATTTATAACAAAGAAATACAATATAGGTGCATCTAAATAAATGTTTTAAAATTCAAATTTGTTTGAAGTTTAAAATAAAATTAAGAATTATTTGCACTTCATTGAGGCTATGAATGAAAACTTCCAAATGACACATAAATATTTTATTGAAATGTTTTGAATATTATACAGTTTCAAGAAATATGTATATTCTCTCACTTTTTGGGTTGACGTATGGGCACAAAATATACTGCGGTGATAAATAACAGTATTAGCCTTCCTTCCTTTATTATGTTGTATAATGTAATGATCTGATTTGTATACTACATTTAAAAAATAATATTAATAATGACTTTCCTTTTTTAAAGCACAGATGATTTGTAAGTTTAACATGGTTTCATCAGACTTCTTACTCATAGTGAGAAAGTGTATTTCAACAAATGCGTGAAAGAATGGTGAAACAGTCAAACAAATCAAGTAAAAATATTCATATGTTTCTGTAGAAGAACAACAATTGTGTATAAAAAGCAAAACCGAGACATTGCATCAACGGACACGCATTTGTGAAGCAGTGCAGTGGATTGGAAAATAAATCCGCATTATTCATGTGAGAATTGTCCCGGAAACAACTGATTTCACTGCCTTTTTATTCCGAAACAGTAGACACGTTATGAATTAAGTGATTTGAACAATATAATGTCATTAAAGAGCATATCTAAAATGAAATATTCCTTTATTAAGTACACTTGAACATTTTATGCTGTTTATCTGGAAAGCCACATTCTTTTGTTTTTTTGTTTTTGTTTGTTTGTTACTTATAATTCTAAGAATATATCTATACTATTGATTTCAAATACTGTACAAAAATTTTTTTCCACACATTTCTTTGCAATGTTTTTCAGTGATAGGCACTTAAAATTATTTAAAATTAAGAATATTTAAATTTAATATATTAATATATAATATATATTTAAAATTAAGAAAGGGCACAATGTGGGATTTTTTACGTTGTCTTCTTTAGTGTATCAAAGACATTACACTGCCGCTCTCCAAGGTGCTGAAATCTGCTGAACAATAGGTTTCTCTCTGAGTAATACCTTTCTCCGAGATAATAGAAAAAATAAAGTTTAACAAAAAAAAGGATCGAACCCACAAGCTTGGTGTTACTAACATGCTCTTTTGATTGAATATTTTGTACATGAATCGATTTGTTTTCATACTAAACTCATGTTAATGTTAGCCTTCTGCTCTTTTATGTAGAATATTCTGCTGTTTTATGTAAAATATGTAAAAAACTGAAGGAAAACAACATTGACACATGTAGCATATCATTAGAGAGTAGCAGCATTTTTAATAAGACACAGAGGCGGGCTGTTAATTCTATAACAGTAGATTCTTACAAATCAGACGCTATTTAATGCCATTCATTAATGTTTTTAATCCTCGTTCACTGTGAATCACAAAATCATGATTTGATTCCCCCTGAGTTTGTGAAATGGTTTCACCCAGAATTATATGGAAGCCATTTCCGTGCGAGGACAGAAAGAGAGTGGTTAGACTAATGTGTGTGTGTGTGTGTGTGTGTGTGTGTGAGAGAGAGAGAGAGAGAGACCTAAGGCATAATCATTTGTGCAGAAATGTAAGAAATCTGAAAGCTGTCTTCTGCTGTTTACTGGGACTGTGTTTCCTCACAATTTATACATAAGGAAAATATCAGAGAAGCCTTTCAGCCCATAAACTGAACAAAAAAAAACCCTACAATAAATTAGACTCAAATGACCCAATCCAAATCAAAGTTCAGTCAACGCTGAGAAAAACTGGAGCAAAAAAAAAAAAAAAAGTTCTGAAATGTTCTGTTAGTGAAGGGTCTTCAATCCATTAATAAAAAAAATTGAAGCATAAAAAATGCTGCCTGATATGCTGAGGTAAATCTCCGTGTTTGATGAGATGCAGAGAAATAGTATCTTCCTTTTTTACCATTTCCTCATTTTAAATATTTCCCATTTTATAACCTCCTTATCCATCTGTTTTTCAAACCGCTCTTTCCATTTCTGTGTCATGGGGAGCTGGAACCAATCCCAGCAACTCTATGGCTGACCAATCACAGAGCAGGACAAACTATTTTATTTCTTTTATCTATTTTATTTTATTTATTTTATTCAACTTTACTCCCGAGACAGATTTCACAGACTCAGTTAGTAAAACACAATCTTTTAATTTTTCAAGATCATTTTTCAAGAATATCAAGATTTGTTTTGCAATTCGAGCCATTTCTGTAAATCGAACATTATTTGAAAGATTGAATTTGATTGTAATTTCATTATGCGATATGACGTTTGTGTTTGAGGCTTTTTTATTGAACATTGAAAGATTGATTTGTAGCATGAAAAAAACACAAGTTGGTTTTCCAAATGTGTGTTTGTGACCAAAAACCATTGTAAACTTGTCAATGCGTCACGTAATCATCATTTTCCCCGCCATTATGCAATTGTTCTGACTTTTTAATGGTATGTTAAGTCTACCTTTGGATGACGTCAACCATTGTTGTGTTGGTTTGCATGGACTGGTTCTGTTGTTGTAGCAACACTTCTAAAACCGAAAAAGCCAGGTAAAGTGTCGGCTTGAGAATTTGTTATTAATGAAACAACGATTCTGTGATGGTTGCCATGGGTTTTAGTAAACCAGTCTCTCTCGAAGTGACGAATCATCTCCACTGAATATGTACAGTAGAGTCAGTGTTGCTTCTCGGATCTTAGCGAGAAGCTGCTGGATGAATGGACCCTTGGATGGATGGAGAAAGCACTTTTGTTGAACTATTTGTATGTTGTCAATGCAGAGTATATAACTGCTTTGTTCATCTACTAGTTTGTCACCAAATTCCAGTTGGTAAAATGTCGAATTCTTCAGGATTTTCCATACTGAAAAAATTGCAAAAAGCGTGTCTTTACTCTAATGAAGCTTTTATCGTTTTTGTTTTGATCTAACTCAAAACATTTCATTTTCTGCCTAGTCATCAGTGTAATGTAAAATGCTTGCTTTGACTTATATTAAAAGTAAGTCTTGTAGTGTAAAATAAATGTATGTTTTAAAGTAGAGAGATCTATCTATCTATCTATCTATCTATCTATCTATCTATCTATCTATCTATCTATCTATCTATCTATCTATCTATCTATCTATCTATCTATCTATCTATCTATCTATATCATCTATGTATTTGCATCAGTGCTGCCATTTAGTAAGTTATCGCGCACAGTTTTCAGAAAAAATTTTGCAACCATGTCTGTGTAATTGTTCATTTCAGCATACCAGGACACACGCACTCCACCAGCCCCCGTCCCCCCGCTGTAGTTTAATCACATCTATTTTGGTTATATAAATCTGGTTCCATCTCATTAAATTAATCACACAGCACATTTTATTGCAGAGTTTAAGTTCAGTACTACAGTATTCTGTGGGAAACGGAGCCGGAGGCAATATGGCCCCGGTGGGACGTGATAGATGCTAAAATGTATCTTTTAGGTGATAAATTGTATCACACATGCCACCTGTTCGCACACATTGCACAGAATGAACGCTTTTGGTTTGGAATCATTTATTAATGATCTGGTGTTACATTATTAAAAGCTCTATACTGCTCAGCAACAGTTCTGTCTGATGTTCTGCTCTTGTAGGTACGTGTGTGTGTGTGTGTGTGTGAAGGTGTGTGTGAAGGTGTGTGTGATGGACAGTTGCAACATGAGTTCAGCTAGGAATTAAACTTGTCCCCATCACTTGATATGTAACATATGTATATTGTACTATACGTAATATGTACTGTTATGTACGTAATATGTTTTGTACCACCACAATACAAATTATGTAATGTAAATATGTAAAATCTTTTTAAATCACCATCTTTTATATCACCATCACAATATAAATTGATATGTAAAATATGTACAGTCATGTGAAAAAATTAGGACACCCTTTGAAAGCATGTGTTTTTGGTAACCAGAACATGTGAGACCATCAGTTAGAAAATTAAAGCTGGACCATGCAACATGACAATGACCCAAAACATACTAGTAAATCAACCAAAGATTGGCTGAAAAAGAAGAAATGGAGAGTCCTGGAATGGCCAAGTCAAAGTCCAGATTTGAATCCCATTGAGATGCTGTGGGGTGACTTGAAAAGGGCTGTACGTGCAAGAAACCCCTCAAACATCTCACAGCTGAAAAAGTTCTTCATTGAGGAGTGGGGTAAAATTTCCTCAGACCGATGTCGGAGACTGGTAGATGGCTACAAGAACTGTCTCATTGCAGTTATTTCAGCCAAAGGAGGTAACACTCGCTATTAGGGGCAAGGGTGTCCTATCTTTTTCCTCAGTTAGAATAGGCATTTTTGTAGAATGACATTTACAGAAGATCTTGAAAAGACTTTTCTTCAGTTTTCATTGTTTAGTTTGATTACTTTAATCTCTCTGTATTGTTGAAACTGAGATGAAAAAACCATTTATTAAAAATGTTACAAAAAACCACATGCTTTCAAAGGGTGTCCTAATTTTTTCACATGACTGTATATTGTACTATACGTAATACGTACTATAATATGTACGTAATATGCGTCGTAACATTTTTCTTAAAATTAACGAGTTTTTAGGTACTTCGAGCTAGTAGTGAGACCCCCGTCCAGAAGGGTCTTAATTTTCCGTGGCATGCAGTTATTGTCATGGATTCGGACTTGTGTTTGTGAACTTTTATTTTGATCTTTATTTTGTATTGTCATCACGCTTTGTTTACATCCGGGTGTTTGATCGTTCTGTGTTTTCATTCCCAGCTGTCTCGTGATGTTGCCTCCCCACATGTGTTTTGTTGTTCTGTCACATCCTCGTGCTTCCCCGATCGTGTTGAGTGTCTCCAGGTGTCTTGCGTTTAGTCACTAGTTTATCACGTAATTGTCTCGTTAACTTGTCCAGCTGCCGGTCGTTTGCGTCATTAATGTCTTGTATTTATTTCTCTCTCGTGCACACGGTCTTGGCCGGTTTGTCAGATGTCTAATCCCTGTCACTCTAGCCTCGAGATCTTGTTTCCTAGCCTCGTGTTTGCCTTAGTGCATTTATAGTCTTGCCGGTTCTGACCTCGTGCTTGTCTCCTGATTTCCCCCTTGCCCAGCGTCTTTTTTTTTGGCTTTTGGATACCCGTGTATGACCCTGCCTGTTTCGACCACGCCTTCCAAGAATAAACCCCTTTTTGCTACTGTTAACCCTTGGAGTGCTCCCCTGTGGTTCTGTGCTGTGCACGTGGGTCCTTCCCTCCAGCTCTGTCCGAGTGACAGTCGGCGTGACAGTTATAAAGCGACTTCAAAGAAAAAAATCAGAAATAAAAACGTTTTTCCATTGAACCTTCCCATTTTTCCTACAGATCTTGTGGATTGCACATACTTTATCATATCCTGCCCAAGATCGGTTGACTGCGGTGGCCATTTGACCTCCTTGTCATTCTATTTCTGAATTTTGGAAGAGCTTTGCCTGAAATTATTTATATTATTAAAATGTTTTTAAATTATTTTATAAATTGATGCTGAATTGTCTAGGTGACCCCAAACTTTTGAACGGAAGTGTATTTAAAATATTGAACAATTTTACTAGATTTTCTTTTTTATATGACATATTTTTGTCGACGTAATTTGCTCATTTATATCTCTCTTGCATGTGTGTACTTTGTGTTCTTGTTTATTTACACAAGTGTTCTAATTTATTGTGTTGGTACAAAATATTTCAGCTTTGGCTTCGGCCTGTAATGACTTACTGATTTTCTGCCTGCTTACGGTTTCAGTTTCGCTCCAAAATTTGACTTTCAGACTCTAATTGTCATATTTGAGGAACCATTTGGAGATTTTCTGATCTTTGTGACATGAAGCTAAAGGGAGATTTGTGAAGGTGTATTAAAGGGATGAGTGTAGGCAGAAACAACTAAGAACTAAAAAAGTGTCAAGAGGTCACTTAAAAGCTTCGTGAAAATGATGTTTGTGGACTACAATTCTGTATTTCAAAGGTTCAAGTTGGAGCCCATCACTGTGGATACATGAACTTCCTGACAAACAGACCATAAATAGTGCGGATGGGAAAACACATATCAAATTTCCCTCACTGTCAGTATCGGTGCACCACAAGGCTCGGTTCTGAGTCCTTCACAGTTTTCACTCTACACTTTCGGTTGTGTAGCCAGACACAGCGATTGGACCATGGACCCTGAAAGATCTTAACCATCCGAGCAGTCGACTATGTTCTTTGTTGTTGTTGATTTGACTTTGAACCTCGAACAAAAAGACGGGAAAAATGGGTTTAAAAACGAAACATCTTGAGAATGAAACTGATGTAGAAACTGAATCAATAGTTCGCTAGTTAAATAGAAAAGATATCTGAAAAACATCTGCTAGTAACATAGTTCTGGCCTACGCAATATGCTCGAACACCTACAAGCCAACAGCTGTAGAACGTGCTGAGATTTGTCTGAGAAGTGCCAAACGAATTTGGAGCCAAGTGTTGCTGTGTGCCCACCAATGTAGACCCCCAGGTATTTCAAATCTGTCACCATCTTCTTTTTAGTCTCTTGGATGAGCGGTAGCTGAAATGCTCTCCTTGCTTTCCTCTTCTACAACCTTGTCTTCTTTGAGTTGGGGACAAGGATGTTCACACCATGACACAAAAGTGCTCACTTCACCCCTCTGGCCCATTCATCCCATTCAGCCTTCTCCCATCACCTCAGTGTTATCCGGGAACTCCGGGAAGGTGTTAACTTTGTGTGAGGCGACAGTCATGTGTGAACAGGATGGGACCGAGAACATACCCTTGTGGAGTGTCGCTGCTTGTTCTGATGGTGGAGGCGGAGCAGAGTCCAATCATGTGACCAGACTTGATGTCAGTCACATGGGACGTTTGTTTCCTGATATAGGTCTTCTTGTCAGTTGCTCTGA
>CM051507.1:3405905-3523657 GCA_028031935.1 Paedocypris micromegethes
CGGAGCAGAGTTTGTAGTACATGATAAACCCAGCCTTGTGCACATACATCATAATCTAATCGAAAAGTCATCTCATCCGTCGGTAATTCTTTAAAATGCCGCTTCATGCAGGTTATCACTTCAGGTTGCTTTTTTTATGCTCTCTCCTTAAAGCTTGCACGTTTTTTCTGTTGTATCATATGTACCATCATGTACGTATATCATTATATACATACGGATACATATACATGTACGTCTATATGTATGTATATATATATATATATATATATATATATATATATATTGTATATGTGCTTGTATGCGGTATATGTAATTGTAACGTGTATGTGTAATAATATGTAAATACAAATGAATCATTCAACTTTAAAAAAATATTTGAACATTTGTACAGATGTAGAGAATATTGATTTTTGTCATTTCACATCGATACAAAGTCACAAAAAACATAAATTTTTTAAATTGGCAACATTTTTTAAATTGACAAAGATTATCGTTCAATAAAGTTTACATTTTCAATACAAATGTTAAACAAGGCAATCATTTATTCGCTTGTATAAAAATGTATTATGGTGTATTATAAAACTTTATATATTTATTATAAAACTTTATATATGAATATTTGGCTGCTGATGTTGTATTGTGTTAGCAGGCCAGATGAAGTAGGACTACATTTAAATATAATAAACATAAATCTTTGTTTTGCTTTAAAGAATTGTGTTAAACAAATGGAATTTCATTTGCATTCTAAGCGTTTAACACAAAATCAAAGCAAAAAAAAAACAGATATTGATTAATCGTTGATGAAACTCCGCATCTAAATGAACAGATTCCACTAATTCACCAGCTGCTAATAACGACAGATTTCAGATAAATCTGTTCACGCGTTCACACTGAAGATCTTTCAGGCAGTTCGCTCTGTTCGTCATAAATCCAACGCACGTTAAACAGATTCGAGTCGTTTTCACCTTTGGCTGCAGCAATAGAGCGACATGACAGAGCAACGCTGAATCAAATTAACTGAAATATTTCTCGCCTTTTTTGTGATTCTCTTGCCGCTTTGCCTTTTATTTGTAAACTGTATGTCTATTTGTGAAGTGGAAAATGTTTTTTTTGATGATGCAAAATTAGTGTGTGTCATTCCTTTGATACTTCATTTTAATTTTAATCTAACATATTCTTTGTTACGTTATTGTTTATTATTTGAATGTTATTTTTATTATTTATATTCCATATTCTGTGCATTTTGTACAATTATTACGCGCAATTTAATGCTTTGCTTGAGGGTCTCAAAATTCACCAAATCATTTTAATATTTGTTATAATTATTCTTATTATTCTTATTATTATTATTCATGTCTAGAGCAGAGAGCAAAACATGTGAACAGTTTTAACACTCTGAATTTAAGATTTTTTTGCGAATTTATGTTAAACAAAAATAAACGATGAATCACTTGTTTTTAATGTTTATTTGATTATAGAATAGATTATTGTTTTTGTAAGTAAAACAACATTAAATTGATATGAGTCACAAGTTAGGTTTGTTGAAAATTTAAAAAAGTTGTATTTTAAAGAGAAAATGAATGAAATTTAGCCAAAAACAAAACAAAAAAAATCTTTGTTTTTTTTTCATTTTTTGGATGGAAAGTCATGGGAGTGCTTATATACGCGTAAATAGGGTATATTAAAAAAAAGGTATGTAATTGCATGTTGCTTCACCCATAGAGATTTGTCATTTACAGATTACAATTTTAAACTTGTTTTCAGGTAATGTTTTTTGTTCTTGATAGATGTTTTAGTCTCTAGCTCGGCTAGTAATCTACGAATGCGCAAGCGCCATCTGTCAATTGGGATTTAGCTATATCTACTGTCAACTCTTCATCCTCGGCTCTAAGTTCTCTGCTGTTCATGTTGGAGTAGAAATGGTGGGATGCAAATCTTACAACGTTGTATCTGTTAACAGTTCTCAACAAGATTTGTCTGACAACTTGTCTGAAGGACTTTCTGATAGCAAAATGATGCTGTCGAGGGGTCGTGGAGGACCAAATGATGCGGAAGCTTTGGAGAACACAGGAACAGATTGCTGACACACACATGAGTAGCACTAGATTGAGTCTGATTCCAGTGGGGGCGTGTCCAGGGGGTGGAGCCTGGCTGGTATACAGTATGTACTTACATAAGCTACAGACGTACTGTATGTCCACACAGCTCCTGAATCAAAGCTTTTTTTTTATCTTTATTGGCCCGTGTGCAAACAGAACTTCCGGCATCTCACAGCAATACATATCAGTGGCATGGATTGTTTCTGATAGCTGTCCAAGTAAATGTGCAAGATACCTACGTGAAAAATGTCTGTACTCTACATATGCTGAACACAAGGGATTTGAGGTTTTTTTTTACAATACCTCATAAAAACAAGAATTAACATTTAATAACAATAGTAACAACAATATTTAATATAGAAATGTTTTACTTTAACAAAAAATAAATTACATTTACATTTTTCATCTTTACACCAATTTAACTTACGCTATTTGTAGTTTGTTTTGCACCAATTTAACTTACACTGTCTTTTAGTATGTTTTACACTAATTGAACTTAAACTATCTTTTAGTGTGTTTTTTTTCCATTAATTTAAATTACACTTTCTTTTAGTACAATCTATACTAATTGAACTTCCAATATATTTTAGTATTTTTACACTAAATTATCTTACACTATCTTTTAGTATGTTTTACACTAATTGAGCTTGCAATATATTTCAGCATGTTTTACAGTAATTTAACGTACACTGTCTTTTAGCATGTTTACACTTATTTACTCACTGTACTTTATTGAACAACATATAATCACACAGTAATGTAAATCATTTGTTTAGTATTTGGTCTAACCCCTTTATTTCTACATCCATCTCGCATAAGGGCGGTTTATAATTTCTTATTATGTAAAGTGTAAAAATAAACATTATGTAAAGTGTCTCTTTGTCTTGTTGCGATACATCAGTCGGAATAACGTCTAATAAGTTGAATCGTACAGTTTGACTCCTTGAACTGTGTGTTTGCTGGTGAGAAATTTACCGGATTTATCTTCTGGATTTAACAATTCCTTGAGATGGTTCTTAGATGATCCCAACACCACAAGGTCAACATTTTACACCAGAGTTCTGATCATCTGTGTTCATTTGTCTGTGTTTTTGAGATGTTGGTGATTGCATGGACCATAAGCCTATCGGTCAGTGGCTTAGCCCACTGCTCCAGTTACTACGTGGACCCACCATCTGGACTTTAATCCCACACAAACTTATTTCGCCATCTCTGACATACAACACAATGTGTTATAGTGAGCACGCAACACACACACACACACACACACACACACACACACACACACACACAATGCAGAAGTTCATAGATATCCCCATATTTTTATTGATGCTTATCTACACATGTATGTATTGCGTACACTACATGAAGATGATTACATTTAGGATTAGATTATTACAGTACGAATATAAGAAAATCATGCTTGTTGCTTAATGCTTAATAATTTTATTTGTTTTTTATTTTTAGAGGACAGTTAATTTTTTGGCTATTTCTGTTAGTTACGGTTAATTTTGTTTTATATCAATTGATGGGCAAATATCTGAGGAGTTTTAGAAAGTCTTTCGGAGGGTATTTTCGGGTTAATTTGCATTGAAGTTGTGTGTTTTTGGGCCTAAATTGTCGAGCACAGGAACGACATGTTGTTTTTTATTTATATATTTTTTAATTGAGTTTTAAATTTACACACTTATACTCAATACCCCTGCCCCCACCCCACAACCAGAAAAAAAAAATATTACAGCTTATAATAATACAGCAATAATAATTTCACAGTTCAGGGTTCACAAAAATTCAATAAATTCCTAAAGAAATATAATGTCCCATATTTGTGCAGTTGATTAAATTGTTGAGTAAAATTGTTGAGCAACAGACGAAAAAAAAAAAATTCACACAATTTGTGCATGGCGAACGACATGTTGGTTGTGGGAGAGAAGCGCTAAACCGAGATAAGAGACGCCACCTGGATCTCACACCAGAGCCGCACGACTTTCCTGGCCGACGATTTAAGGGCCATTGATCTTATAATTGCCGCCATGACGGGAAAAGATGCCCGCAATTCACAAGCCACTAAACTGGCGAATGTGGAGAAAACTCACCCAGAGTAAAACAGGAACGGCCACAAGGTTTTTACTGCTTAAAAAGGCCATTGTCTCTTCAATCAAGTTAAAAATATAGGCAAAGATGTGTTCATTTATAAAGAAACAAATACCTTTTAATTAGCATTGTATATGTATATACAATGCTAATTTATATAATTATATGTATTATGTGTTTTATACATTTGCTTTGTAAATATAAAATACATAGTTGGCTTTTTAAGCCGAAAATATGTTATATCTACGTAAGCGTGTATATTTGTTGTCTTTGGTCATTATTTAATAGGACAATATAATAGTTGTAAAATATATAGTCATGATAGTATAATGATTAATATATTTATAATTATTAACAGGACAATATAATAGTTAAAATAAAATATAAAATTATATAAAATATATACTCATCATGTACACTTAACTATAATGATTAATATATTTATAATAGTGTATTACAAGCTATGAGGAATATTTTAAGAAAAAAAGCAAGAGTATAAGAAATCAATGCTTATTGCTTAATGCTTAAAAAAAACAATTGTTCTTTAAAAATGGTCTTTTTATTTTTACAGGACAGTTTAGTTTTCGGTTATTTCTTTCAACACATTTACTTAACACAAAAAACTCATTCTGAGAATGTGTGTAATCATATAGTAGGCATATAGTTATACAATAATGATAGTTCGATTTTGTCATTAAAACTGGATAAGAAATGCTTAACATGTTTAATAGTTATTTTAAAATATGAGTTTAAAGTAATGAATCGAAGTATAATTAACAACCTAAAGGAACGAATGACTTCAACATATTTGAAAATGTAAATGCGGGAATTGGCAGTTCCAGAGCTAAAAGTAGAAATGCGCGTGGTTCCGTGTCCGTGAGTTGCAGCATTTCTCTTGCTGTCCCAATTGCAAAGACACGCATGAGTGATCTCACATTCCATCCCACACCATTACCTCCCAGTGTGTGTGTGTGTGTGTGTGTGTGTGTGTGTGTCTTGAGGCTCCACTATCCAGAGTCCGCCACTCTTTATTTCTGCTGGTTTAAAATGAAATACAATTCACCAAACAGACCAGTAGGAAGAATATTGCACTGCCAGCTTCACACATGCTATTTATATGAATTTGTGAGTGTGTACTAAAGTGATCATTTTACTTTATTTTTAAATGAATAAATAATGAAAAAAATTGAAAATGATTACGATTCATACTACAATGTATTTTAGGACCACTGTAAAAACAGACCATTCTGGTTATGTCTGTTTATTTATGTATGTTTTTTATATACTGTATTATATTTTATTTCATAGATTGTTATAGATTAGTGTTTATTCCAATATATACATATGTAACACTGGTATTCGATGATTTTAAGTAATGCATGCATTTACTTTATTTGTAACTGTAAATGAAGTGTAACTGTAAATTGAATTGAAAACATTATTTGTCCCACAGCGGGGAAATTGCATTATACAACATTAGGCAGAAAATATATAAGAATAAAGAATATAAAAAAACAAAGCATTGTGGTTACAAGAAATGTTGTGGGTTTTGTTTTAAAGGAATTGTTCACAATAGTGTAAAAATTACAGCAAATGACAGGATGGTTGACAAACAAGGAATATTGTAAATTGTAGTCGAGAATATGAAAAAATTAATAATAATAATAACAAAAGCAAAACATCAAATGTATGCAGAAATGTATAAAATCAAATTGATCAAAATGATCCAAAAGCCAAACCGAAAATAAATGACTGGTTTTGATTGGTCAGATTATTAGTGGAGATTTCCCAGCAGATTTCGATGTTTGGCCTCTTGTTTGACCATAGCTCTGGTCATTCGCCCTCTCGCCCCGTGTCGACCAAACTACAATAGAAACTTCCGGCATTGCTGACGCTGCACATTCCACCTCATTTGTGACTGTGATTGGCTGAATAGTTTTCACAACAACACCCCATCGTTAAAATGCTTCTTTTACACGATACGACGTGATCACAATTTCAAACACTGATTGGTCCCACTTAAAAATTCCGTTAAAATTCTACGTTTACAAGCTTGACCCAACTTCATTTTTTGCGACAGAACAACATTTGCACTACGACAAATTGTATTACCTCTCTACTAAACCTTACATAACCTCCCCCTAAAAAATAAATAAATAAAATTCTATTAATAGCCTAACATAAGCACCTCAATACTTTTTGGTGTTATAACTCTTAGTTGGTGTCATAACTGTCCAGAAACCTAAACTTCTGGATAAAATTTACTTAGCAATACTTCTTTTAACAAATATAACTTGGAACTCTTTTACTTGGAATAAAACAGAGCGTTTATTATTGATATCATATTATTATCATTCTTCTTCCTATTCTTCTTCTTCTTTAATATTATAATTATTATTATTATTGCATGTTGCGCTGCATAGAAAGATGCTATGTTTTCATTGTACCGGTGTATGACTTACATTGTATATGTGCACAGTGACAATAAATGACTATTCTATTCTCTTCTATTCTATTCTATTCTATTCTATTCTATTCTATTCTATTCTATTCTTTTCTATTTCTAAATGTAGTAGAGTATGTCTCCAGTAGGGGGTGCTTTAATACCACTTGCTATGTCCATATATGGGCGTATTACAGTTTTTTTTAGATTCCCCATGTTATTATATTTAATTTAATTGATTTTTATTTCTCCCAGTGTTATTTAGTCACTGCTAAGTGTTGCTGTGTGGATAAGGTTTATTAATTTGTGTTATTCAGGTACCTTTGTAATTTTTACATTTTAAATTTGGTTGCATGTGAGGCACCGTAGCTTAGCAACTGCTAAGTGTCGTGACGTGGGCCGTGACTAATAGTTTTTTTATTTCTGTTTTTGAGCCAATAAAAGCATATGTGCATGTCTGCCTGTTTTCTATAGAAAGAAAAGGCGTATTTCCGTTTATTACTGATTGCTCCTGACTTGAAATGTGGAAAAATTGGCGCTTATTATTTAAAAAAAAAAAAAAACGGATGCATATATTCACGTAACTACTTATTCTTAAGCTTGCGCAAATGTTGTTTGTGTTGCTGTTATTGATTTTGACAAAAGATTATTGCGTTGATTCATTTTGCTTTCATTGTGTTGTCTATTCATTTTAGTGTGTATAAAAATACAGTAGACAAACAATATTGCTTAATTATTAATGAGACAGCGTTATAAAGTGGTATCACTTTGGCCGAATGTCTTCTATTCATTAACACATTACACTCGAATTAAGCTTCTTCTGGTCATCGTCTTTTTTCCCACATGGATCTAACCAGGTCAGAATATTAATCAGATTATTCTAAAGGTCCATGAGGCATTTTTTTGTCTATTTCTATCTTCGTTTACTGTCGTGACACATACCGTAGTGTAAGATGTTGAGCTCGAAGCTAGACTTGTTGAAAAAATGTTTGAAAAAGACTGTTTAGTCATGGTACAGTAGTAAAGATATTTTACTTATAGTATATAAGTTATAAGTATATAAGTTACTTAGCTATAGATTACATGTACCATATATTGAGAAATAATATTCTGATTAAAACGTGTAAAGCTCGATTTTACCATTTTACCATGTTTGCCATGTTACCAAATAGTTTTGCACTTAACCCTTTGCTCTGTTTGGTTTGATTGTTCAAATAGTGTTGCGTTAAATTAAAACGTAATTTAATTTTTTTTACGTAGTTATTCCTATTTAGACTGACACCCGCATTTATCATTATTTAAAATGAATAAGTTAATAAATGTATTAATTATTATTATTTAGAAGATAAAAGATAATTACAATTTATGCAAAAAAAAAACCTCACCAAGAAGTGTGAAAGACAAACATAAATAAATACTTTATTTATAAAATGTATTACATAGAACTAATATAGAAATGTAGAAAAACGAATAGAATAGAAATGTAAAAAATATTAGAAATGAAAAGTAACAAAGTCCATTTACTCAAGTACTTGTACACCATTGTGATTAAAACATCTGCTAAATACATGTCAAGTAAACATAACAGGTTCTTGGAATCACACATTTTTCCTAAACTTATATGGTTTGTGTCAGAAAGAAACAACAAAATTAAAACAAACAAAAAACACACTTTATCTGTGCTTGATTACAAATGCCTGTCAGGTAAAGAGTGGAGCACAGAGAAATTGAGAGATTAAAAAATTTAATTTATTCAGAATTAATAAAACACTGCCTCGTCTAATTTTGTCCCACAGAAAGAGTGTGTATTTTCGTGTCGTCTTCTATTTTCGTCCATTTCTACGAGTATTGAGGTCAGACAGCTTGGCCTGGCCGAGTCTTACCAGCCAACAGGAAGTTCACGTTAACACGTTTCATAGATGCTTTAATCCAACGTGATGCATTACATTATAGTTTTACTCTGAAATAACTTCCTGCTTTCCTTGGGGATCTGACCCACAGCATCGGAGCCATTACCATGCTCTACTGATTAAGCCACAGGAAAGCTGTTAGTCCCACTTATGCTTGTCATTCCTCGTTTGGCCTCCAGGGGAAGGACACACACGCACACACACACACACACACACACACACACGCGAGAGAAACACATATGTCGCTTGGTGATGTAGCCAGAAGGTCATGTGGTCAGCGAGAGGTCTTGGTGATGCGTTGGAGTTTAATGAATGATGTCATAATTAGTGACCGATACCAATTGTTTGAAAAATGAGTACGAGAACTTTTATTTCAGTACTCGCCGATTCCGAGTACTTCATAAAAACATAATTTAAATTTACAGGCTTTAGTCATTTAATTTAACAAAAAGAGGTGCCAGTTTAGAATTACGAACATTTATTCAAAATTATATTATTGTCGTATGCAACGTATTGCAGAACGAGTAATTATATAAAAAATGTAAACCGTGACTGTGAATCTCAAGTATTTGTTCTCAGCTTTCTCCTGGTGCTTTAAAAGAAATATTACACATTTAGAAACATTTTTTCGTATTTTGTTGTTATTGTTAGATCAAGTATTTAAAACGAACAAAAATACTTTTTTAATCTTCTGTTTGTACATTATTCAAATAAAATGTTAGAAGATTCTGTTTACATCATTTAATGAATCAGAGTTGAACAGCAGTATTTATATAAACTGATTTTGATTTGGGATTGAATTAAACATCAAGTGCAAACGGGCATCACACCATCATTGAGATTATAGGGTAAAAGACCTTTTCTAGTATCGTTATTTCCTGTCAGATGCGTCGGTCTGACATTTCTCTGAGGCGGATTGTATTACGACGCATACTTGACAAAAACTGGACTTAAAACATGAAAACGTTAATAATAAAAACGACTTCTCACCTCTCGAATTTCGTTGCTCAAGTCTGCGTCTCGCTACATGAAGTGTTTATCCAAACTGTTGGTGTTTGTGCCGTTGGTTAGCGTTTAGCAGGAGCGCTAGCATAACTTCCCGCATCGGCTTTTCGTGCTCATTTGTCTCGAAGCCGGAAAAGTTGCAGACAAAACTACTTCCATGAACCTTTTAACTTAAGACTTAACTTAAGCCGATCGCGAAAACGGTTTCTCGCCATCTGACAGTAATTATCACCAGATTTTTCAGTAGTTATCAATACTTTTGACTACACTATTTCCGGTATCGCAGACTTTTAACAAGTACGAGTACTTTAAAAAAGAAATTCTTGACAAGCTAAAAAATCAACAATACATCTTGTTATTTTTTTCTTACAAGGTAAGTTAAGTATATTAAGATTAAGAGTGAGAGATTACTTTGCTAGTGAGAGATTTCAAGAAAATAGGACTTTCTTGGGTAGAAAAAAATGCTAATTTTGATGATGTTTTACACTAAATATAGATATTTGTCTTATGTTAATAATGTTTTAACACAAAACTTCCCAAAACAAGAAACGTCAAGTGAAATCTTCGTATTTTAAGAACTCAATGTTTAAGAAACTCTGTACTTTTTTTATATTAACTTTTGTCTTGTTTCAAGCCGTCTTACCAAGTTAAAGTTTCTCACCCCATTGGCAGATAATTTTACTTGATTTAAATTTTTATTTAACTCAATTTGTTTTTTTTTTTGTTTTTTTTTTCAAGTGGATTTTTTGCAGTGTACAGGTCTGAACCCCCCCTCCCCTGTTAGTAAATCCCACCAAGCAATAAGAATGTAAAAGAAGACTTATCACGGATTTCAGAGTCACTAGAACAAGCACAAAGCAGGAGATCTTTTGGTCGAGGTCAATTCGTTCTAATCTTCTGTGAAACAAAATCCGACGTCTGTGCTTAGCTAAAAGTATTCACCAAATTATTAAACTGTGCAATCTCGCTCTCCAAGTTTACTGAAAAGACTCGACACTGGGCATCAGTTCCATACACGCGAGCGGGAAGATTGGAGCCGTCTCTTACTCAAAGTGTCTTAGAAGATGGATGTCTTTAAAGATGGATAGTGTCTGTCTAAGCAAATGTAAGTCACTCTAAAGCAGTGGTTCTCAAACTTTTTGGATGGCGCGTCCCTTTAAACCTATAGACATAAACCTGAAATCTTGGGCCCCCCAACACACACACACACACACACACACACACACACACACACACACACACAAAATATTCACCTCACTACTAAACAATTACCAAATAGACTACCAAATAATTGCACTACTACAGACATGAATGATTTAATGCTTTTTTTTTTATTTGAACAACTTGCAGTGAAAAAAAAACACCTACATCACTTGAAATATGTCTCAATGAGTCTTCTTAATTTTAATCTTAATTTTATTCTTAGATTTTACAAACTTATCTATCTCCAATAGTGATGTGTCGTTTGTGAATGATTCATTTCGAAATTTTTAAATGACCAGTCTCCTCAGTGAACGATTCGATTCTGTAGCGAGAATGACTCAAACGAATGACTCAAAGAATCGTTTTCTGTTTGAGAGTTTAAGATAAGTTAAAAAATCAGTTTAAAAAAGAAGGTCAGTTAGGTCCGTTAAAAAAAAACAAAAAAACGAACTTCCCATCCCTAATCTGCCGGGCTGCTTGAGTGAAGTTTGGTCAAGGTGGCCACTAGGGACAGTATCGTGTTCTACCATTATTAATCCAGTCAACACAAACCCGGAGCAGTGGGCAGCGTGAGGCAATGGGACGATGCTCAAAGACGCTCAGTTTTAGAACCCATCAGACCAGGGTTGGAACTTCCAACTTGACCACTTCGCAATTGGAATTGTTGACTTCTTAGCCATCGATGACTCATCACCGCAGTCTCCGTGTGGTTGCTAGAGCTTGTTTACACCCTAGCATAATAAAACTATACAAATAAAACTAAACAAAATTAAGTTCGATATGACCTGGAAAGACCTGTGTTTTATTCTGGAGACATTTTGCGCATCTTCAGTTTGATCGGATTTGGAATATGAATCGCGACAACCACAAGTTTCCCGTTGGCGTGCAGTTGGACGCTAGCATCACGTGAACACAGTCGGCGTGTGGCGAGGAACAGAGGCTCGGCAAAGCTGTGCTGTCATCACGTATCAGACGCGAACAGGCAAACTGATGAGCGGAGAACGACGACACCATTTGCTTCACTACACAATCACTCCGTAGGACCGTGTTAGCGCAAAGTGTGTCAACGACAAAAAGGCAGCGTCCGCTTTGCTATGTGATTTAAAATGTGCCACAGGATGTATGACTGAATTCAGCTGCTTGGCGACTTGGGACATTTGTGGTCGTGCCAACTGTTGGGGTCTTGATGCCAACAGTGCCAATTCCCCCCCCCAAAAAATCAGAATTGCAGGTGTTTTGCATTTTTCAGAAAACATTCCAGGAAAGATTTAATTACCATGGTAATTTTCTGCCCTACACTGTAAAAAAATGAATCATGAGGCTTGGAATTTTCATAAAAAATATTATGTGATTCCTAAAAAGAATGTGCAATGTGTCCTTGAAAAAAATGTAGCTCTGTGTAAATTATTGAGAACATTTTGGTAAATACAAATTAAAATGTACATTTCACCTCTTTTTTAAGCAAACCAGTGCAATTGGGGTCAATTTAAGAAACCATTTTGGCTAAAATATGGAGAAAACGAGAATTCACATTTATTTTAGGAGAATTGGTTCAATTGGTTTGCAGTTTTAATTGAGTCACATTCATTTGAATCTCAACACGTGAAGTGATTAAACGCCATTTTGAAGAACACACATGAAAGTTAAGAGTGAAAGTTAAGACAAAAGGATTCAGTTAAGACTCATTAAGAGGAAAGAGAATCAGCAGCTCCAAATCATCAGATGAGCTTGTTCTTTGGGAGAGCCAATGAGAAGCTTGCATGTGTTGCTCAAAGATCTTTAACTCATTTTAAACTTTAAAACAAAGCATGAGCATTTTATATGAACTGTTACGTTACAACAAGGATAAATTGGAGCAATTTATCTTAAAAGATGATAATATATGTTTAAATAATGTAAATAACCGTCTCACCATCAATGTGTCTACTGCTCTTCAGAATGAGGTTGATGCTCAAGGATTTCACTCTGTTTAAATCTAGGACCATGTGAAGCTGTTGCTTCCTGACTGTGAAAGGTCTTAATACAGAAGATTATCTAATGAGTGGAATCTCTTAGTGAGGAAAATATGAAAACGTTGCTCTCTGCCAATTGAGTCTTTAGTTTTCAAACCATCAATAATCAAAAAAATTGAGTAAATTGGGTTTCATTTTCTCAAATTAGAAAGCACAAACCACTAAGAATTGTTAAATTAATAATTTCAGGCAGAATATTTCAAGATTTTTACTTTAATTTTATCTAGTATGTTCTACTTAAAAAGTAAGCTCTGAGAAACTACTTAAACATATTTTTTGTAATATGTTACCAAACTTTTTTTAAGTAAATAGCAGGTCACATTTTTTTCATTGTATGATATATATTTTAAATTTTTATTTTAAGATACTGACTCAGATGAAAGCCTAAAGTGCATTTTTATTGTTTGTTATTGACCTGGTCGGACTGTTTTTCGGTTACTGTTACTAAGAAACTACTGTGACTAAAAAAGCTTACGTTTTTTTTAATGATTGAAAAAAGACTTGAAGACTCTTTGGAACATATATGTTGCCATGTTGCTGAGGTCTGACTCAAAATCTCCATTTCTACATGTTTCATTAATAAACGCTTAAAAATACCAAGAATCTGAGTGGCATATGGGTGGTTTATCAGAGTAAAATGGTTATTTTTTTATTTAGATAGAATTGCAGAGAAAAAAAACAGATACTTTACTTTAGGTACTTTACTCTATAAATTACATCACTAGCCCATTTTCTTTCAATTTTTCTGGGTCATGGGCACTGGGCTCAAACTCAGCAGGATGGGCAGCAGGAAGGCAGGATGCCCGCTTGGATTGGCAGTCAAGCGTACAGACGTGTACAGTATAGTCACACTCCTTCCTTTGGTGGTTTTTACTCTCACGAATACGTTTTTTTTGCTGTTTGAAGACCACCTGGCCGAATCCCACTGAGAGCCGGGCGATCATGTGATGCTATCAGTATTCCGATCCGTACAAATTCAGTCAGCTAATTGATAAGGATTTATCGGAGTTCTCAGTCTAGTTGTCACGACAATCGAGTCTTTTCTAGCTTTAAATACAATTATATACGTTTCTAATGGAGTGAAACTATATTGAAGGAATTAAAAAACACGCTCTTTGATGGTTCAGATTGTGCGTTATGATACAATGTGACACAGAAATGTTGTATTGTATTGTAAGTGAAGAACAATCTGTTTAAAATTCTATTAAATCTGTGATTGCTTGTTTATGAATGTTGTCATTTTAATTCTTTATCTTTCTCTGTTTTCAGTGGTCTGTAGTTTCCGTGGATCTGTGTCACATGGTCTGACTTTAGATCTGGGAGAAACTGTTCAGATCTTGGAAAAGTGTGAAGGTAAGTTTGGCTTCAAAACTGATTTTTTTTGTATTATTTGTATCTCTTAACAGAATTACATGTGAAAAAAATGAATAAATAAAATAAATGTAGCTAAATATATTTAGAATGTATAGCCATAATACAATATTGAAAGCTATTATTTTCAAGTACATTTTAGTCCTTTTAGAACCACAAGTTTAAACATACATTTAAAATGAACATGTTAATGCCATTTTGTTTCAATTAATAGAGCCATTTTTTATTTTATTCAAGAAAATGAAAACTGTATGAATTAAACTAATAAAAAAAACCCAAATAGCCCAGAACCTATGGAAATGGGAAATACCTCTCATTTAAAAATAGATTATCTCCCAACATAATCAGAACTTTAAAAAGAAAGCAAGAAATAATCAGGAAGAAAAAAGAAACTTTAAAGCAAAAAATGACAGAAAGAATGTAACAATAATGTGTACGTATGTAAAATTTTAAGTACAGCATGAAAAAAAAAAAAAAAAACCTATAGATTTAGCATCAGAAACCTGTAATAAAAAAAGTGTTGGACAGTTTCAGAAACAACATTTATTTACAGTAAAATTCCGACAAAGAGCAAATGACAAGAAATAGAAAAAGAAAGAACACACAGAAAGTGAAAATCCAGCCAGACAGAATAAAAGTCTTGACAGGTTCTGTCATGCCACTAACACGGCTGTGAACATGAGCGCTTGACAACTCAACAAGTCACTATGGCCTCACCGTTCTGAGAAAAATAAAGTGAGATTTGACCGTGAGCAGAAAACGTCTCACCACCAAACATATCATCATGTATATGTCACTTCTACTTTACAGAAAACACAGACAATTTTTTTTTGAAAACACCTTTCAATTTATTGTTTCTGCCAGTGTTAGTAAGTCAATGTTCAGTGTAGAGCGCTAAGATAGAATAAGATAGAAAAATAGCTATATAAGATACACCTAAGACATATGATACAGTAGATCCTAAAAGAGGACTTTTATTTTATTTTTAAGGACCTTAAATGTTATCTTTAGTGCTCAAAACACTACACTGCCGCTAGTGTAGACACCACACTACTTTTCTCTTTACACTGGATACCAATTGCTGCCAGGGTCAAATTCAAAGCTTGAACTTTGACCTTTGACCTATTACTCGTTGAATAACCCCATTTCTGGCTTAGGTTCAATTTACCTTAAAATCCCTTAACTTTATCTAACTTGTGACTCATACCACTTTGTATGTTGGTATGAGTCACAAGTTGTTTTGTTTGAATAGTAGTTTTGTGTTGTTGTTTTACTTGAATAATATAAAAATAATAATAATAATAATAATATAAAAAGCACGCCTGTCAGAGACTCAGCACAGCCATTTTAAGACAACCTTTATCAGACGTATTTTTTAGGAGTATTGTTTTGCCCTGTGCAGCAGACTGAGCGTTTTGATTTGCTCCCTGGATTTATTACTCTGGACTGTTGTCTAACTGCCCCGATGCTTTCGCCTTCGTTTGAAGTTCGTTTGTAGCTGTTAGCGCTGATCTACCAGAGGCTCTTTGGTTTGTCGTCTCTGTCTGTTCCATAAAGAATGATTGTATTTAGTTTATTTTCATTTCTTCCAGTGTTATTTAGCCACTGCTAAGTGTCGTGTGGAAAAATTAGGACAAATGGCCGCTTATTTATATTTGCGCATATTTGAAATCGACAAATCACTCCACATGTTTCAAAATGTCTAAATAAGTCTCTAAAATTGGACAAAAGGGGTGCTTATATTTGCGTAAATACGATTGTTACTCTGAAATGCAGATTATTATCTCTTATGAGAAACCTGTTGACCAAATATGGACCAAATTGTTCATCCCAACTAGAATCTCTACCTCAACTCACGCTATAAAGTTGGTAGAGAAGACACTGAAGACTGAAGCTCTTTCGTCAGAACCTTAACTCTCAAGAAAAACCCCCATCTGTGTGTTCACTGAAGGTCATGCTTCTCCGTCTAGTGCATTTCTTGATATAGCCTGTGTGAAGCATTTGCTGTTCCTTTAATAGACAAATTGCTTCCAATATGTTGTAAGTCGCTTTGGATAAAAGCGTCTGCTAAAGGACTGTAAAGTAAAGTAAAGCAATCTGCCAATACGGTCAATATGGGTAAAATGGGGCTTGACACAGGAATCTGTTTGGCAGACATTATCTCGATGAGTATTTGCAGCTCCGGGGCTTTGGAACTCTAGACCAGCATCTAGTAAATTGCTGAATAGACAAATGGAACATAAACACATTTCTTTTTACAAAACAGTGTACAGAAAAACACTGAATAGACTTTGGAAAGAACAACTTACGTTATGTAGGGACGTATGAGAGGTAGAGTTTTATAGACCGAGATATAGTCTGCTAGATTTTACACGGTGAATTTGGCCAGAATTCAGAGTTAGACCCAATCTAAGGAACTGGGGTCTAAACCAAATTAAAACGCGATTTTTCACCTCTGGTTATTGGCTATTTGATTAAATAGGCTAAATATGTCTTTGAAAGTTCTAATGCATACAGTAGTCAAAATTATATTTTTTTCCCCCCTTTCCCAGGAATTTACATGGTTCCTCCTGTTTACTGTGTGGTACATTCGCTTTAGACCTGACGTTTAATCACGAGTAAAGTTTTTGTGAATAGCAGTTAAAGCAACATTTATTTGCCCTTTTATCAACCCTGGATAATTGTTCGTAATTTGTTTTTGCATCTGGTTATTAGAAATTAATCAAAAGATATGATATGATATCATATCATATGATATGATATGATTAGCAGAGTGAGAGCGAAGAAACGACAACAATTATTTACAATGTATTTAATTATTTTATAAAGAAAGGATTTTTTTAATTCACCGAGCTTTTTCCCACTTGCAGTCAGTCTACTTGATTGTGCCACAATGCTTTTTTTTGCTATTGTGAATTTATTAAACAATTTACAATTAATATTATTGGATTATTATTGGAGAATTAAAACTATTACTATAGTTGTTCAGTGACTAAATGCTATTAAACTCTTAATCAAAAACAGTTGCAATAGTAAGGTTTAGCATTTTTGAATAGCATTTTTAGGGGCCACCTATGGGGGACACAACTGGTAGAAAAGCCCACGCAGACAAGTTTGATTGATCCAAATATTTGAATGTTACAATGTCACAGATTGTCCACAGAGTTGTGTTTTTATTGTGTGTGTGTGTGTGTGTGTGTGTGTGTCTGTGCGTACGTGTGTGTGTGTGTGTGTGTGCGTGTGACTTTATGCTGCAGTGCCGAGTTCTCACAACCCCTTGTTACTCATTAGTACTTACCTACTTGTTCTGCCTTGTTTCCGCTTTTTCCCGTTATTTTGTCATGAGTAATTTAGATTAAATTAATGCATTTCTAGTTATAAAAATTCTTGCATTTTTGTGGCTTTATCTATAAAAGTCTTTATCTTTGTTTTCATTTCATAAAAGGTTGCTAAAAGTCTTTCCTTTTAAATAATTTGTTGATTTGGTTTTTTTTTATAAAAAAAAAACACTTTTTAATTAAATAATTTGTTTACAAACATTTGCTGTTATTAAAATAGTTGTGCTGCTATTTACAATTAGATCCTCGTCTAAAATATGTGAATAATATTGGAAACAAATGGAAATGGCTAATCTGAGTCTTCCAGATGTTTCTCCTAAAAATTATTATAACAGAACTAAAGACATAATGTATGTATCTACAGTAGTAATGGCAGTACAGTCAGTACTAATGTTTGCTACTTTGTATGTCATAGTTTATTGCCAAGTTACAATTACTGTAATAAAATGTCACTAAATATGTGCTGTTGATTTATTTTAATTAAAAACTAATCAAACCATTCTGTCTTTTTTAGGATGGTACAGAGGGTTTTCTACCAAGAGGCCAACAGCAAAAGTAAGTTACGTAATTCTTTTTTTATTGTCCTTTCATCCATTTTCTTCTGCTTATTCTGGGCTGGGCTGCAGGAGATAGTACAGGAGACTTACCTCGCCATAAACACTTCTTTTGTGGGGGACTAATCTTCTCTTTGATGAGTCCTTGAAGATGCTGAGTCTTTTAAACAGATGCCCAAACCTTCTCATGGGGCTTTGGTCACTATGCGGAAGTAGCAGTTCCTCCTGGGAGAAAGATCTCCTCACTCCATTTCCACACCAAGCCATTTTGACTAGGAAACTAATTTGATCTGCTCGTATTTGAGTACTTGTCTTTTCATTCATGCCTAAAATGTATGTCCGTTGATGAGGGTTTGAACGCTTAAGGGCTTTGGAGTTTCCTCTGGGGTCTTTTTTTGACAAATTATTGGTCTACTGCATAGTTGTCATAGCTCTTGTCATATTACGACAAACAATGGACAGGAAGGTATTTTTCCATGCACACCGCTGCTTTGGGACAGTCGACAACATGGAAAAGCATTTAACCTGGCCAGGTTCCTTCCTCACATGTGAACAAGAACCGCATCTGAACCCCAATTTCATATTTAAAACGTTCCACTGCTGTATCAATTTCAGATCATTCTCTTGATTGAGACGTTGAGAATCCAATCGCAGGAGATGTTTAATGATGGCGGACTTGATAAAGACACGCAAGGCAAAACTCATAATCCAGGCAACAGGCATTTTCTCCAAAACATGTCAGAATGATCAATTGGCCAACTCAGAAAGGTAATCCAAAGTGCAAACAAACTATGGGAATGAACGTGAATCTAGAACATTCTAGGCACATGTGTCTCTTTGGTCTCGCTTATTATGGCCACCACTTAGGAAGCCACTTTCGAAGCTGAGTCAATGGTAGCAAATGACTTGGTGTGGTACTACCAGTTTTATGCCTTCCCTGAGTATTGAAACCCTAACCCATAACCTTGGTTCAAACCACACACACTCACTTTGAGTTTGAGTCAAACTTGAATAATAAACCATACTTTTTACCAAGACTGCTGCACTCAAGCAAGTTTTTTCAGGGTATTCCAAACCTTTTACTTCGGGAGGGTTAGGGTTAAGGCTAGTCAGCCGATTGAATGAAACAAGGAACAGAGATGTTCTTACTCCCTCTTAAGTACGTACCACCATTTTGTCCAATCCATTTGCGTACTTAAGCAGGAAGCTACTGTAGATATAATTAGACAAACTCTTACGAAACAGCCACAGAGATGCAAAGCTAGTTCCACAGCCAGGGAAACAAACTTGTTTCTAAAGGTCCTCTTACGGCCTAATTCTTCTCACCAAAATTCTGGCATAGACTCTTCTGGGAAGACCGAGGCTAGTGATCTGTAGTCAGAACACGACGTCTCGTCTCCTTTCTTGAATAGTGGTACAACTTCATCAATTCAGGGGCTATACCATGGGTGCTGACCCTGACCTCCAAGCACTGAGGTACTGAGGAAGAATTTCATCCATACATGGATCACTGCCAACCAAGGAGTCTTCTTACTGCCTCAGTGCCTCAGACAGGGTGACAGATGAATAGCCATCTAGGCCTGGCAAGACACCCTCTTCTGCTTGATAGCATTTGCTATATTTTGTGTCCCTCTACGGTTGGTTGCACTCGCAAAAATAAATCTTACAAATCCCTCCTTCCGTCCATTTTTCTACCGCTTACTCCATTTCTGGGCCACGGGGAGCTGGAGCCAATCCCAGCAAATCTGGAGGAGGGATTCACACTATGAATTGGTGATCACTAACAAAACCGAATTACAGCAAGTCTGAAAAGATCAAGATGGTATGTTGGCTCATCTCTTCTTTTATTCAGAAGAATGGCAACGTAAGAACAATCTGTGTGAAATTGTTTGATTTTTGATCACAATTTGATGTCTCACAATGCCTGAATATCACATTCAGCAAGCCGGAATATGAAAATTGGCCAATGAGAAGCTTACATGTGCTGCACACAATTTTTTATAATTTTTAAACTTTAAAACAAATTATAAACACGTTCACGTGATCCTGTTTCATTGTAAGAAGGGGCATTTGAAGCGATTTGTCTTAAAAGAAGACACTAGATGTTTAAATAAGGTAATTGTGTAGCAATCAGTGTTCAACTCCCGTTCTACTGGAAGTGCCGTTCTATCAGAGATTTTATGGTAATTTGTATGGCGAGTTGGAGAACTCTACTACCCATAAAGCTCTATAACACAAGCAGGTCATGTGATTGGCTTGCAGTGATGACGTGATCCAGCTCGTCATGGAAGGAAATGTCCAATGATTCAAAATTGATTTTCATTCAAGTATAGAAATATAAAATTAAAACAAATACAAATTAAAATATAAAAATTTTTGGCCAATCTTTACCTCAAGAATGATTAAAAAAATGTGACATGTTTAGTCCAGATTTGCGGAAAGTGCAGATAGCCGGGCTGGTGAGGTGTGGACCACCACCTGAGCCCACTAAAGTTGAGGACCTCCGCTTTTGTTGTTGTGTGGGAAACAGAATATTCACTGTTACAGCTCTGAGACAGCAGAAATGTCAGCAGATGGAATGTCACGAGGTATAATGTGTGGAAGTGTGTGGTCTTCCAAGATCTTCTCAGGCTTTCTTTCCTTAAAGTCAAGAGGTGTGGTCCAGTAGTACGCAACTATGACTTATGTTCAGGCAAGTATATTCTCCCATATACTGTCCCAAAGCAGCTTTAAGATATATCTGTAGAATGATAAGAGATCTTTAATTTCAAAAATGGAAATGGTTACAAAGCTTTTTGTTGTTGAGATCCCAAGCGTGACAACTTGCAGGCAATTAAAGAATTCCCTCTTATCTCATGAATATTAATTCCTGGTTGTTTACATATGTATTCAGACTCCCATAATCTTATTCTCTAGCAGATGGGCATCTGTTTTCTTTAGCATGTGGTGTCCTCATTTTGAAATTGAACAGCAAAGACCATTAGAAAACAACTTTAGGTTGTAAAGAACTTTAACCATTCCTCAACACGCTGCAACACAACGTTTCTACTTTGTTTTACATAGCAGTAAAATTATTTTTTTTGTCATAGTATTAAAAGTCATAGTATTAAAAGTTAGGTCATGTTAGGTTATTTTCTATAGTATTATGAACACACTTTATGTACACTTTATTAAGTCATTACACAGATTTATTCCAAGGAAACCTTTTTGATGGGATTTAAATAAACCTTTGATTATTGTTAAATATTTACAATACTTACTTATTTACAAGAATTACTTATACAATACTTAATTGTTTTTAATCAAAACCATGTTAGTTTATAATAGTACTGTAAATAATCAATCACTCATTTATTAAGCATTGTTCCTATAATAATAGACTTTTAAGTAGCAGTTATTCAGTGTGTTAATAAACGCTTTATTGAGACACATTCCTGTTTAACACACAATTTATTCAGGTAGTTATAACGTATTTTCTAGCTGTCCATTAACTGTTTTTGTGAGAGAACTACGTATGCTTTGTTAAACTTTTAATGAGGTTTTAAAAGATCGGTTGTTTACTAAACAGAAAAAGGGAAAAAAAAAGAGTGTATGAAAATAATACAACTGTAAATTTAAATGAGCGAGTGAACAATTTTATATTAAATGGGAAATAATCTTCTGCAGTGTCTGAAACATTCTTTACAAAATAAAATGGCTCATAGCATGTAGTACTATATATGTACTATAACGTCTAACCAAAACTATTACTGCAGATTATAGACTATAATAATACTATAATGACTAATGTGTGCTCCTTAGCACAATATGCCTTACAAATAATAAATCTCTAACAAATCTAACCTCTCTCTTGTCAATGGTAGCAACTTCTGCATATCGAGATTCAATATGTCTATGGATTAACCCAGTTAACAAAATATGTCCTTTTTGTGACCTAGGGAATATTTCCAGCCAGCTATGTCCATCTCAAGAAAGCTGTGGTCACCAACAGGGGGTAAGTGTCTTTGAACTGTACGGAACAAACATAAAGGTGTTGTACACATTTACTTTTTGTCCATAAAGAGAATTAGATTCAAGGTTTTTTTATTCACATAACGTAATACACAGTATATAATACAGTAATGAAGGGGTACTTTTTTTGCCCTCACTTTATGCTAGAGATTATATTTATATTTTATTGTATTCAATGTGTATTTTCTCTTACATTTGTGTTCAGTGTGTTCTTTTCCTTATGTTGCACAAAACGGAGTAGTGTTCTTAATTTCATTGTAACCATGTGATGCAATGACAATAAAGGCATTCAATTATATTCTATTCTATTCTACACGATCGTGGATTAATTGTAGCAATATCTTTGGTCATTAAATTATTTTAAATATTTGTGTTAAATCTAAACAGTACGGTTGTGCTGAAAAGATAAAGTTCTCTTCAAAGAGCAAAAGATATTTAAAAAAAAAACCTTTGGAATTTGCAACAATCACCAAAACATGAAGTGACATCGTAAAACCAGTTTGAATTTCAATAGAGTGTTTTCAAGGCCTTGGAAAAGCTTGAATTTTGAACAAAGCGCTTGAAATTCTACAGTGGAATCTGGAAAAGTGCTTGTCCTCGGGACCGGATCCGAACTTAGGCGATTCTCCCGCTTTGGGTCTGGTTTCACTCGACTTTTGATTCACAGACTTTGAGAGTGAGACAGAGACAGATAAATAAAGTGAGTGTGTGAATAAACAGGTCGTGATCACTATGATCCAGGTCTGATTAAAAGTGCAGAAAGTGCACTTTCTTTATTATTGCAGTGTTCCCCGTTTTGTTAAACTAAAACACACTTTGCTGAAAAAGGATATGAATTGCAGATGTCTAATTTCTTACTTTAAATCAAGTTAGAATACAAATTTTGCTACAAATTTTAGGTCTACTAAAATGTAACGTTCGTTTTTTTCTCCTAATACCACAAAACTTTCTCCCAAAATGGGGATGTTTCATTTAGATTGTGTTTAGACATAGTTTGACATATACATTTTACCACAACTGTATAGTGCTGGAAAAACGTGACCTTGAAAGTGCTTGAAAAGTGCTTGAATTCATCTTTCAGAAAGTGTAGGAACCCTGTATCCGTGGATGGTGGAGATGATTTAGTCTGTCTGTTTCTGTGCAGGCAATATGAATCAGTCGTCCCCTTGGAAGATCCTATTATAACAGAGGTCACATCAACACTTCAGGAGTGGTCCATCCTTTGGAAGCAGTTGTATGTGGTAAGTGCTCATCACTCAAGTTTGACTGACGTTCCCTTAGAAGCGTTTTCATCCTTTCTAAAATGCAACGGAGAAAAGGACGTTACTTTTCAATCTGTACAAACCTATTGAATTTTGAGCCTGATCCGATTTCTAATCCAATACTTGAAAAAAATTAAATTATTAACTATGAGTAGTTTTTCAAAAGTGTGCACCCTTAAATGTTCTTAGACGAGTGCGGATTGAAGTCAAATTGCCTCGAAAATCCACCAAACTTTATTCCCATCCCATGACTTTGCTTTTTCCTAACACATCCTTTACTTAACTTTTTACTTTACTTCACTTTACAGTCATTTAGAAGACGCTTTTATCCAAAGCCACTGATTTCAAGGCAACAAATGAATCCTGGTTTCTTAAATTGATAAGATAAACTTTTGCACTAAATTGTCCCTCACAATACAATCACAGTTTCTTTGATATGATTTATTGATCCAACAATTGGGTTATTTTAGAATTGGGAATAGAATTTATATCAGAATTTTCCTACTAGTATGAAGCATTCCCAACTATCATTTCGAAAAAAAAAAAAAAAATGTTTTTTCATACGTTCTTGTGATTTTAAACTTTTGAACTTGTGTGCCAAAAAGCTTTATCATAGGCTGAGAAAAAGTTTGTTTTTATTTATACTTCCAGTATCAAGTTACAGGCCCTTAGTTTTTTTGCTTACGTTCTCAATGGATTGTTGGGATGTTGATGGTGTCGTTTCTTTGACTCGGATTTCTTCCAATTGAGATTTTGAGTTTTTAACTTTTTTTTCCACTGTTCAACTATTCATTTTAAATAGTTGTTTTCCTGAATATTATTATTCGTAAATACGGATGTGTAAACATATAGTCCATACTGTAGCTGATCAAAACACAATTTCTTGTCATTTTAATAAATTAAAGTTTGGTGCTGGTTTGGTGGAAAGGCAAATGAAAATAAACGGAGAATATACAGTACGGCACATTTTCTTATTTTAGGATGTTAATTTCTACATCTGTAGTGATTTTGGTGAAAGTAACTTAAAAGTACTACAGAAGTAATGTAACATAATACAATCTGAGACAGTATTATTGTAACTTTTTATGAACAGTAATCAGTAATGTATACTGTATTACAATTTCAGTAAAGTAACTTGCACAACACTGAATACACTATGTTGGAATTGAACCAACCACCTCAGTGTCTTTATATTATGTGAATCAAAATATAAGGAAATTCAAGAATAAGAATAAAATTAAATAAATAAAATAAGAACTGCACATAATAACCCAACAGCTTGCACAAAGTGCCGTAAATACTGTAAGAAGTCTAAAAATTAAAGGAGTTGGAGCAAAATCTGTCTGTATTCAGAATAGTGCTCCCTCTGTTGGTCTGTAGTCACAATAGTTTTGTGTTTTAGTACCAATAAGCAATTCTTCTGTCAACTCTATACATTTTTATTTGAAGTACATTTATTTTAATTTCTTAAATATTGTTTCTGAAGAACAATATAGTCCATCAACCATAAATTGCACTCTCAGCCTCTACACATTATCTTTATTTTTTTTTAAAGGAACAGACGTCTTTATCAAAGTAGTTCATCCAGGTAGTTTAAACAGAACGTTCTTACCACAATATATTCACATACTAAATCACAGTCGCTCAATTGTCACATTTGCTCTTGTGTATGAAATGTACGTTTTCCAGCATTCATTGAATTTCGTCTAACTTTTTCCAGCTTTTGTATTATTTTATACAATAGTCTTTTATGAATATTCTCATGTTTCTCCCGTCGGCCTCTGTATTTTTATTTATTTATTATCTTTTAATTTATTTTTATAACTTAATTTGTTTTTGTTTTTATTTTTATATTTATTTTAATAGCAGAGAACTGCACTTTGATTATAATTTGCTCAGTAGTTTGTACATTAATTTATTATATTTCATTTTGTACGTTTAAATTGTTATTATTATTATTATTATTATTGTTATTATTATTATTATTATTATTATTATTTATTTAATTAATTAATTATTTATACTAAGAGCAGAAACTGTCCTTTGATTATAATTTCAATAATATAAAGAATTTACTTTGAGCTGTTATAATATAACACAATAAGTTATATAAAATAATACAAATTTTCAATTTTTTTTGTTTTATATTTTAGAATTCCCATAGCATTACTAAGGTCTTCTTTTAGTATTCCGTCCATAACACAAACAATTTTTAAGGGGTGTAGGAGGGAGCTTGTCAAAAAATGTGGAAAAATATTTTATAAAATTATTTTATACTAATTTAGTAAAATTATTACAGTTTTTTTGTAATATAACAAATATTTTTTGTAATATTAATATATCAACATTTTGTAATATAATATATTGTTGTATAGTAATTTCTGTACACTTTTTGTGTATGTGTGTGTGTGTGTGTGTGTGTGTGTGTGCGGCAATTGCTTGAGGCTGTACATCGAAAATACATTTGTTGCTTTAGATTTTATATGTGCTTATCAGTAATCAAACATGCATTTTCTCTATAAAATATGGAAAATTACACACGTATAGAACAAAGATGTTGAATGTATTCCTTGGAAATGCTGGAGCATCCCCCACACTCTGTAGCCTGGAGGACACCATGTCTTTGGTTTTTAGAGGAATGTCAAAGTGAATAGAGCCCTGGTTCGTGGATGGCTCGGTGAGGGTAATGCCACTAGGAGAAGGTGACAAGCAAGACCATCTAGTTGATGAAGACTCTGTGGAGATCTTCATCAGTTGAACAAAATAGTTTGGTCTATTTTGTTCTGTGAATTAATTCCTCCCCTTCCTCCAAAACCTACATGTTCTTGTCAGAACAAATATGTCACTGCTCTCGTACATCAATTATCAAGCAGAAATTACTATCGCTCATGGCCATGCACCTCCCTGGAGATCACAATGTGGTTGCAAACATCAAGTTGAGGTCTAAGGGTTCTGCGTGTTGGGGCATTGTGAATTTTGTGTAGGAAGGTACATAGGTTTTCACCAATATTTGGGGCTAAAAATATCACAATCGTTTTACTGCTGTAGACAGGACTGGCTTCTTTCTGTTGTAGTCATTATGGCTTCCGGTTAACCTAGGGTAGGACAAGTAGATGTACACGCCTCTTCAAAAACTGTAAACGTTTCTTCTCTTTTAACTAACAATTCAGGCTCAGTGACTCACAAATAACAACAGGAGGAAGGTGAGAAACCAAAAGAACAAATAAATAAAACAGCTAAGAGCGTGAGTGAGTTTGTCAAATTGGCCACTAGGGATCTTTTTGATAATGTGCTCTGCTTTTAATCATCTGGTTGAGTTACAAACACAATCCCGGAGCAGTGGGCAGACTAAGGCCATGGTGTCGGGGTTCATGTGGGGGTTAGTGTCTTTCTCAAGGACACTCAGTTGCAGAACCAGTCGGAGAAGGAATTGAACTTGCCAGGAGGGATTGTCCAACCTCTTGGATACAATTCCCTACCACTGGATAACGACTGCTAAACCAAAATGTCTTAAACCCGACCCGATAAACAAAAGCACAATGGAACGTTTTTAACTCCCCGTCAATATCAATATTTGAACAAGCCTTCAAAGGGCAAAACAAGAATCCAGGTCAGTTCGGGCATTCAGAGACTCAAGTTCAGAAGCGGTTCATTGACAATTTCCAAGGTAACACAAGAATCAGGGTCAGTTAGTTAGCAAAGGGTCAAATACGGGGAATTAGCAAAGTCACAAAATTGATGGTGGAAGAGCCAATGCTGTCTCCTGCTTTGTTGATGCTCCTTTGAGGTCATCAACCAGGTGTCGATGATGAATCCAAAGGAGTTTCCAATCAATCATCATGGCTGACACCTGTGTGCAGTGATTAAGCCATTTTTGGGCATGACATGAGAAGGAATATTTTAGGAAATGGGCACTTTACCTCCACCTGGAATGGGTGCTTCACCGAAAGTAAGATTTGGTAGAGGACCTGATGTTTTTTTGTCCAATGGAAGGTCTTTCCTGTCCAGGTCTCAAAAATATAGACATAGGCACTCTCCAATTCCAGGAGTCACCATTTCTCTGGTATTCTGAAAGTCCATCTCACTTGCTCATTTGGTGAAACATCTGCTTCACCATACAGACAAGTGGCATGGACTTGTTTGTATTCCAAGCCCGCTTGATTCTGTTGCACTAGCAGACTGACACCCGAAACAAAACTGATCAACTCTACAAGATTTAAAGAAAGGAGAGTTCTCATCCCATTTATGTTCATTTATATTTATTTGGTCCATTTATAAGCCATCGGGAATGGATATGTTAAACTAAAAGTAGACCATCAATCGCACAACAGAAGACTGGCTCTCACTAGCGTTGGGTCAAAAATGGAATCATACCATTAAAAGGTCCACTACAGCAATCCTTCTCCATTATTTCTTGCTCTGTTCTGGCTTTTCATCTCTTGGTTCTTTACTGAGCAGCCACTTTTACATCACAACTAGAAGATAAAACGTGAACTTTTCGGCAAAAGCTGTGTGACCGTCGCTGAGAGTTTACTGTAGTAATGAAGTGCTCTTACTGTAGTTAGTTGATCGCAGTTGTAGTCGGCAAGTGTGTGACTCCAATCTGGTTGTAAAAATGTACATTTTTTGCAAGTCACCAACACTCTTTCTCAGAACCTCCCGTACACGTGATTTGCAGAAATGCTGTTCATATTTTATGAACATTTATGCTTAGTCATGCATGCATTTCATAACATTACTCGTTGGAAATGCCTGTACTGGTTTTACTGTGAAAATGTTGTGTCAACGTTGCCATCATAGGAGCCTTCATTCTTTCTTTATTTATTTCTTTCCTTCCATTTCTTTTTCTATTCTCACTTTTCATTTCTTTCATCATTTAGTTTTTCCTTCCTTCTCATTCTTCCCCCCCCCTTTTTCCATCTGTGGTTCCTTCCTTCCCTCCCTCACCCTTTTCCTTTTCATTCATTTCTTCTATGCACTACCTTTTTTTAATTGTTCTTTCTTTCCTTTTCCCCCTTTCCATAAATAACCATACAAACATACATACCCACATACACGCATTTCTTACATACATACCTACATGTAATTCTACAATCATGCTTACTTACATACATGTGGTCCTACTTGGTTACATATACAACTATATTACATTATGGTTACATAACATGCCTACATATATACATACTTGCATGTCTACATACATACATACATTCATGCATAGTTAACCATACAAACACACTTACAGATACATGCACACATACATGCTTTCTTACATGCATAAATGCATACATACATACAAACATGCTTACATACATCCTACATTCATGCTTACATCCATACTTGTGATCCTACTTACATATATACATGCATGTATTTCTACATACATATATTCATGCATAATTAACCCTACAAACATACATGCAGTCGATACATACTAACATACATATATGTGATCCTACATACATACTTTCTAAAATACATGCATACTTACATACGTACATACATACATGTGATTGTACATACTTGCTTAAATATATACATGCATGCATTCCTATATACAAACATTCATGCATAGTTAACCATACAAAAATAAATTTTATAAACACATGTAGGTACATTGTAAGTACATGTATAAACACATGTAGGTACATTGACACATGTACTCAAACATACATAAACATACACATATATACACACATACATATTTTCAGACATCTGTTCACCTTTTTGGTCATTGCTGCCAAAGTACACTAATAAATCACAAGGTGGTTGTGATGATAAATGTCATTTCTCCGCTTGTGTTTGCCTAGTTGTTGGAGCGGTGGTGTCAGTGATCTGTGTGGGCTGACACCTAGTGTCTGAGTCGTCTGCAAAGCTGCTGTTACTACGGCAACCTCCTCTTCAGCGGTAGTCATGGCACAGTTGAGGGGGCGATCTGTGTGTGTTCTCCTCACATGGACCTTTGCTAAGATCAGCTTATGAAACGCTGTTCTGCTTCATAGTTTAGGTTAAGCACAACACACACACACAGACACACACACGTGCGCACACACACTGTGGAGATGCTGTCGTTTTCACAGCAGTGCAAAATTAAATCATGTAAAACGCTTTATACACACACACACACACACACACACACACACACACACACAAATAAATACAGTATATGTAGGTTCACACTATAAATAATATATAAATATTTACAGTTTGTATACTTATTGTATGAAATATTGCTTATTCTGTATGAACATTTGTATTATTTATATCTCATGTGTACATTTTTATTGTGAATATGTATATCTACACAGTAAATTAGTGTTCACGTTTCTTCACATTCCTCCCTCTTACTTCTTCATTCGCCCACTAAGGTGCCAAATTTAAATCTATTTTGTCCACCCAAGCATCACCCAACAGATTTCCAAAATAGTTACGTGGAAAGAAAAGACATTTCGTAACGGCTTTATGCATACAAAAAATATTTTATTTGGTAAAACAATAATCAAGGAGTATGATCAATGTATAGTTTCTGATTAAAAATGGTGCTTTTTATTATCTACGTTTAACTTTTTTGCTTAAAATGGCTCCATCTCAAAAAAGTTGGGCCGAATTTAAGTTTTTGGTATTAGATTGTTGCTCATAAAAGACATTCCTTAATTTTTATTTTTTTAATATTTACTAATTATGTTGCCATTGAGAATTGGTGAATAGTGACTTTATAGGCTCTGCAGTTCCTAGATTTATAGTCATCAATCGCAGATCAATGGATCAATGCAATTTTCATCACAAAATTATTAAAAAAAAACTCAGATTTTTTTGAAGAATTCATTTTTTTTGCAAACTTCCTGCCGTTTTCTTAAGCATCACGTAATTCATTTCCTAGTCCTTACACAGACTGCTGTGCTATTTTAAGCAACTTGTGATAGCCGCTGCTTTATTATAGCTTTTAATAAAAAAAAGATAAGAAAAAGATCATTCTGGAGAACAATAGGATTATCTTAATGTTCGAAAAACCAAGCACGGGTGTAAATAGCTTCTATGATTTTATTTGAGAGCCGCTGAGGATAAAACGGTATTAAAATGTGTAGTGTTAATGTGCGCAGAGACCAATGGAGTCCCACTATAGCGTTCTTTACATGTGTGTGGATGGCTGTGTTTGCTCAGACTCTCCTGCTTCTCGGACGCGAGACTCCGGAGAATGATGATTCATTTTGAGTGATTCATTCAACTGTAACAGTCCCGAGATTTTGATCACAGGAGTGGGCTGCGCAAAAGGCATCCATCTAAGCTTGGTCGTGCCATATTTATATATATATATATATATATATATATATATATGTATACAATAATAATAAAAATAATAATAATAAAACATACATTTACATGTCTTCATAAAGTCATTAATGCAAGGCTTCCTTTATTTTTTGTTAAGGACTTTATTTTAATATTTTTGTATTTTGTTTATAATGCGCGTGATAAGTTTACAATTTAGGTTTTATCATTTGTAATTTTTGTAATTTTTATAACAAGTTTTATAATTTTGTCATCACTTAATCTGATCTTAATTCGCTTTTGCTTTTTATACATGTGACAAGTAAGTGTGAAATGGCTGTTGACTTAAAAAATTGATTAGAAGATGGATGACTGGGTGGATGGATGAATGCATAAAAGGATGAATATATACAGTTTTTTAGTATACAAACTGTGAATATAGATGGATGGATTGATTAATGGATGGATGAATCTATTGATGGAGGGACAGATCGATTTATATATAGACAGATAGATGGATGTATAGATGGATGTATAATGGACACACACACACACACACGCACACACACACACACACACACACACACACACACACACACACACACACACACACACACACACACACAACCCACACACACACACACACACACACACACACACACACACATATTCTTAATACATTTAAATATTTGGCCAAAAAAGTGCAAACTAGACAATGCAAAAATATATTAAAGTATTAAATATGTACTATTGCTTTACAGCAATTGCATTTTCACTGGTGTAGTGGTTTAGATTCATCACTTAATGTTGCAATTGCCTTTTTGTTTTTTATACAAGTATGATAAATGACTGTTGGCTTAGAAAATAGATTGGAAGATGGATGAATCGATAGATAGATAGATAGATAGATAGATAGATAGATAGATAGATAGATAGATAGATAGATAGATAGATAGATAGATAGATAGATAGATAGATAGATAGATAGATTAATAATGGCTGGATGATTATATGGATATAATTATATTATGAGACACTACTACCTTTGCTGTTGTAAATAGCTGCTAGTTCCGCTCTGAAATATTACAGTATTTTGTTTTCTCTCTTATTGTTTTAGCGCAGTCATCTGAAAAATCTGCTGCCTCGGCTTCTTGTCTTTTACCGAACAGTCTCTAAGCGTTCTTACTCCACCACCGCCTCTTAGACTCCTGACATGTTCCTCCATTCTTCATCCACGGCCCAAATTCCAAGCCTTGACCTCGGCCTTCAGCCATTGCTCCAATTCCCCTCTGCTTCAAGCACGTTTTGCTTATGGCCGACTTTCATCTATCATCTGTCCTAAAGAGAGCACACTTCCAGCTGTTCTTTTTTGCTGCTCTCTACAGAACACATTGCCATCTTTAAACATTCATGAACCTTTCTGTCTGACTTCATAAGTCAAACTGTCCATTACCACAGCAAACTATTTAGTGCTTCAAGCCAATTCATAAAATGGTCTCACTTCTTTCTGACCGTTGGCACTTCACCGTCTTCACCGGCTGCCCACTGCTCCCGGTTTGTGTGTGTGTGTCTATTCACAGTGTGTAAAACTTCACTTAATGGTAAAACGCAGAGCACAATTTTGATACTGCCCCTAGTGGCCACATTGACAAGCTCACATTCTTAATACAATCTGCTACATAATCTCAAAGCTCTTTATTCTCAATTTTTGGCTACTTTTTTGTCATACTTACTCATTTTGTACTCATCTCTCACTCCTACTATTCTGGTTTTTCCTTATATCTTGTTTTTCCGCGTTTTTTTAACAGTCATTTTCTGTTTTCCGACCTATTTTTGCTTTGTTTTTTACAATCACTTTGGTAATTCTCGTCCTTGTCTCACATTTGTTTTTGGCTAGCGTTTTCGTTCAAGATTCATCCAACACGTCCCTTCCCTTTACCGCGATCCATTCTGCTTCAGTTTCCTAATCATTCAATATTTCTCCAGTTCTACATTTTTGCAGACTTTATTTTTCCAAATTTGGCAATTGGTCTTCTAGACACACACTGGAGAACTCTTTGGGTCTTTCTGTTACCATAAAGTGCGACTGGTGTGAGTCGATTTCCCCACAAAACTAGTCGTTTATGATCACAAAAGCATTATATATTGAATGTACTCTATTTTATACTCAATTTTCCTACAAAATTAGTCGTTTTTGATCTCAAAAGCATTATATATTGAATATGCTCTATTTTATACAAGATTTCCCCACGAAACTAGTCATTTTGATCACAAAAGCATTATATATTGAATATGCTCTATTTTATATAAGATTTCTCCACGAAACTAGTCGTTTTTGATCACAAAAGCATTATATATTGAATATGCTCTATTTTATACAAGATTTCCCCACAAAACTAGTCGTTTTTGATTACAAAAGCATTATTTATTGAATATGCTCTATTTTATACTCAATTTCCCCACAAAACTAGTCGTTTATAATCACAAAAGCGTCATATATTGAATAGAACCTATTTTATACAAGATTTCCCCACAAAACTAGTTGTTTATGATCACAAAAGCATCATATATTGAATATACTGTATTTTATACAAGATTTCCCCACAAAACTAGTCGTTTTTGATCACAAAAGCATTATATATTGAATATGCTGTGCTGTGGATGGAGAGCATTGATTCACCATATTATTTCGCAGAGCTAAAATGTCATTCCGATTCGTCTGGGGGTTGAAATGAGCGGCGCAATTCTTCAGATTTATAACGTGATGAAAAGCCCAGATGAAACCGTAGCTTTGTGCGAAAACGTGCGGTTCTTTTTGACGTGGGTGGCAGCATGTGTCTGAAAGTGAGTGTGTGCTGAAGAGCGAGAGAGACGGAGTGTGTTAGCCAGAGAGCAAGAGAACCAGTTGCAGGAGAAGAGAGATCTGAGATGTTCCACAGCCTTTCGTCTGGAGAGTGAAGAAGAGATATTATAGTCCGAGAGGGTGAGTTGCTCTAGTTTTCTTCTCTGATTGTTGAGATTGGCGAGTTGGCATCGTCGGATTATTTCCACGGAGGTCTGATCTAAGTGAGCGTGTCATTCATGGTACAAACGGAGTTTAAAGCGAGACAAGATTGTTGAGACGGAGATTGCGATTTGATGTTATTGCTCATTACTCAAGTAGAATCATTTGAATATGTGGAATATTGGATGAACTGTGAGTGTGAAAAGGCTGGTGACTCATTTTCTGCTGTGATTTCAACCAGTTGAACAATAACTAGCAAAGGTCGAACTGGGACATGAGAGTGTTGGCGTTTCCAAAATCGCCAGTTCGTAAAGTCGCTGCTAGTTTTACAAACTAACCTACAGCTTTGAGTTCTCGATTGTATTTTGACAATTGCCACATTTAATACGGGGGATTTAATTTAATTTAACATTTTGCATCATCCATTTTTTATGTTGAATCGTGATGTTCTTCACACTCATGAGGCTTTTTTAGGTGGTGTATATAGGTAATATAATATATTGGTATTACAGTGATTTGGTCCAGCAAAAATATAATGCTACAGTTTATGTTCTGTACAATTTGAGACTACAATATAGCGTGATCAATACTATTCTGTGTCATTATCGATCAATCATTTTTCATTTTATTTTTAATTTAACATTTTAAAATGCCTGAACTAAATACACTACAAGCTGATGATTTTTTTTCCTATCATTTTGAAACCTGTCAGGTTTTAAATATTTTATATTTTGGACGTATGTCATGATTTAAATACCTCTTTCCTTTGATGGATGTTCTGTGCTTCATTTGGCTGCCATTGACTGCAGAAACGTATAAAATTGAATAATCCGAGTGCCTAATTTGACCATAGATGTTAGTGAGAGTGTGAATGTGTGTGTTGTGTGTGTGTATATGTGTTTGTTTGTTTGTGTGTTTGTTCATCCCGGGGATTGGTTGACCATCATCACTAAAGATGGTTGGGTAAAGATGCTGAGATTCTCCCTGTGTCACAGAAATAAAAGCAGTAGTTCTGAGGAAAAATAAAGAGATGAGCAATGGCAATTTTGCACATTGAATGAAAACACAACCATACAGTACAGAGTTAAGCACAATTTGCACAAATAATGGCACAAAAAAACATTTCCCATGCTGCTACACCATAACCTAGATAACTAAGGTTAGACACAAACTACAAAAGACGAGTCCAAGAACTAAGCAACAGAGACTGTGAGTAATGCAAGTTGACTACAAAGAACGCTGCATTAATGCAGAGCAAAATTTCAATATGGTCCCTAGTGGCCATATGGAGAACTTCTAGAAATATAAGGTGCCTCGTTACCAAGTTTGTCGACATAAGCAAGAAGTATGTCTAGAAACAATAGAAGTTCTGATCTTAGAAATACGTCCAGCAGACTGAACAAAGTACATTAGAAACAGTATTTCTTAATACTGTCAGACTAGTCAGACTGTAATCGTTACCTGGGAGAAAGGTAGTTGGTGCTTAACCTGGTGTGAAAAAGAGTCTAGTTCCCCAAGTTGATTTATTTGACGACACTGTCAAGCCGCTGTCCCAACAAATTATCCATTCAATGAGTCACAGTGACGATGTTGCTTTTAGAACTGTCACAGTGCCTTTACCAAATTGTACAACCAGCTTCTCTTGAAAAGAAACAGATATTCCCAACATGTTGTATTCTGTGCAGTTGTGTCCTGCTCAAATTGCTATTGCTTCTTGAATGAACACTATCCTAGTCCATTTGGCACCATGGAGAACTGTAATTTACGAGGAGCTAAAGGTTTCCTAGGCGCACCAATTTTGCGACTCCCTTAATATCAGCAAGGAAGGTTGTGCCTTCAGTGATGTGGTTTTTCCCCAAGTTGATTTATTTGGCGACACTGTCAAGCCGCTCACCAAGTCTGACCAATTCTCCATATTTCAGAGTCAAACAGAGACAGAGTTGTTTTAAGAACTGTCCCAGTGCCTTTACCAAATTGTAAAACCTAGTTTCAGCTTCTCTTAAAAAGAAATGGAAATTCTCAACACGGTGTGCCCTGTGCAATAGTGTCCTGCTCAAATCGCTGTTGCTACTTCTTGAATGAACACTACCCTAGTCCATTTGTCACCATGGAGAACTGTAATTTACGAGGAGCTAAAGGTTCGCTAGGTGCACCAATTTGCGATTCCCTTAAAATCTGAAAGCAAGGTTGAGCCTTCAGTGATGTGGTAAGACCAGGGACTCCACTTGATTAGAGGCTCCAAATCAAACCTTCTTATGACAATTCCTGTGCTTTTCCAAGAGTCTTGTCCATCAGCTGGACTAGTTCTGATAGATTCCTCTTAGCTTTTGAGTGTGCTAGCTTGCTGTGTTGGCTTATGGGTTGGGTTCCTTATAAGGATTCCACCACTGTCTCAGTTTTCGACACAACATCTTGCTTCCTTTACGGAAATGTATAGAATGTGTATTTCGATACAGCTTTTATTCTAGTTCAGAGTGCAACTTTGTCGGTTGACTTGAGACTTGCTTTGCGTTTCTGTCATACCTATAGATTTATCAGTGTACAGATATGTTGTAAACGTTTGCAATTGCGTTTGGTGTTTGTTAGACCTAAATGTCTTTCTCTTTTTCTCCACAGAAACATAAAGTCGATCTCTTTTACAAGCTCCGTCACGTAATGAACGAGTTGATAGATCTGAGGCAGCAGCTTCTTTCCGGTCACCTAACGCAAGATCAAGTCCGGGAGGTCAAACGCCACATTACCGTACGACTGGACTGGGGAAATGAGTAAGTTCTAAACGTGTTGTTCTATACTTTTCAAAAACATCAAGTGTGTGTGTTTTGTACAAAAGATGGAAAAGATTGCATGTGTTTTGTATGAAAGTTTGGCCGTTTCAGAGAGTGTTTCGTGTATTATCAGGTAATATCAGTAAATCGTGTATATTCAGGTAAACTTTGTATCGGCATAAATAATATAACATAACATCATACATGAATCCACCCATCTATGTAGCGAAAGCTTGAGGAGATATACCCAGACTTCCCTCTTCCTCAGCTCTTCTATCTCCTTCGGGGATACCAAAGCTTTCTCAGCCCTCAAGACTGTCTCGACTCTTTCTTTTTCATCGTACCACAACATAACATATGTGGATCCTCTCTCTATGGAGTCCAACCTCTTTCAAGGAGTCGTGATCCAGTTCAGAGACGTCGTGTGGAGAAAAGCACAGCTGTTTCTAGCTGGTACAGCTCAACCTCCAACACAAGTTTGGGTTTTTTTACTCTCAGCGAGATGATGTTCCATGGTCCCCCAGCCCATTTCATTGAAATATTTGGTGTCCACGACCTCCTGCAAGAGGAGAGCCTACTGGAGGGTGGTCTCACAGTCTCTTTTGAGCTAAGTCCGGCCAGGTTCAGTGAGCAAGATCGTGACCACCACAAGCTCTAACGAGTGCCCAAACCTCAGTCCTCCAGGTGACACCAATCAGGCCGATGTAGTGATGTCACGGTTTTATTTATAATCTGGGTATATATAAACTGCTTTTACTCTGAAAATTCACCTAGTAACTGGTTGCTTTGGATAACCCAACATAGCCCTTATGATCATTTGAACTTGCTAAACCCACCACAGTTAGGTGACAGTTCAATGAGGGCTCTTATAATTTATAAATATCGTAAATAATATATATAAAATATATTAAAGTTCTGTTTTAAATTATTTTACTTTATATTAGAGCTATTTATTTTATCATTTTTATTTGTTTTTAAATAATACCTGTTAGCTTTTTTTTTTAACAGGTTTTTGTTTTTCAAAGTCACCCGGACAATCCGCCTTTGCGAGGAACTCATATCTGGCCTTTCAGCGGTATATCACTGCCAAGTGTTTCCATCAGCAAACGGAGACATAATTGAGTCATGGAGCTAAATGGATAGAATCGTGTAGAGTTACTGGTGTTCTCTATAAAGAATGGAGATGGATTTAAAATTACCGATTGGTACATAGCTATAACATTTTAGCGTTTTATAACATTTTATATTTTTTAACAGTCCTTATAAAAGTTTTTTTTTCTGTACAGTCAAATCTCAAATATATGGGACATTATTTTTTTTATAACAAGATTTTGTTTTTCCCAAGCTTAACCAAACTCAGTCGGGAGACTCGGGAGAGAGTTGGTGGACTGACCTTCAATTACGCTCAACAAAAATCCTTTTAAGTTAATAAGCCTGAAAAAAATACACGCACACAGGCATTAAAGGCCTTCAGGAGAATGAAAGGCACTTACGTACATGTAAAAACAACTATTACATGTCAGTGAAAAAATAAAGTCAAAGTACAGAGAATTAATAAAAGAGAATTGACGTTGACAACACAGCCTTGTTGACAATGAAGTGCTGGTGATAAAATCAAAAATCATAAAACAGTGACTGACCTGTAAATGTCACACTTTATTTTGTTCTCCAAACCATGTTGATAATGGGATGAAGCCAATACAATGCTTTTTGAAAATTAGCCTACACTGAAAAAAAGTGTCTCATTGGATCAAAGTAAAAATTTTGCATAAACTTACACCAAATCACTTTACTTTGGATCAACTTAACTATTTTTCTTTTGAAAGGAACTGACTATCAACTACTTAACCAATGCGAAAAAAACATCTTTGAATCAAATTGGCTGCACTTCTACCTGATCGCCATTCCCAGGATGGGAGGCGCTGTTGCTGCCTGTCTGTTAAATGGACCAATAGAGCAGATTTAGCACTGATTTTCTTTATAAGGCAACTTATTTTAATAATCTGTTGTTCCACCTCATTACACCTCAGGGGTTTCTGTTCAGATTACATGATATAATGTTAGATGCTCTGATACACATTATTATTATTATTATTTAAATTCAACACTAGCCCCAATCAACAAAGGATGTGAATATATGCATATATTAGGATGGTGGTCTGTTTTTTTCACCCTTCTGAAGAGGAAACATCAAGAAAGATTATAATTTTACTTGACAATACGAACCACTTTAATTGCTCCTTCTTACAATGAAACAAGATCACGTAAACGTGTTTATGATTTATTTTAAAGTTTCAAAGGGTTAAAAAATTGTGTACTTCACACGAAAAATTCTCATCGGCCAATCCAAGAAACAAGCTCTTCTCATCACCATCACTGACTCCAAACCAAATTATTACTTTACTTTAAGAAATGTATTTACTTTACACTACAAGACTAACGTTTAATCTAAATCAAAGCAAGTATTGTACATTACACTGATGGCTATGCAAAATGTTTTGAGTTAGATCAAGTATAAAAGCTTCTTTAGAGTAACGCCACGTCTTTTGCACCTTTCCAGTGTATTCTTTTCTGTTGTGGTAATGCTTTTCTATTTACAAATGTGGGAATTCATTATGGGACTACGAATTAAATGAAAACAATCTCTCAAACAAATCAAATCTCATTTAATCTATCTTTATCCCTGTTCTGTTCGTTGTTTTTCTCTAATTTAGACACTTGGGATTAGATCTGGTGCCCAGAAAGGAGTTTGAAACAGTTGATGCTGACAAGATAAGTGTTTCGGATCTCTACAAAATGGTAAGTCATAGTTGCACTGTATTTTCTTCCTTTTCCACGCTAAAAATCCAATTGAATGTAAGGACAAGCAATCGAAATAAAAAATAAAATGTAATACTGTATACCTTTATACAATAAAATTATTTCTCATTTTGAGATTCAACAAGACATGCATTTCTTTAAAATACCATAGACAAAGGAATCGTCACTTGTACGAAATTACAAAAACTTTCTCTAGAAATGTTTGGCCAAACTAACATTGTTCAGATTTTCGTCCCCCGTTTATTTTAATGTTAAGCTAATCACTGATTTTTTTTCTTCTACAAAATAAAACTATAAAAGAGAATTAGATCTCCAATTGTGTCTCTCTGTATTATCCAAGAACATAGTTTAGATTTATTCTGGTCTCTTCTCCAAGTACCATCTCTAGAAATGTCCCCTAAGGTTAAGCAACAAATTTATATTTTAGTATGACGAAATGTATCCTTTCTTCCTGAAAGAAAGACAGCATTAACCCAGTGAAGCTATTCTGGGATGCCAGACTCAAATACAAGGCTGGTAGTTTATTCAGTGACACAGTAACAGCGATGGGTGAGTAAGTCGGATGAGGAAACTTGAGTAGTGCAGTGTCTGGAAACCTGGGAAATATGTCAAGAAAAGTAGAAATGTAAGAGCGTACAGTAAAGAAGTGTAAAGAAGAGCAGGAGCAGACAGTCACAGTGAGGCGAGGCGTGAGGATTCTGGAAGTTGTGTGACTGGAGAACAGTAGATATGAAAAAGTGTGTCTAGGTCCAAAGTGGAACACCAGAGAGATTCAAACTAGAGCTGCGCCAAAAGATGGCGATCTCGATTCTACCCCTCTCGCGATCTTAATTCAGCATTTATACGATTCTACCAAACTCTCTGATCTACGACAAGCTTGTGTGTGTGTGTGTGATTTTCATTTAATTCAATCATTTAAATATTATATTATAAGGAGAGATGATCTTGCTTACCTCTGTTGTATTTTGGGGCGACGCCTTAATATGAATACTATCGATATTGCGGTTGTATCGAAATTGATCAATTCAAAAGTCGAAATATAAATATGATAATAATTATTATTATAATGATATTAAAATATATCAATAGGATGACAAAGCATTAAAAGTCCTCTGTAATTGAACTTTGGAGGAAATGGACATTTTTGTTGCTATAACATTGTTTAGTGTACGTGTTTTATAGTTAAATTCTGTTTTCCCTGTTCTTAATTATTATTCATGTAATTTCCTAGCAGGTGGCATGTCACGTTTATAAATAATTATATATTTTTTTCATATTGAAAATGTCCTGTTATTTGTTAATTACGAATGACGAATGTACACTTACGAATGACTCTGTTAACGAAAATTTAAGCACAGTGATACCAAAAAAATAATAAAACAACAAAAAAATCTAAAAGCTGAACTTGGGCTGATATTGGAAAGTGTTTTTACCGCGTATTGGAGGTGTGAAAGGCTTCAGCTCAGTTTGTGGGAGGCAGAGGAGTTTCAGATCAATAGTAAAAGAATCGGAGAAGATGTACCTGCCCTTAAACCCGGCGAGAGCACTGAAGTTACGGAAACTCGAGACCTTGAAGTTCCTTAGAAGATGGTTTTGAATTGTCTGCAGGCGAGAAAACACTTAAAGCAGTGTGCAAAGCTGTTGTTGTTACACAAGAGCTGTTAGAGCATGTGCAATGCGGCCAAAATCGGCATTCTGGTTAGTTTAAATTTAGCCATGCAGCCATTCCCGAGTTCTAGAACATTCGTGAGTTGTGTTTGTCCTTGCCTAGCACTAGTATTTCTAACTTCAGTAGCCATTTTGTGTTTCGAGTCCAGCGCAATAAACATTATTGCTGGTCTACACCACGCAAAGTTCTCGCTTATGATGTCTCAAATTGTGAGGTGAAAGACACGTCTGATTTAAAATGTCTGAATTATTGTGGTTATATTTAGATAATTATAGTTCAAAAAGTCAGAGCTTTGACTTACAACTCTCAATTCTGTCTTAATACCTCTCAGTTCTAAGAAAAAAAGTTGCACATTTTTTTTTAGATTCTAGTAATAATCTACATCAATCTAGATTAATTCCTCATTAATCTATGTTGTAGCTATTTGTTTAGATTAATCTAGACTCATTTAGAATAACTTAGATTACCGTGTTTTTCAGACTATAAACTGCACATACAATTGTAAAAAATGTTAGAAAATTGAGTGTGCGCTTTACGATCCGAATAAAGAAATGTGTGCCGTATATGTGAACAAAAATTAGGTAATAAACGGAAAATGCTAGATTAAAAAATAGATTTATAATCTAGATTAAATTCATTTTTATGGCCACTTCTAAATTCAGCTTTATGTTACTCATGAAAGTAAGAAAAGAAAGATATTGACCTGAGTTATATGTCGATTTTAAGTAAATTCTGAGCCAAACCAAAACATTGTGCTTAATTTTTAACCCATTCTTTGAGAACCTGGATTGGGTAGAGTTCAACTTGAAGGACTCTTCATGTGTGGTTCCCACTCGTTAAAGACTTGGTTGCAAACTTCGGGGTTCAGCTCTCCAACCTTTGGGTCATAACCAGCTTACGTCGCCAAATTGGGTGTTAATACTGTATAATGACCAAGTCCTTGTAGGCTGAACATTTGTGCGTCAAAAGCTGGCAATGGAGCCACAATCTTCTCCTTCCACTTTTGGTGAAGAAGGAAAACTTTTGCGGGCTGTGTTCAGCTGATCATGTTCTGACACACGGAACAGGAGTCACAGACAAAGCCGCTTTCGCGTCGGTGTGACCTAAGCAGCTTATGTGATTGTGCCAGTCAGAGTCAGATCAGCAATGCCGCCACCTAGAAACGCCATCCAGAAAAGATAGTTTCTCAGAAGTGCAGATGATTGCTCAGATTGAGGGACGCCACTGTGGTCAGTACATGGAAAAATAAGCTAAAACCAATTTAGAAAAAATGGTCTTGAAAAGTATTTTTCCCATTAAAGCTTCATTTTCTTAATTCTTGTATAAAAATGTGCGTACTAGAATGTTTAAGAGACCATTCGCAATTTGGGAAATTCAGCGTAATGACACTGCCTAGTGTCCAATAATTTGTATTTTGAAATTTAATTGAATAGATCTTTATATAACAATATAAAATATTAACACAGTAGTAAACACATCCATTCATCCAGTCCATTTTCGAACGACTCTGTTAACTAAAATTTCCTTTTACAAAGGGCGTTGTGGAAAAAAGACTTCTCTTTTTACTTCGTCGCTTTTTTCAAAATAATTTCTTCATACGATACGTTGGCCAAATGTTGCAGCGACAAGTCCAGACCTCTAGCACGTCAGTAAATAAAAAAAGAAAACACTTTTTCAAAAGTACCATGGTTACAGACATCATACTTCCGGAACCACCGACGCATTATTACGATATTTGATCATATTTTTTATCGAAACAGATTATCGTATTTACATGCAAAATAAGGCCCATTTTACGAAATTTCCATTTTATGAAACTGCTGTCGGCACAAATTAGTTTAGTAAAGAGAGGTACCACTGTATTTAACCCTTCCTGCTTTTATATTCTACTGTTACGTGTCTTTGCCTATCATATTTTTGCATTGTATTTATTGATTTATTTACAATTATTATTTATTTTTGACAGCACCTGTCCAGCAGACACAGTGTTCAGCAAAGCACGACTCAGGTGTGTTTATCACTTATAATGTAAACGTTATATGCAGTGATGCCCAACCTGCGGCCCGTGGGCCACATCCGGATTATGAGAGATTATGATTGTACGCAATTTATTAGAAAGTACTTTCAATCTGTGACGCCCATCAGACTCTCTGAAAGTCAGATTTTTTTAACTGTAGCAAGTAAACTTTTTAAATTTAGGATCTTAATAACATTTCTTATCTTCTTATCGATCTTAAATCACGTTTTAGCAACTAGACTTTTTTCAAATATATTTAATTGTATTAGTTGACATCAAAAAATGCCAAAACTCCGATATGAAAATGCATATGAAGTTGCAAAAGAGGGGAAAAAAATGCGTTTTGTTTTTCAAAATTCCCTCTTAAACTTCATATTTAATTGTAGTATTGTGGCCCGCGCAAATTCACAAGTCAAGTTTAGTCCTCAAGTCATGAACGGTTGGGCACCATTGATTATATGTATTATGTTTTTTTTAAAGAACGTTTTTGAACCTTTTTGAACCTTTTTGAACATCTCTTCACTTTCAAAACTAACCGCAAGATCTATGGAATATTGTGTTCATCTTATTGTTCCTTCAGGATGGAGGAAGACAGAGACACGGTGATTCGTGTCGAGTGCCCGTACCACACCATCTGTTTGTCAACCTGAAGAGCTTCACGTACAACACCATCGGCGAGGACACCGACATCTTCTTGTCTCTTTATGACCTGAGAGAGGGCAAACAAATCAGGTAAGGTTCATTTCATGGGTCAGCAATACTTCAAATAAACCTAAACTCCAATATGATGTTGATGAAATTTTTTTTTTTTATTATTACATGAAGTTGTAAAAGAGGGGGAAAATGCGTTGTTTTGTTTTTCAAAATTTCTTACAAGCTTCACTTTTTAAACTTTTTTTGCTTCTAATTCTCCTAATAGCTACACTAGCACTGCAAGCCAAATAAACACACACACACACAAGCACACACCTACACACACGCACGCACACACACACACCTACACACATGCACGCACACACACACACACACACACACACTCACACAGACACAGTCTATGTAGTCTTTTAATCTCTACGTATATCTAAACATGCACATATAAAAGATGTTAAAGGGTATCTTATATCTTTCTTTCTTCACGTTTTTGCTCATTTATCAATGATTTTTTTCTTTTCAGTGAGAAGTTCATGGTCAGACTTAACAAAAACGGTGGGCCGAAAAACCCAGAGAAGGTTGACCGCCTCTGTGCACTTTTTACTGTAAGAAAGATTTTTTTAAAAATAGAAATATATACGTATTTTCACTGTATAAATAAATAATAATAATATTACAATTATAATAAACATTAACGTTATAATTATTTTTACCCCCTTAAAGGACCTAAGCAACAAAGACATGAAGAGAGATCTGTACATTATGTCTCAAGTCATCAGAACTGGTGAGTGTTAATCTTCCTTCCTTTTCTAAAGAGCTTTCTTTAGTTATTAAACAAATTTAAAAACTGTTTATGACTGTTTAAAAATGACAGAATAACAGTCTCGTAATATATGGTCAATTTATAAATGATATCCCCGTGAATATAAGCGAACACCTTGTTTTTCAGGCACAAAAATTCAGAAAAAAGAAAAATAATAATAGTTTTACATTTCTGATTAAATTACGTTAATTTTCTCTTAAAAAAAAATGTCTTTATTTAACTATCCTAACTTGTGACTTGAATAATAGTTAAAAAAAAAAAATCAATTATAGTCGTAGAGCACTCCAACTCCCAGAATTCTTAGCGTGAAGCATTAGGCTCCCATGAGCCTTTGCACGGAGATTAAAGCTGTGTCTTTGTCCCACATAAATATCACAACAGTATTGTTTTGCTTCGAGCGATTTGATAGTTTTTGTTCCCTGAATTTGAGTCCAGTGTTCTTCATTTTCAACTATTTTCTTTCTGCTTCAACACGTGCTAGTGGACTCGCTAGCCATTAGCCGTTAGCACGGATTCATCGGATGCAGTATAGTGTGTATGTTCAAATATTAATTATTGTATTTAGTTTATTCTTACTTCTTCCAGTGTTATTTTGTCACTGTTGAGTGTTGCCTCACGGCTAATGTTTCTTTATATTTCTTTATTTTTTATTCAGCCAATAAAAGGTTATAATGCCGCCGGAACCATTATTTAAAAACGCACTGCTTCATAAAGACGACTTCCGTTTATTTGTTTTTGCTCCTGACTTGAAATATGAAAAATTAGTTAGCTTAGTTGAATTAGGCGCTTAGTTTTACAAATTTTCAAATATTTTAATTCAGAAATTTAAGTTATGAGGCTAGAGAATCCGGAAAAAAAAATGGGTGCCTATTTTCGCGTTACGGTATTTACATATATTTACACACACACACACACACACACACACACACACACACACACACACACACACACACACGTATCTACATTTTTCGACGCACACACTCACAATTCTTGGTAGTAAAAGTGTCATTTACTACCATGAAATAATTGGTAGTAACTGTGTAATTTAAGTAAATGTGTTTTCCTGACTTTCTGCAGGTCGGATGCTGCTGAACGACTCTAAGAAAGGTCCACCAAATGTCCAGTATCGCCGGCCATATGGATGTGCAGTGCTTGCTATGAGTGACGTCCTGCAGACCATTTCTGAACTCAAAGAAGAGAAAGACTTTGTGCTCAAAGTTTACACGTGAGTCATCTCACGCCCACGTTTGCTTGGTCCACTTTTTTCTTTTTTAAGTAACTTTTTTTTATGAAATTCTGTTGATTTATGTTCGCAAAAGTGTTGATTCGGTGGTAAAAAAAAAAAAAGCTAGATCTAAATTGGAAAAATAAAGGACATTTAGAAAAATGAGGAGAGTAATTTCTCAGGACTTGATTACTAGATGAATCCACTAATAATTGCACGTTTAGAAGTGTTTACATCAACAAGACTGAAAAGAAGTTTGAAATCGCACTGAAGACGTTTTGTGTGTCTGATATTAATAACTTGTAGACGTGAATATAACAGTTATATCAATTTGAGTCTTTCGGCTTTGGAAATATTGAGAATTTCAGGCCCGGAAATCATTTAGAATTCACTTTGAGAGGGCACTTTTACTGCCATCTTGTAGCTTTTATTAACTTAAAATGATAATTATTCTGTTACATTTGTATTACATAATTTATGGGAACAGTCATGGCAGTTGGGTTAAAAAAAAGAGGATGACTTTACATGCATGTTCTTGTGAATTTAGGTGTTTTACGTAATTCTAATGAATTGTATTGGTAAAAAAATTCAATTTCGGCTTCGGTTTCTGGCTAAAGTGTGGTTCATTTTTCAGTTTTGTCATCGATTTAGCCCCAAAAATTATTTACGTACTGATTATCAGCATGCTTTCGGCTTCGGCCAAAATTTGACTTTCGGTCAGACTCAATTTTAAATATAATAGTGTTGAAAAGTTGTCTAAAATGTGTTTTTTGTTGGAGTGTCAGACTGTGAAGGATTGTATATTATTTCTGTGCATTTTGTCTTATATATTTTAGTCTAGACCACCACAGACATAAACTGTGGGGTGTAATGTGCATATTTCATTCTGAGACTATTGCTTCATATGGAATAATAAATATGAAACCACTATGACTAAATGTTTAGTTTCGTTTGTTGGTTAAAGTTCCATTAGGACTACATGTTGGGAAGATTTGACACAAAGACTATCAAAACGTTGTGTTTTTTCTTTGCTCCATATGAAATAAAAAAATCGATAGTGAGATATTTATTCTTGTAAATTGTTCACTAATCATACTTATTAAAGCTAATTTTTGACACATTGATTTACTAAAGCATCTTCTGGATTTAAATTCCCATTGCCGAATCATCGATAGTGAAAATAAACGGAACATCGGTGAAAAAGGCACATTTTGAACTGTCTTCTCTCCTGATGAATGTTTCTCATTTCGGTATGTTTTTGTCTTTCTCTTTTCATTGATCCGCAGATGTAATAATGAAAACGAGTGGTTTCAGATTCACGAGAACATCATCCGCAAATCCAGCACGAAATACACCGCTCCCAGCACAAACTACGGTAAGAGGACAAAAACACAACTGTATGTCAGTGAAATAAAATGAGCAGTGTCGTTACATCTTCACTCAACCTTCTTGTTTTTTTTTTTTTTTTTTCAAATTAATTGATCAAAAAAGTGTTATTGAAAATAGAATGAATGCACATTCTATTTTCTGTATGAATTTTTCGTAAGTGTCATTGATGCCCCATAACAAAGTCTTGGATTGATAACAAAGAGCGATGAATCCTATCTATCTTTGATAACCACTGGTGTGAACTAAAGAAAGAAATAGAATTTAAAAAGTATCGTAAAACTTTTTATGGACTAACAAACAAAAAATTCACAAAGATGATAAGCTTTACAAATAATAACAAAAATGTCAGGAGGTTAGAGACTTTTCTGTGTGGAATTTGCACGTTTTCTCTTGTTGGCGTGGGTTCCCTCCGGGTCTCCGTTTTTTTTCCACGTTCCAAAAACAGGGAGGAGAACTGGATTTTGAAAAGTTGCTCATAGGTGTGAATGTGTGTCCTGCTCTGTGATTGGTCGGCCACCAATTCAGGCTGTGTGTGTCCTGGCTCCAGCACAGAGTTGCTGGGATTGGCTCCAGCTCCCAATGACCCAGAAATGGAGAAAGAGGTTAAAAATGAATGGGTGAATGAAATATAACCATTGCCGTCTTTTTTCCGGAATTCTCTTCTCCGTTGTGCAGGTCTAATCATCTCGCTGCAGCTATTGCGGGGCGACATCGATCAAGTCCGCAGAGAAAACCCAATGATTTTCAACCGCGGCGTGGCTATTACACGCAAACTGGGCTTTCCTGATGTCATCATGCCTGGTAAGTCACAGTAACACGTTTTTTTTTGTTTCAACGACTGAGGAAAGAGCAAAAAGTATGGAATGATGTAGGGGTGGGCAATATAAGTGAAAAGTCATATCACAATATTTTTAAGTTTTAATTACATTATTTGTACACAAAATCTGTATTGCAACTTTGATTAAAGAAATTAGATGGTGTAACCTGGATAAGCATCTACCATTTTTTTTATTTAGTATGTCTTTTAAAAAGAATAGCCCTGGTGTTTATTTGAAAAATGTGAGAGAGAGAGAGAGGAGAGAGAGAGAGAGAGAGAGAGGACAGGAGAGAGAAAGGGAGAGAGAGAGAGAGAGAGAGAGAGAGAGAGAGACAGAAAGAGAGAGACAGAGGACAGAGAGAGAGAGAGAGAGAGAGAGGAGAGAGAGAGAAAGGATGGAGAGAGAGAGAGAAAGAGAGAGAGAGAGAGAGATGGAGAGAGTGAGAAAGAGAGAGAATGTCGTGTGAATCAAACGTTTACCAACGACTTTGATAAAAAGAAAAAATGAGCAGAAACAGTGCTACAAAATATGAAAGACTTTGCGAATAATAATGATCTGTTTTTGCAGTTCTATTTTATCTTAATCCGTACTGTACTTTATTATCATTATTCACGTTTAGGCGACATACGCAATGATCTGTATCTGACGTTGGAGAGAGGAGACTTTGAAAGAGGAGGAAAGAGTGTTCAGAAGAACATCGAGGTCACTATGTATGTGATGTATGCGGACGGCGAGATTCTGAAGGTGCGTGAGTTCCGCCCACCCTTGTAGGCGTGGCACTGATCACCAATAAAAACAAAGAAGCTGGAATTGTTGCTTTCTTTTCTCAGGAGTGCATTAGCCTGGGTTCCGGAGAGCACAGTTTCAGCGAGTACCGCTCTTTTGTTCTCTACCACAACAACAGTCCACGCTGGAGCGAGGTCATCAAACTCCCCATCCCCATCGACCGGTTCCGGGGGTCTCATCTACGCTTCGAATTTAGACACTGCTCAAGTTAGAAGCCTTTTCTTATACAGTGGTACCTCAACTTACGAATGTCGAGAAAATATCGTCTCTTTTTTCACTATACGATAGGCCTAATGTTGTAACATGTAAGGGTGTCGTTGAGAAAATATCGTCTCTTTTTACAAAATTTGTTTCACTATACGATAGGCCAAATGTTGTAGTGACAAGAATGTTTGGCGAGTTTTTTTTTCTCACCACTAAAATGCAGGGAGATCTTTTGAGTAAAACATACACAAGTCCAGACGTATAAAACAGTTTTTTTTATTCTTCAAGCACGTCCACTTACGAATGACTAATTTAACGAAAAGTTACTTTCACGAAGGGCGTTGTTGAGAATATATCGTCTCTTTTTACGAAATTTGTTTCACTAAACGATAGGCCAAATGTTGTAGCAACAAGAATGGTAAACAAGATTTTTTCTTAACACTAATATGCAGGGAGATTTTTTTGAGTTCAGACGTGTAAAACTGTTTTACAAAAAAAACTATTTTACAGAAGAAGAACGATTATAGGCATCTTACTTCCAGAACCGCTGACGTAGGACGAACTGACGTCACTTTTGTTGACAAAGCTGTGCTGTTTTTTTTGTGAAACTGCGACACCCGGTGGCTGATAAAGGCATAGCATGTGGAGTTGTTAGACGAGACACGGAAATATAAAGTGTTCGAGTGTAACCAACCAGTGTGTTATTTTGAAACAACAACATTAGAGAGAAAAGATGTTCAGAACAGTGTCTGTGCCGTTTAGATATGTTTATGCACAAAAGTACAACCCAAGAGAGACACTTGGCTAACATCCTGGTGATGTCAGCATCCACACTGATCTGCCACAGTTATCGCGAGGTTATATCGAGATTCAAGATGGCGGAAGTGACATGTTTGTTATTACAGTTATTGCGATATTTAATCATATTATAGAAACTTTTTTTATCAGGATTAATTATCTGTTTTAAATGCAATATGTAATTTCCATTTGCCAAAACTGCTGTTGGCACAAATTAATTTCGTAAAGCGAGGTACCACTGTAACTGCATTTCTTGTGTCACTTAACTATTCTTGTGTCAATTTAACTCAACGGTTCTTTCACTTACAGCAAAGGACAAAGCGGAAAAGAAGCTCTTTGGTTTTGCGTTTACTCCTCTGATGAGGGAAGACGGCACAACACTGTCAGATGAAAGCCATGAGCTGTATGTCTATAAGGTGATTACTTTTACTTGCCAACGACAAGTATTTTTACTATATTACCATTACTACTATAATTACAATGCTATATTATTATTTTTTTAAGGATCCTATATTTGGCTTTAACTTTATTATAACTACATGCTATGAACCATTAGTAAAATAATGTATTAAACATTCCTACAATAATGAACATTGGTAAGTATTTGATATACCATAAAGGCTGTAAAAACATCTACGTAACATGGTTAATGAGTGTATCTTCACACTTTGATAAGAATCAGTTTATCATTTATACATGAAGCTTATTCAGACATTTATAAAACTCTGACTAACAGTTTTTAAGTGACTAACTGTCTCTCTGTCCTCTCCTAACACATTTTCCTGTTTAACTCATTGTACTTATAAAGTACGCTGTCAGATAACTTTTTAAAGTAAGAACTATTGTGTCTGTAATTGATTTTGCCTTAAACATGTATTTATGTGATTTCAAGGATCAGGTTCTTACTAAACAGAAAAAGGAGGAAAATTCGGCAACCAGACCATAAAAAACATGTTTATCAAGTACAAATGCACAAAAATGAACAAATAACAATTCGATATAAATTGAATTATAAGTATGACATATGTTATATTTAACTGTGCAAACTAGTTAAATAGAATAGAATGGAATGCCTTTATAATTAAGCTATTATGTTATTTTTATTATTGTAAATTAAGTTATATAGGTGCTATTAAAAAGCATGAATCGAGTAGTATATAAACTATATGCATACTTACTAATGTCTAATAGTATAAGAACAATGCTTTATAAATGATGAATTGATTATTTACTGATTGTAAACTAGTCTTTCATAGCCTGTAGTTACTATGATGTGTTAACATTTGATTTTCTGAATTTGAGGATAACTTGCAAATTCCTTGATTCTTTACAAATTCAATAATTGTTTTGTCCAAAATGAAGCGTTAAAATCAAATTCCTGTTACGTGATTGTGTTTTATCTGACTTCAGTGCGATGAGAACACCACCTTCAGTAACCACGCGCTGTATCTGGGTCTTCCCTGCTGTAAAGACGACTTCAATGGCTGCCTGAACATCCCGTCCAGTCTAGTGTTCCAGCGAAGCACTAAAGAAACCCTGTGGATTTCCACTCAGTTGTCATCCACCAAACTAACTCAAAACGGTAGATTTATTTTTACCTGTAAAGCTTCTCCGTAGCAATAATCCAGACTAGCTTGTATTGTGTCACTTTTATTTTTCTTGTTTCAAACTTGCTTTTCTTTTTCGTAGTTGATCTACTTGCTTTGTTGAAATGGAAAGCACATCCCGATCGTGTCATGGACATTTTGAGTCGATTACGACACATCTGTGGTGAAGAAATTGTCAAAGTGAGTATTCAAACTTCAACCCTTTTCATATACTTACTGAAATCGTCAATTTCATGTTGTGTGTGTACAGGAAAATAACATGTATATATAAATAGATAGTAGGGCTTTCAAAGTTAACGCCTTAACGCATGCAATTAATTTTAAATGCTTATTTGCGTCAATTATTTTTTCGCTCTTTTCACTTTTAAAACTCATTGAACTTGTAAAAAAACTATTAAACTTTTTATTTAACTCTTTTCTCAAAAAGAGTTTTTTCCACTTTCGGTTTGGCAACGTGCAATGAATAGACCCAGAGAGTCATGCTTGTGTCACCAGGTGCGGCTCGTTACGATCAGCAGCCCACAGTGATTGTTTTCACCTGCTGCCATTTAGGCACAAATTGTTTAAGGATCTTTTCAACTGCAAATAACTTGCTGGTCAGAGTTCTCGGTCGGATCAAATTTCTGTTCAAAAAGCAGACACTAATTAATTGTGATTAATTTAGTCAGGGAAGTGCGAATAATTTGTTAAAAGAAATGAATCGTTTGACAACCAATATATTTATATATATATATATATATATATATATATATATATATATATATATATATATATATATATATATATATATATATATATAAGCCTGTTCCAGGAGTCGTTAGTATATTTCTTGACTGTACTCTTTTTACTTTCTCTTTTCTTTAGTTTCTTCAAGATATTCTAGACACACTCTTTTCCATTTTGGATGACAACACGGAAAAATATGGACCACTGGTGTTTCAGTCTTTGGTGAGTAAACTTTAATACAGTACCATATTTTCCAAACTACAGTGTGTATGGATTGAGTCGGGCCTTTATGCCTTTCTGATCATTTGTATAGTATGTACAATAGAGCAATAAACAATGGTCATATGTATACCTGTATAATTGTTTATGTGGGTATACAAACACACTATATAAATATATACACTACACACATATACATATACAGTATATATATATTTATACTTAATATTGTGAATATTATATTTGTATAATTTCACCCACACTAAATATCATAGTGATATAGTAAATCTTTTACACATCTGAAAGAAGTTTTAGGGGCGAATTTTGGAATTTAGGTTCATTTTTTTTGTCTTCTGCTTCACATCTCTTGACAGGTTTTTATTATTAATTTACTTCGGGACAGTAAATTTTACAATTTCCGACCTGTCATGGATACCTACATCCAGAAGCATTTTGCCGGAGCTCTGGCCTACAAGTGAGCGACATCTTTTTGGCCCTTTTAAAATATTAATGAATACATTTTTTTAAATTTCTTTAATGTAAAATAAAAGCTACAGTATTGGAATTAAATCTGTATTCTCTCTTTACAATGCAGAGAGTTGATTCGCTGTCTCAAGTGGTACATGGATCGATCGGCAGAAGTTGTTCGTCAAGATCATATCCAGGAAGCCATGCGGGTAAGATCTCATAATGCAAAGACTTTCCATTGTTATTTAGTTCTCCAGCCATTCAAATTAAAGTTGTTTTTGCTGATTGTGTACATTAAAAAATTACATCATCTTAAATTGTTCTACTACAATTTTAAACTAATTGTGCAGAGATCTCTGTCAACCACCTCACTAAAATATTACCTAGTGCTGCTGAATCAGTTTTTGGTAATGGTAATGGTAACCAAACTTTTCAACCCAGGATGTTTGGTTTTGCTAATTACTAATTACTAATTGCTAATTACTAATGCCACTAAAGCCGCAGCCGGGCTTCTTCCGGAAACCCTGTTGGACGCCTTGATCTGCATCTACTCTTCGTCACAATTGCTACAAATCTCGCAGAAATATTAAATTTTTAATCGGGACAATGTTTATTTTAATGCACCGCTGGTTTCTTGTCGAACAAATCCGGGTCGAAACGTCCAGGGTCTGCAAAAAATGCACATGAAAAAATAAGAAAATAAAAAACAAAATGAGTAAAAAAGACTTCAATCAAGTAAAATTATCTGCCAACGGGGTGAGAAAATTGTACTTGGTAAGACAGCTTGAAACAAGTCCTATTTTATTAAAACAAGGTAGTTAATCTTTTACTCCTAATTCTAAGATAGTTAATTTATCTTAGTTTATTAAAGAAAAACTAAATTTATTGTGTAATTTCAAGATCTTTTGACTTAAAAAAATTTTTTTTTGCAGTGTATATTCATATAGAACCACTATATTAACACACACATTGGAAATTTCTCACGGACATTGCTACTGAACGCCAGCTAAAATAGAACACAGTATGTATAAAAAAAATACTAAATTGAAAAATAGAAATATACTCGCATGAAAATCACAAAAATGTACTGAAAAAGAAACACAGGATATTTACAGTTTACAGAGTATCTACAGTACAGTACAGTGCAATATGATATGAATATATAATCTGAAAGTGACAGGTGTGTGTAGCAGCTTATTAATTAACTGTAAGGTGTATGTATGGAATAATAATTATTGTGGTTTAATAATAATAATAATAATAATAATATGATAATAATTAAATTTGTGGTTGTGGAAGATCAGTGGATAGTGGTCATAAAGTTTCTTTGACTTTGACATTTTGACCGAGCTTTTTCTGTTCAGGCTCTGGAATACCTGTTTAAATTCATCGTCCAGTCTCGGATTCTCTACTCCCGCGCTACCTGCGGGATGGAGGAGGATCAGTTTCGGGCCAGCATCCATGAGCTGTTCCAGTCCATCCGCTTTGTGCTGAGCCTGGACACACGCAGCTCCGAGACGCTCATCTTCACACAGGTCAGGAGTAGATCTATAGATCACGGAATATTGTGTGCTTCACACCAAACAGAAAAACAGTGGGAATGAAAAAAACGGACAATTCACACTCAACGAATTCAGAGCTGCTGTTTGTTAACACTTGATGAAACGTGTCTCCTCAAGGCATATGTGTGTCGTCTAGTCCGAAGGCTTCTGCGTCTGTCATGTTCTGTTTCAGGAGGTTGTCTCCTCCGGTTAAACGTCATCCTGTCATGATGGTCTTCATCTACATTGGCTCTGATTCGAGGATGGAGCTATAGCAGCAGTGTTCATTTTGACAACGATTTTTTATTCAGTTTTAGTCATAGTCTTTTGTAGTCCCAAATTAGTCATCTTGATTTTTTTAGTTTTAGTCTAATTTTAGTCGACCGAATAACAACATTTTAGTCGACTAAATTACAGTATAGATTTAGTCAACGAAAGTCTAGGTGCTATATATTCTAAATGTTAACTAAAGATGCTATGTCTAAGAAACCTGAATACGTACTAGTTAACGATGAGCATCTAAAATAGATACAAATATCTTACTTATTTACTTATTGGAAAAAGATTTATTTTTCCTTGAACTTATTTTTATGAACTTTTCTTTCAATCCAAATAACTGCATTTTCAACAATGAAACCTCCACAAAGAGGAAATTAAATACAGTCAAATAAAATAAATTATAATTGCATCACGTTTTTAAGTTGTGAATGTTGAGAATGTAATGAATGAATCTTTATATCTGACCAATTTTTCCTAGACTTTATTGAAGAAGCTCGCCTCTGATTCCGTGTCCTGATGGGTTCTCTTTGCGTTTACACCCGCCTTTCTCCACGAGCTCAGATTATGATTGGATGTCATCACAAAAGGCATTTTCGTTTCGTTTTTAATTGTTGACGAAATTGTCAATAAATTTAGTTACAGTTTTCGTTCCTGAGCAGGAGTTTCTATATAGTTCTCGTTTTGATTTCATCAGGGGAAAGTGTCGTTGACGAAGACAATGACGAAAATATTTCGTCAACGAAATTAACACTGTATAGCAGTGGTCCAAACATTTAGTTGGCCCCACTTTAATCCTATGAACAAATCTGCCTTCCTCCATAAAAACTAAAAGCATATCTCAAATCTCTAATTACAACATAATGTCACTACTACGCAGTTATGAAAGACTGAATGCTTTTTTAATTTGAACAACTTGCAGTAAAAAAAGCAAAACTTAATAAATAACTAGTTTGTTTTCATCTGCTGATAGTCCGAATCCCGCTGCGGAAGAATAGCAATGGTTGGATTAGTTCTATGCCAAGTCGAGTTTTTGTCAAAGCAATATTTTTCGGACTTATTTTACCTGAATCTAATATTAAATTGCCAGCAAGGAATGGTAGAATGTAGTGTAACTTCTACTTGGTATCATTATCAGCCATGGAGTAAATGATGGTTAGGATTTTGCAGTGTAGAGTTATTCAAAGTAGTGAGTAAATGTAAAATGGTTAAAATTTAAAAATGAACCAGCGGTCAATATTTTCAGTTTGGCTAAACATTAGTTTGCAGAAACATAGATCTTCTGTTGCATGTGTCCAAAGATTTGGATTGGAAATGTTTTTTTTTTCCTCTTCAAAGAAATATTTTTCTCATTTCCTCTTCAAGAAAGTCACTGTCCCAGTTTATTATTCATGAACCAACTTCGTATTAATAAGCCTGGACTCATTTGAACTCCTAAGCCTGGTTTGCTGGAGCATCAGTCTTTGGGCTTATCTAATTTATTTTTTCTTCACCTGATTTGCCCCGTCTTGTACCTTATATGGTCTCCCTCCGTCCCTGACTTGGATCCAGACCCAATCTTGCCCACCCTTACTTGTACCCCAGGGTCCCCAGGCTCCTACAGGACAAGCCACAACCAGCCCGGGCAACTGCTTGCAGCCGTTGAGCTGTCATGCCCCACGTTCCTCTTCACTCTCTGTAAGTAGATGCAGATTGACTCCCAGTAAAGGACCGGACACTCGAAATACCCCCACAACCCACTGCCAGTGTGCTGAACGTCCACTGCAACACTAACCTTGAGTTAAATATGTGCTAGCCTTAAATATTATTTTTTTTACAAGCTGTACACCTCTTTGGTTTTTTTTTCAATCTTAACTTGGATTGCAAATCACCAGTTCTGCTTCTGAAATCGCCTGTATGGGCAGTGGATTCTGCCTGGTTTTTATATTTTTATACAGTTGTACCTCTACTTACAAATGTCTCTACTAACAAAAGTTTCAAGTTACAAAGCCCGTTAAAAAAACACATGTATTGTCTCTAGTTACAAAATTGTTTCAAGAAACAAAAGGTCAAATATTTTAGCGACAAGATTGTGCAAGCCTTTTTCTTCTTTCTGTAAATGAAACATTCTGTAAATGAAACTCGTTTTTATTCTTTGCTTCAGTCCCACAATACTCTTTTTTATTGCTTATATGACGTTTTAAAGACCAATATTTTATAATTTCTAAATTGTCTGAATCTAGGGGTGTTTGGAACGGAAGGCATTTACGTGTAAAACGTGTTTCTACTTAAATTTTCTACTTACAAAACTTTCATTGGCATGAATTAATTTTGTAAGTAGAGGTATCACTGTATAGTGTTCAAATTAATTTCCATGTCACTGCCAGGAACAGGGTAGTGAGTACTAGATTCCAGCAACCTTTAACCTATAGATCAGTGGTTCTCAACCGGTGTGCCGCGGCACTAAGGGGTGCCGTGAGATTTTTTGAGGGTGCCGCCAAAAATTCGGGGAAAAAATTGCTATTTTTTTTATTAAGGCAGAATGTGTAAACAGTATTCTCATATCATCTAGGACTAGGTATAAGGTGTTGTTGCATGCAAACTCTCGAAATGAAACAAATAAATAAATAAATTTAAGAAAAACATTTTCTTCCCCAAAACGGAGTTGAAAAGTTGGTGCGTCTGGCAAATATAGAGATCCGTGGAGCGCGGTCACCGCCATCTAAGTGTGCAATACCGCGTGATACATACGTTGTCTCGCTTTCTTTCTCACGCAGAATCTTGTGAAAGAATGAAACCACTATTTCCAAACGAAAACGAACTTCGATCAAAATAAAACAAGCAGATTTTCTCAAGTGCGTCTTTAAAACCAAAACAGTCGCTCTCTTAAAGGCACAGCGCAGAAAACGGAGCTTCACGCATTTGCGCGTGAAGTACAAACTGTATTTGATTAGCAATGTTCGTGCCGTCATTGGCGGTTCTAGGCATGGGCGAACGGGGCAGTCGCCCAGGGCGGCATTTTTTCCATGTCACGTGGGGGGTGGCACGAGCGCGTCCGCTAAGCGATTTTCTTATATATATCGCGGCGCCCCTGTTTGAGTTTACTGAAGGAGTCGTGCATATAAATGTGAGAGAGGTGGAAAACAGAGGCTGAGATGCGGCGCACACGGAAACTCACGTTTTCAAAAATAGAAGCCGGCGGCCGCACTAAACAAAGTCTGCGGCGCGCCCGAGGGGGATAATCTGTTGATTCGAATCTTTAAAGCTATCGGGTGCGGTGCACAATTTAGAAAACAGAGACATAGAGAAAACGAGTAAAATGTAAAGGTGTGCAACAGCATTCTCTGTGTCCCTGTCTTCAATAAAGGACAGTAAATGCGTTTCGATATACGGTGAAGAAATGTATCCGTGAAACATTGTACTAATATATTTTTTAAGTGAGTGAGATTATTTTCAAAATATATTCATCCAATATATAGGCCATTTAAAACATGTTCTTAACATATTTTAAAAAATAGTTTTTTTATTTGTCTTTAGGCGGTATTCTAATAATTTAAATTAATAATGATTGCAAAATCCATATCGTGGCACATCTCAATACCGGTATACCGGCCACCCCTACTTTCACTGTTATACTGACTTTACTGACATACAATTGTTCTTAAACTGCTGTTAACTTTTATACAATTGATATAAAATATTTTACTACAGTATTCAGTTCAGAATCTTTTTTTTCTAGATTTTCCTCCTTTAAAATTGAGTGCGTCTTATATGCCGGTGCGTCTTATATGGCGAAAAATACGGTAAATGTTTTTAAATATCATTTCCTTATAAGGGTGCCGGGAACTTTTGAAAGGCTTTCCAAGGGTGCCTCAAACAAGAAAAGGTTGGGAACCACTCTATAGATCATACTATATCTGCAATGGCTGACTGTTCAAGCAGATGTAGGCGATTTCGGACACAGGGCAAATTTTTCCCCTGCACTTTCATCAGGTTTTGTAAACTCACCATTTGAATCATCTTCATCTTCTGTATTCACCAACAGTCCCAACCATTGTGCTTGTTATGGATTGTGTCACCAGAATGAAGAACTTTAATTTGTATTTGTAGAAGTGAAAATTATGTTGAATGTAAAAAACAAAATTTAATTGTTTTATGTTATTTTTACTTGTGTCTGTGAATTCAATTCATATGATGGATGGAAATGAATGAATGAATCAGCTTTATAATGGAGTCAGATTAGTGCCAAAAATTTCTAGGAAACGGACAAAAATGCTTCACATTATGAATGTGCTTCACTTTATTTTTTTATGCTTGCAGTCTTATTTTTCTTCGAATCTTTTTTTTTTCCGTTTTTTCTGTGCATTTTTTTTCTATCAATTTTTGTGTTTGGACTTTGTTTTCACTAGTTTCACGTGGAGGATAGTCAATACTCTGATTGGCTCATGAGAATGTGATTGGCAGCAGTTGATTAGGAAGTGCGGGAGTTTGTAGTGTTGTCTTTTGGAACGCATTTCTTACAAATATGTTCGTTTCTTACAAATATACATTTGATATTTTTGTCCCTATCTGATTCCATACTTAAGCTGGCTTGATTAAATATTGGCAAACTGCAATTGGGGCATTTGTGTCCTAATATGAATCTTATTTGATCCCCAAGCTGTGGAGGATTAACGGCTTAATGCTGCCCACTGCTCCTGGCTTGAGTGAGTGACGGTGCGTGTGTGTGTGTGTGTGTTCACTTCACTGCTTGTTTTGATGGCAACAAAGACCAAATCCCTCCACTGTGGCATGATTAAAGACTTTGTACATATCTACTGTCCATATTCATTTGGTGTCCTGTTCCTCAAGGTTCTTTGTGTTCCTCAAGGTCAGACATCCACGACTCTCTGGATGATCTCATCTTTGGCCTGCAGTCACTTCCCAGCCTCACACGAGTCACTAAATCCACATTTCCCATCTGTTCTTCTCCCCCATCCAGGCTGCTCTGCTCAACTCCTTCCCTGCCATTTTTGATGAGCTCCTCCAGATGTTCACGGTGCAGGAGGTGGCGGAGTTTGTGAGGGGGACTCTGGGTAGCATGCCCAGCACAGTTCACATCGGTCAGTCCATGGATGTGGTCAAGCTCCAGTCCATCGCTCGGACAGTGGACAGCCGTCTCTTCTCCTTCCCCGGTATCCATCTTCTTCTTCAGAAATGCACAAGATCTCAACCTCAACTGACGATTTTGAATTCGTTTTTTTCCACACAGAGTCCCGAAGAATCCTTCTTCCCGTCGTTCTTCATCACATACATCTTCATTTGCGGCAACAGAAGGAGCTTCTTATCTGCTCGGGGATTCTAAGCAGCATATTCTCCATTATTAAGAGCAGCTCATTGGTACTAAGACGAGATGATGCTGTCCTAGGGCTGGGCGATTAAGCCAAAAATCTAATGCTTGATTAATTGAGCATCTTAACACAATTACGATTAATAAACAATTTTTTTGTTTATTTATTTATATATTTTTTGCCTCATAGTTCACTGACAAGTTTTGTTCATTGAAAATGAGAGATTTATGAATGAAAAGTGCATTACTTGATTTTAACATAATTGAAGGAAACATACAGCTGTTCTATATGATTATTTATTGAACATCAACAACTGAAATCAATCAACCAATCACTTTATTTTCATTTTAAAAATTAAAAGATATAGAATATGTCAATATGAATATGTTAATATGTCCTTATTTACATGGAAAATGAGACGTTCTCTTCTAATTAAAATGACTCTGCATTATTTGACTTAATCGAAGGAACCGATCAGAGTTTTATATCTGAGTTTTATGTTATCTTAATCGAAGGAATCGAAGTATAATCGAAGGAACCATACAGATGTTCTATATGATCATTTATTGAACATCAACAACTGAAATGAATCAATCACTTCACTCTAATAAAAAAAAGTAAAAATAAATTACTCGTACATTTAGGAACAGAATAAATCTATTTAATATGTCCTTATTTACATGGAAAATGAGACGTTCTCTTCTAATTAAAATAACTCAATTTATAATAAGACATTCATAGGACATCCTGTGCATTTCTTGCATGTTTTAAAAAACTAATATCAATTGTAAACCGCAGAATGTTGTACGACTTGATGAATGGGAGTCACGTGACTCCACACACACGGAAGTTTTCTTAAAGGGATAGTAACTGAACTAATCGGCTTGGAAAAAATTTCAACGATTATTTTGTTTTGAATTTCGTTTTTTTTTTTTTTGATGAATCGCCCAGCCCTGATATCTGCACTGATATCCAAAAGTTCAGACCAACAGCGGTTCTCTCCTCCTCTCTGCAGGAAGGGTCTGTGCAAGAGGAGGTGGAGATGATGGTGGAGAGCTTGCTGGATGTGTTGTTGCAGACGCTCTTGGCCATCATGAGTAAATCTCAGTCTCAGGAGGCGGTAAGAGGGCAGCGCTGTCCACAGTGCACGGCTGAGATCACTGTTAGTAACTAACAAATCTGATACTCTACCTTTCCCCTTCCTGTCATACCTCTCTTCTCTGCTCCACCTGCTTGGCAGCATCACTCCTTCTCTCATCTGTTCTTTCTCTTTCAAGACCTTGAAAGTAGAATATGTATACGGAGAGTAATATTTACTGGTATTTAGTGCATATTTAGTGGTAATTGATAGTGCCAGATAGAAAACTCGACTGGCATGAAAAAGTCTCCGTGTCGGTTTTTTGTCGTTTTTCAGTTTGCAAAAAAAAATGTTTTTTAAAGTACAAGTACAAATAGTTTATATTTTTTTAAACCAGGATCTTGAGTGCTCCAACTTTTCATTGTTTTCATTGGATTTTTGTAAGTACATGTTAGCAATGTACTGTTTTTCATATACTTAATATAGTTTATCAAAAACTTAACTAATCATATACTTAATGTATGTTTTTGAATATTTAAAATTATGTAAAGTATTTCTGCAAAGAATTTCGATCAAAATCCTTAGAGAAAGCTCTCTCTCTCTCTCTCTCTCTCTCTCTCTCTCTCTCTCTCTCTCTCTCTCTCTCTTTCCACTCACTCGCCCATCCACCATGACACTCATTGTCGTGCTTATTTAATTTTCACATAAGTCTCGTGTCTCAAACACAATGTGAGTAAATCTACTTCACTACAACTACTACTACAAAGTAAAAATATTTTTAGCACATTTCTTACCCTAACCTCAATAGAAAACATAGATTTGCAGTAAGTTACAGAACCAGTAAGTTAAATTCTCTAGAAGTCTGGTTCTGTACTTTTTTTTTTTTTATAACCGTAGTATAGCGGAAGTTACTACTGCAAGTTTGTTAATCTACACACAATACAACTTAATTCATAATTATCGTGTGTGTGTGTGTGTGTGTCAGAGGAGGGAGAAGGGGTTTTGGCTTTGTTTTATGTGTCATTCATTCAGCTTATCCTGCTCCCTGTGGATGGTTGTTCTTGACTCTTCTTTGACTGCAAACGGACCCTTGAAACTCTCTTGACAGAACTTGCCTGGTTTCTGTTTGTCAGGGGGAGTATGTGTCCTGCTTGCTGTCACTTCTGCGTCAGATGTCGGAGATTCACTATCAGCACTTGCTGGACAACTTTCAGAGCAAAGAGGAGCTGAAGGTAAATGATATTAATAATTGGATTATTGGCTGTGGTCTTAGTTACCGTACACCGTCATTCAATGTGTCATAGTAGGGGGATTGCTTTAACAGACGTGATCCAGTCTGGTTATGAGCTTTTCTGAAGGGGAAAACGAGAAGACTCAATAAAAAGACCCACAATGGCTGAATTAATGTACATGAAAACCGTTACCCCGTACGTCCAGTATAAAGGCATAGCATATACAATCTACATTCATGCTGACCGAAGTCATTCTATGCTTGACTACTCTTCAAGAACAAAATACTCTCTCTCTCTGTTTGTTTTTTTCTATTCCCCTGCCTATGAATCTGATAGTTGCGATCATGATGATTATTACCATGGTCATGAAAATTGCATTCGAGTTGGAAAAGCAAGACCATGTCCTTCAGATAGCAGGACATTTGGTCTGTTTCACAAACCGTCATTCACCGTTTCCACACCACTCTCCAGTCCATGAGAAAGGATCACTAGAAAGAAAAGAACGTAAGGTGATTGTCAAAATGGCCACTGGGGACCACATATAACCTATGCTCTGCATTTAACCCATCTAAAGTGAAGTAGACACACACAAACCTGGAGCAGTGGGCAGCCTAAGACCTGGCTTGTCCAGGACACTCAGTTGCAGAACTAGCCAGTGGAACATTAGTACCTGCAACTTTTTGGACACAAGTCCAAGTCCCCAACCACTGGACCACAATTGTCACTAACCTTAAGCCAAACCTGCAAAACATGCTGCCAAAATGGACAGAAGCCACCTGAAAGACCAACAAAGGTCCCGCAAAGGTCCCAATTCTGTATGCCCCCTCTCTCTAGTGGACGAGGATGTGGTGCCTCCTTGGTGGTCATTTCTGGTGTCTGCCACTACTACGGAGTCAATGAAAGATCAGTTGCCCTCCCCGGGTCATTTAAGGGAAAACGGGACTTCTCCTATTCTGTCTCAAGTCAGTAGGTACCATCTGGCTAATCCCTCTACAACTGTCTAGTGGCTTTTCCTCCCCAAACCACACAGATGATCAGGACAGTGTGATTTGGCTATGGCATGTAGTTTGCTCACCAAGTCTGGTGTACCGACACATTCTTTCCACAAATGTTTGTGTGAAAATTGCTCTGATCTTCCGAACCAAAATGAATGCATATTTTATAGCCCCTATTTTCTTGTACCAAAGAAAACCAGTCGTTTGTGACCAATCCTGGACCTTTCTATTCAAAATCTAGACTTTGAAAACTATTCCATTGAGTGGAATGTACCTCCACATCTCACGTCTACGTTTGGTGCCTGGTCAAGTTTCTTTAAACTGGTTCAGAACTGTAAAATGTGTCTTCCACGACAGTCTTTACAGTAGTGCTTTTCAGGTTGCTCCATATGAAGACAATCCAACATTCCGACAAGATCCAAAGCAATCTTGGTGGAAGGGAGGACACAGGATGCTGAAGGACACACCCACGTGCTTCAAACACCCCATCCCTTGGTCAAACGTGCCAGGATGGGAAAGCATTGCTTGGGCCATGTGAAGATAGAGAGCAGTCTACAATCAAATCTGGCTTATCGAATTTTCACAGTTGCTGACAATTCTGCTTGGCTTGCAGCAGCTTCGGCCTTGGATTTGGCCAAGTGTTGTGATTCAGCACTTTCTAATCAGATAAGGCATCAACGGTGGGAAGTGAAATACCAAGCGACCGTCTCGAGTCTCAGCTCGCCTACAGCGAGAGCTCAGGTTCCTCAGAGTTGCTTGGGAATTAAACTCTCCAAGACGTTGCTCTTTTCTTGTGGGAATCTAAGCTTGGTTGACTGAAATAAACATGGCCCTAATTTATCTCGTTTTGGGAACAAAATTAGACCAATTTTAGATGAACGAGAAATGTGTTAGACCAGGAACTTGACCTGTCACAAGTCTACTGAACGCCCCATTATGAGGTGTCAAGTAACAAAGTAATACTACTTCATTACCTTACTTAAGTAGAAATTTGGCTTACTTTTATTTTTCTGGAGAATTTATTTTTCCGCTTACTTTCTACTTCTACTTCTTATTTTTTCAAGTGTGAGTGACCGTGTGTAAAGCTCAAGTTCAAGTTCTGAGCATTTATAAGGCGCTTTTCACAGTTTTAACTGTCTCAAAGTGCACAAAAGCTCCATACGTCTCACTGTCTAATAAAGCTGCCCGAGATCTCAAAGCTCACGTCAACACTCAAAAACATTTCAGTTAGTATTATTGTGAGACTTTGAGAGATATTATTTATCTTATACTAGGGATAAAGGAGATAATGTAATGTTGAAGCAAGATTTTCGAACATAAGAGTTCATATTTTGTTTAACAGATTTATCAACCTCAGAGAAGCCTGTTTGATTTAGTGTCTTGAGGCGGCGCAGATTGCACAGAAGCTTTGTAATAAAATGCATTAATTTTCAATGTAATTACAACAATTTAATAGAACAATATAGTTCTATAAAGCAATTTTTTCCTTGCATTACTTTTACTTTTATACTTAAAAGTAGTTTTATCAGTATTAGTAACGCTACTTTTACTTTAGTAAAATTTTGGGCATTTTACTTCTTACTTTCACAGAAGTACTTTTTAACTCTAGTGTCTACACTTCTAACGAAGTAATGAAAGTCGCTACTTTTGACAGCACTGATCATAACCATTTCTGTGTTTCTGGGGATGCTGGATGCATTTACTCCTTTATGCCCAGATCTTTAACAAGACACAGACCCCCACATAACCACCGGACGCCATGGCTTAAGACTGCCCACTGCTCTGGGGGTTGTGTGTGTGTGTAACTTCACTGGATTGTTAAATGCAGAGCAAACTTTCTAAATGGCCCCTAGTGGCCATATTGACACACACACTCACTTTCTTTAAAGATATACGGGGCAATGGTTACTGGCTATAAAGTGCCATCTCACACATGTAATTACTTTCCATCAGGTTAGTCAAGTTACCAAGACAGTGTTTCTGTACTTTGAAATTGATAATAATTTCATTGTATTTCATTTTTATTTAACTTGTTTTATTTTTAATTTATTTAGTTAAACACCTTAAGAACAGGAGTAGGAAGAAGACCATGACCATAATTGTAGTAATTGTAGTAACGATTGAATTTACAAAAAATGTGCATTTTCAAATACCGTATTGACGCGAATATAAGCACCCCCCTGATTTTTCAGGCACAGAATAAGAATAATTTAAAAAGTTTTTTTTAACGTTTCTGATTGAGTTACGTACGTTACTATTCTCTTAAAAATACTATTTTGTCTTTATTTAAAAAACCCAACTTGTGACTCGTATCATTTTGATATTGTATTATTTGAATAATAGATCAATTATAGTGATCAAAACTTGATTTCCCATGATCCTTTGCACACCGAGCGTTTTGATTGTGTCTGTTCCTTGGATTTTTTTACTTCTTTCTCTAGTTCTTAATTTTTGACTGTTTTGACTCTTTCTGCGATTACACATTTGTCCCGTTAGTGCGAGGCTAAGCTAACCTAATCGGTGATGGTTTATAGAAAATTCGAAAAAAGAAAAAAAAAAGGGGGGTGTGTGCTTATATTTGCGTAAATACGGTAATTAGTATTTAAATGTAGTCTGAGGCAAAAGATTCAGCTGCATCATTTAAACTAGAAGGATTGATTCCGGTCCGATCCTAGTGTTAGGCCAAAGAGAACGTTCTGTCAGAGCTGTTGCCTTTTGACGTATGTGAGAAATCCATGAGTTGATGTCTCTGCAGGAGTTTCTGCTGAAGATATTCTGCGTGTTCAGAAACCTAATGAAGCTCAGTATATTCCCACGTGACTGGAATGTCATGCGACTCCTCACCAGCAAGTAGGAAATACTTTTATATTTCATTTGAATAACTCGCTTATGCCGTCATTTTGGAAAGGATTGGCTTGTGATAACAGTATAATACTAATTATAAAAATATTTATATAAATACATACTAGTTTTTAAACATAAAGTCCTGCCTGATGTTTTTTTTTTATATGATCCTTGTTGTTATTATGTAATTACGTTGTTATAACGCTTTCTCATTTTGCCTTCAGTATTATTGTGAGCACAACTCAGTTTCTTTCACCCGCTCTCCACAAAAGTTTCACCGAGGCTGACTTTGATTTCAAGGTGCGTGAATTACACACTGACATTCCACAATCAGTGAACAAGCATCAATCCTGAAAGAAATAACACACACCTATCAGAAATATTATAACTTATTTATTATAACTTGTAACTTATTTAAGTTACCGTATTTACTCGACTATAAGTCGAGGATTTTTCCTTAAAATTTCGGGCTGAGAGTGGGGGGCTCGAATTATACGCGCGGTCTACCGAAATAGAACATATTTTACTCAGAACAGTGCGCAGATATTTCACCCTTTCTCACAAAAATAATCAGCAGAGACACAAGTGCGGTAATTAAATTAACATTTATGACGTGAACTAAGTAAATCTCTCAGAAATCGCCACAAGCCGAACACATGAGTAGCACTGACTCCGCTCGCCGCTCGTCTGGTGCTGATGCTCCGCTCACACACACACACACACACACGCTGACGTGCAGAATCGCACACACTTTCGTCTCAGCTCTCATATAAGAGCGGCTCTCCTGACTTTAGTCTCTATTTGGTGTGATGCTTCACAAATAAACGAGTCACACGATGGATTTCGAACGTAGTATTTATTCCCAAACCAAGAGTTAGCGTTAGCCGTCGCATCTTTCCCCTTAAAGGGGCAGAGCACTTTTCCCACAATTCTTTAAAATTATAATGCAGCCATACCAATTACAATTTAAACCTTAAGCATAAATTAACAATAACCTAAATAGATTAATACCAACATAAACAAACAGGGTTACTTGATTTTTAGGTTTCCGTTACCACCAAGGATATCTGAATAGTTTTATTATTTCTATTGGATTAAAGAGCATCTGAACATGTGTTCTATCATTTTTCCCTGTGCCGCTTTAGTGTCCCTTTGGCCCCCAAATAACCACAGTTTACTTTATATAAAACCCAAAATTGGGTGTCTACTCATTTCTATTTTTTCACTTTTCTCATTTCTTTCCTCCAACCTATAAGGGGGTCTAAACAAAATACCACAATCTCACAGCTGAAGTGGGGGGGTCGACTTATAAGCGGATCGACTTATAAGCGAGTAAATACGGTATCACTTTATAACTTATAATATATTTAGCATTTAGGCTCTCTTTATCTTCCTGGAGACTTTTACCCACCACTTACAGCTTTTCTCTTTTATTACACATCTTATTGCATTGTACTTCTACTTCTACATTGTACTTGTACTTCTATGTCTACAAGTATTTATCTCTCGTTCTATCGTTTGGTATTTTGTATGTATTTTATTGTATTTCTATTGTTCTTTTATTGCATTCTACATCTTTATTATATTCATATTGTATTCATATCGCATTTATTGTATATATGTTATTTTACTGTTTTTCATTTATTTTGTGTGAGAAAAGAAGCTGAGCGATTACTAAAAAGCATTTCACTATATATCATACCATGTATGTAGTATATGTACGTGACTAATCATTTTTGATTTGATTTAATATATGAGTTTAGAAGGAATAAAACGTAAACAATGAATGCGACACAGCGTTCTGTTTTACATTATATATTTTTAAGCATTACTCAGAACAAACATATAACCGTGTTATAAACAGGTGTTATTACAGTACGGACACAAACAGCTGTTGTTTCTGGCAGGTGTGGAACTCGTACTTCAGTCTGGCCGTGTTGTTCATAAACCAGCCTAGTCTACAGCTGGAGACGCTCACACCAGCCAAGAGGAAGAAGGTCTTTGACAAGTAGGTCCACCATCACAACGCTTGAGTAGTGTTAGAATGGCATGACCGTGGACCGGGTTCTCCACAGTTTGTTTTTTTTTTACCTGGCCACTGTGGCACGTCATAATCTTAAACACCCACAATGGGTAAAATCTTAGACAATAGCCACTTTCACACATACAGAGATTATCGGGAGATTGCCGGTGTATTGCCGGCATGCAGTCATGTGTGAACAGACAAAGGCCGGGAAATATGTTCCGGGAACAAAATCAAACAGATTTGATTTGATTTGATTTGACAAAGCATGAATTTGTCGAATTTTAAAAATTCAAATGAAATGTAAGTCGCTTTGGATAAAAGCGTCTGCTAAATGACTGTAAAGTATAGTAACTGTGTTGCAAAAGAGCTTTTTCAAATTCAAATTTCAAAATGATATGAATAATATGATATGATATGAAAATAATATTTTTTTATACAGTTTGAGGTAGAAACGTATGTTTTAGAAAGGCTTAGGAAACTGGGCCTTCAAAAATGTTGAAATAATAGTGTATTTTCTAAGCATTACATTCTTAGAAAAGTAAGTTATATTGTTTAGTAGTTTATATAGTATAATAATAATAATAAGAGTATAGATTAGTATAATTCCCCAAATGTAATAAAGTTTGACTTGATTTAATTTGTGTTTTTCTCCAGGTATGGTGATATGAGGGTCATGATGGCTTATGAGCTGTTCAGTATGTGGCAGAATTTGGGTTCGTTCCTACTTTATTCTCTCCTTCGCTCTCTCTCTCCCTGTCTCTCTGTCTCTCCCTTTCTGTCTGTCTGTCTGTCTGTCTCTCTCTCTCTCTCTCTAATCTCCTTTTCATTCCACCTCTCTTTCTTCTCTCTTTTTCTTTTTCATTTTGCGCTCTTCCTCTCTCCATCCTCTTTCTTTATCCTTCTATCTATCTATCTATCTGTCTGTCTGTCTGTCTGTCTGTCCGTCCGTCCGTCCGTCCGTCCGTCCGTCCGTCCGTCCATCCATCCATCCATCCAATTTCTTACTCTTTCCTCTGTCTCTTCTTCATCAATTTTCATCACTTCTTTCTTTCAATCAAGTTTCAAAGACTTTTTCAAAATTAGGTTTTATCTTTTTTGTGGTTATTTAAACGCATCTAAACTCTCGTTGCCTCTCGGGTTTTGGTCTCAGGTGAGAACAAGATTCACTTCATACCAGGAATGATCGGGCCCTTTCTGGGAGTGACACTGGTACCTCAGAATGAAGTGCGGAACATAATGATTCCCATCTTCCATGACATGATGGACTGGGAGCAGCGCAAGAATGGCAACTTTAAACAGGTCCTGAGTAATCTTCACTCTTTTATTTCTCTTTTTCACTCCTTTTCCTTTCTCCTAATGCACGTACGTAATTCTTTGGTTAATGGCAGGTGGAGGCAGAACTGATCGACAAGCTGGATAGTCTCGTGTCGGAAGGCAAAGGCGATGAAAATTATAGGGAACTGTTTAGCTTGCTGTAAGTACACACACACACACACACACACACACACACACACACGCACACACGCATGTTGTTGCTTAGCTAACTTTTTAGTGCTTCACCAGTGTCTTAACTCCACTGTTTTTGATTTGCCTTGTGCTGCTGGATTATTAGAACACAACTGTTTGGGCCGTACCCAAGGTAAGGGAACTAACCCGTTTAAAGCAGACAGGCCACTAATGGAAGCCACACGCTTTTTAACTTACAAGGTCGCATATGCCTTTTAATTTATCATGATATTTTTGCACTTGTGTGTGTGTGTGTGTGTGTGTAGCTTGCTGGAGAAAATCGAGCAGGAGACTTGGAGGGAGACGGGCATCTCCTTTGTGACGTCCGTGACGCGTCTCATGGAGCGACTGCTGGACTACAGGTCAAAACCGCTCTGATTTGTCAACCTACAGTTATAAAGAATTTAATATAGTTTTATAAATGAAACAATTGCTCTGTGCATGTGCGGAGTCTGACTGGAGAGCAAAGGATCTTGGGAAATGAAGTCCTGACCACTAGAATCTACTTTTTGTCAAATGTTAAAGTAAAATGAGATCAAAATGATACGACACACAAGTTACATTTGTTAAATAAAGAAAAATATAGAATGTTTAAGAGAATATTAACGTAATTGAACCAGAAACGTTAATAAATATTTCTGCTAAGCTGCGCGGTTCACTTGCTCCTCTTTTTGTAAGTCGCTTTGGATAAAAGCCTGCCAAATGACTGTAAAGTAATAAATAAAATGAAATTGTGTAATTTCATTGATTTTATGTTCCTTTATTTCATTAGGGATTGCATGAAAGGTGATGAAACTGAAAACAAGAAGATCGGTTGCACAGTCAACCTGTTGGTAAGTTGTAGTCCTTGTTTAAGAGTAGAAGACATGATGTTTGAAAGGAATTACTATGAACTTGATTTATGATTATAATGATTGATCTAGAATGTGAATTTTCTACCAACGTTAGAATAAATACAAACATACAAAAAACACTTATTGTTTTGATTAACGTATATGATATTTTTTTTTTCCTACCTCCAAACTGTTAATAAAAACATCCAAATTTGATTTCCAAATGTCATGTTGCCATGACAACATAACTTGATAGTTATGTTCAAGTTCGTGGTGTCTATTTACAATTGATTGTTTAACAGATTATTTTTTTCTCACGGAATCGAAACCGCACAAAATTTGGCCAAGTTCTTTAAAAAAAGAATTTAATGAATATATACATTTTTTTATGTATAAGAATTAAGAATATATTTTTTTTAATCATAAGAGTAATTTATAGGAATTTTTTGTATTTATATTAATAAAAATGTTTTTAAATATATAATAAAAATTGTATACACTATTTCAAAATGTGTATGTCTGAATTTGTCTTTATTGAATTGAAACCAGGCTGTAGCTTTAACCTTTCAGGCATTGAGTATGATTCAGAATTCCAAATAGTAAGCATTCAATGTGTACTCTAAACTAGGAATTTTATATTCTAGAACTTCTACAAATCTGAGATTAATAAAGAGGAGATGTACATCCGTTACATCCACAAGTTGTGTGATATGCACTTACAAGCCGAGAACTACACAGGTGAGTGATGGACAATATTCACTAGAATAGATTTTTTTTAGAGTTTATTTTATTTTACTATTACAAGTAAAATGACATTGGAGTGATACGAGTCACACTTTAGGTTCGTTAAATAAAAAAAAACTGTATTTTAAAAAGTACACAGGTGAGTAATGAACAATAGCGACATAATCATTCATTCATTATATTCTAATATGTCATCTTTAGCTTAGTAAACGTGTAGTAATGCAGTTTTGCTTTGCGTTGGGCTTCACAGAGGCTGCATTCACACTGCTGCTGTACTGGGAACTCTTACACTGGGAAGAAAGACCACTCCGAGAATTCCTGCACTATCCCGCGCAGAGTGAATGGCACCGCAAAGAGGGTCTCTGCCGTAAAGTCATCCACTACTTCAACAAAGGAAAGGTAAAGGTCTTCTTCTTCATTCTTTGACTTGACTTTGACTTCATTCTCAATAAAAAAAAGGTTAGATAGATAGTTGGATATAGGTTGATTTGGATAGATAGATAGATAGATAGATAGATAGATGGATGGATGGATGGATGGATGGATGGATGGATAGATAGATAAATAGATAGATATGTTGGATGGATAGATAGATAGATAGATAGATAGATAGATAGATAGATAGATAGATAGATAGATAGATAGATAGATAGATAGATAGATAGATAGATAGATAGATAGATAGATAGCTGTAGGGAGAGAACATGCTCAGAACTGGATAGAAAAGCCCTATTATTATAGAACATTTATATGTATGTAACATTGATTATAATAACATAATAACAAAGACTAACATAGATTCTATTGTTGTGTTCTATCGCTTTGTTCTTAAATCTTCTTTGTTCTTAATCCTATGTCCTATGCTTATGCTCATAAAATCCTATGTTTATGCATTTACATATTTTTTGCAAGTGTGCACAAGCAATCGATTATGGTCATATTGCAAATTGGCTATTGTTTATGTAAAGATGCTGCATTTTATTTTTTATGTTCGTATATTGTTCGTATAGCGTATATACACAAATATCAGCACCTGTTTTTTTCCAATTTTAGCGGCTCAAAACTTGCGGGGAGCTTATAATCGCAGATTTCAAATATTCCCGTCAATATAAGCGCTCATTTCTTTAAAATAATGGTTCTGGAGGCAGACGTGCGTTTGAGATTTTATTAGCTCAATAAGAGAAATAAAGAAACATTAGAAACGTTTAAACTAAATACTTCGATTAATATTTGAACAGAGAGACCAAATTCTGCTAACAGCTAAAACAAGACCATAAGAATGCAAAAGCTAATCGAATATCTAATCGCTCTGTCTGCTACACAGAGAAAAACGTGACTAAACGTGAGTTCTAATATTTACGTCTAACAAAAAACAGCTCAGTCAACTTTATATTGTATTATATTATTATTATATTATATTATATATACTCTATGCTCTTTTAGCGCTCATGGGAACCAGTGAGCAGCAAAGCATGATGGAAGGTGTAGTTTTAATTGCTAGAATAGATAATTAATTTTATTACTTAAAGGAAAATGACATTGGAGTGATACAAGTCACAAGTTAGGTTTGTTAAATAAAGAAAAGATATTTTAAAGAGACAATTAACGTAATTTAGCCAGAAATAAAAATACAATTTTGGAAAATCAGGGGGGGTGCATATATATATAAATACGTTTTTTTTTTCCTTTAAGAGTCTTGAAAGGCTCTAACAATTAAATGAATTATTCCTCGTCTTCCTATTTTTATTATTATTATGGATTTTAACGGATTTATAGATTTAGCAACTTTTTATACGTATATTTGCTCTTGTGTTGTTTGTCAGTGTTGGGAGTACGGAATCCCGCTATGCCGGGAACTTGCTTTCCAGTACGAGTCCCTGTATGACTACCAGAGTCTCAGCTGGATACGGGTGCGTCCCATTTAACGGTCTTTACGCATACACAACAAGCGCTGTTTCTATACACGAAGAACGTCAACCACACGGCGATTTGTTTATCTATTTATTTATTTGATACAGAAAATGGAGGCGGCCTATTACGACAACATCATGGAGCAGCAGCGTCTAGAGCCGGAATTTTTCCGAGTGGGCTTCTACGGGCGAAAGTTCCCCTTCTTTCTCAGGGTGAGAGTTTTCAGCTTTCAGCTTGAGTTGTATTATTGTTGTTGTTGTTGTTGTTTACTTGTTTATTCAGGGTTCTTACAGGTGCTTGAAGTTCTTGAAAATGCTTGAATTTCAATCAGGTGTATTCAAGGCCTTAAAATAATTTTAAATTAAGTGCTTGAAAAATTAAGCTTTATTTCACATCAAACAAACACAATGGGACCCCAACTTACAAAATTAATCCGTGCCGACTGCAGTTTCGTAAGGCAAATATTTCATAAATTTGGACACACTTAACGTAAATGCAATTATAAGTTCCAAGCCCCCGTGAATACAGACAAACTTATTTGAATATATGATGAATATTTGTAACAACTACAAAAAAAAATAACATTAAACGTAACTGTTTTTGGGGGAAAAAAACACTAAAAATGAGTTAGGTGGTACTACAGTAGAAGAATAAAAATCAGTTTATTATCATCTTTGTTCCCTTTTATGACAGATTTAAAAAATAAAATTAAATGGACTCAAATCTGTTCATTAAATTGACTCAAACTCTGGAACAAAGTGAACGAGTCGTCTTGAGTCAGTTGAGCATTTGTTTTATATTGACTGAACATAAACTGGTAATAACAGCCGACTAGACACGCTATTACAAAGCACAACTTGGTTTTTGTTTTTTTTCGCATAATGTATCTTCAACCTAATTAACCTAGCTTCATTTTGGTTGTATTTAGGCATGCCTTGAATTATATGTTTTTTATTATATATATTAATTGTATGGTGCTGAAAAAGCTTGAACATCTCCGGTGAAAGTGCTTGAATTTAAAAGCTAGAAAGTATAATGATGGAAGTGTGGTTCTCCGCACAGAATAAGGAGTTTGTCTGCCGCGGACACGACTACGAGCGGCTGGAGGCCTTCCAGCAGAGGATGCTGGGAGAATTTCCGCAAGCCATTGCGATGCAGCATCCCAACCAGCCGGATGAGGGGATTCTACAGGGCGAGGCGCAGTGTATCCCACAGTGATGCTCTCACGGGCTGCTGTCCCGAGATAAGCGTAGCACTGTTTAAACCAGCTATTTAATCTATAGAAAACAAGGAGTTATTATTAAGTATTTTAATAAACAAGGAGTTAAGTATTTTTCTAAAATTACACACAAACCGAGCCTTGATTTGTGCAGTCGTTATGCTACGTCACTTTCCGCGTAGATTTCATTTTGAAATATAGTATTTAAAATATATAATGTTTAATATGGTATGTAATATATATAAATAATAAACAATATCGTATTTATGTGAATAGAAGTACCCCTTTTTCCAATTTTATAACCACAAATAAACCCGTTTCAATGTGTCAAGATAGGAGCAATGACAAATAATGACGGTAAATACGTCGTAAATAATGGTTCCGGAGGCAGACGTGCATTGAAGCTTTTTTCGGTTTGTAACAGAAATAAAGAAACATTAACCCAATGCAACACTTAGTGGCTAAATAACACTGGAAAAATAAAATAAAACAATTTAATGCAATAATTTGGGGATTTTTTTTCTGTCTAGGACTGTAAAAACCGGATTACGCATATATATGGGCATAGTAAGTGGAACCAAAGCACCCCCTACTGGAGATATTATTTCAAAATTTCACATTTTGAAATAATTCAAACTTTCTATTTTTATCTATTGTTCAAGTAAAAGAATCAAAAGTTAGCTGAGTCTTGTTTGAAAAAGGTATTGTTGAGAGAAGTATTTCGATTAGATTAGAATTTTAGGTTTCTGGAAAGTCATTCGCGAGGTGCTTATATATAAATATATACAGTAAACACCATAAACATTAAAATATTTAGAATAGGCTATAAATATCTTAAATTTAGAACAAACTTTAATTTCTCTTTCATAATAAAAGTAAATATATTTTCCCGGTTGATTCTGTATGATGCTTTATTGTTTTAGACTCATTTGACACTACAGAACTATTTCCTTAATGTAAAACTCTTAGACCTTCAGATCTACGCAGTAAGTCCTGTTCCGGAGAACCTCGATGTGCTGCAGATGGACCGTGTGCCCGACCGGATCAAAAGTTTTTACAGAGTCAACAACGTCCGGCGATTCCGTTACGATCGTCCATTCCATAAGGGCTCAAAGGACAGAGAGAATGAGTTCAAGGTGAGATCCGTCTTTAACGTCTGGATGTTTTATCTGTCTTGATAGAGGGTTTTCTAACAGTGTTGGTGTTTTTTAGAGTCTCTGGATCGAGCGGACCACACTCATCCTCACTCACCCTTTACCTGGGATCTCTCGCTGGTTTGAAGTGGAGAAGCGTGAGCTGGTATGTGGTGTCTCTCTCTCTCTCTCTATCTATCTATCCATCCATCCATCCATCCATCCATCCATCCATCTATCTGTTTCCCCCAAACAACCTATCTAATCAACCTAACTATCTATCTGTCTGTCTGTCTGTCTGTCTATCCATCCATCCATCCATCCATCCATCCATCCATCCATCTATTATCTATATATTTTCAAATAATCAGTTCTCCAATAATTTAAAGCACGGGTGGCGAACCTGCGTATACGGACATTTTTGTGAATTGACAAACCCGTCCGAACGCCCAGGACACGTCGTAAAAAGAGGACGCTTGTTCACCCCAGATGAATCGAGTTCAGAGGAGTTGTGTCGCTGTATCTCACGCAGGTTGAAGTGAGTCCGCTGGAGAATGCCATCTACGTGGTGGAGAACAAGAACCAGGAGCTGCGCACCCTGATCAGCCAGTACCAGCACAAGCAGCTCCACGGGAACATCAACCTGCTGAGCATGTGCCTCAACGGGGTGATCGATGCCGCCGTCAACGGGGGGATCGCCAGATACCAGGAGGTAAGCCATGCCATGAGCAGGGGTGTAAGGTACTTGAGTAAATGTACTTGGTTACTTTACTTAAGTATGTTTTTTGGCTACTTCGTACTTGCACTGAGTATCAAAAACATAAGCAACTTTTACTCTCTACTCCACTGCATTTGTGATTGAGTAACTGTACTTTTCACTCCACTACATTTGAATTGACACGTGCCGTTACTCGTTACATTGTGATTCATTTATGGGTGGACGAGGTGATAGCGCCATCTACAGGCTGCTGACAATACTGGAAGCTATTTGTGAATTAGAAACCACGTGAATGTGATTAGAGAAAACCAGCTTTTGCCGAATCTAAATAAAACTATTGGCCCTTTTTGATACTGAGAGCTCTCTGAGAATCACACATTTAGCTAAGAACTGTATTTGTTTTTTATTTTGCCGATTTGACTTGGATTTGAGACTGACTTTTTGTTATTTTTTATAATTTTGCTCCTGTACTAGAAAAAAAAAACCCTCATATTTTTTTGATTGAGACTGACTTTTTCTTCTTCTATATTTTGCTGCACCACTTTTGAAACATTGAAGTGTTAAATTTTGTTCCTGTACTAGGAAAAAAAACTCAGAACTCATATGAGTAATCATAACTCATAAATAGTTTGTTTTTCATATTTTTTGTGGGGTTTTTTTTTGCCTAAAATCAGTGTGAAATACTTAAGTTCTTTTATAATTGGATACTTTGCTAAAAAAAGACTCAAGTCTTTTTTAAGCTGGTGACTTGTTACTTGTAACGGAGTAGTTTTTACAATGAGTATCGATACTTTTACTCAAGTATGGCTGCCGGGTACTTCTTACACCCCTGGCCATGAGCCTTCAAGAGATGTTTTATGACTTATCGATCCAGACATCAAACCTCTCCGCACTGTTTCTGCGCAGGCGTTTTTCGATAAGGAGTATATTAGCAGTCACCCCGAAGACACGGAGAAAATCACCCAGCTGAAGGATCTGATGCAGGAACAGGTGAACTTCTATTCAACGACTTGAAGATCTTGACATGTTGGCGAGAAGTGCCCGAGCGGATGGCTGAAGGCAGATGTCTAACCCCGACAGGTTCTTGTTCTGGGCATGGGTCTGACTGTCCACGAGAAGCTGGTCCACCCCGAGATGCGTCCTCTGCATAAGAAGCTGATAGATCAGTTCCAGATGATGAGGAGCAGCCTTTGTCACGTAAGTGCTCACAATTCGAATCAGTCGAATAGTCCAAAGAACCTTTCTGGGTCTGGAAGTCCAAATGGAGATCCTCAAGTTTGTGAAGGGAATTTCTAACTTTGAAGTGAAATGTGGTGGAAAAACCAAATAGAAGTTGCCTCATAGAGAGACACCAGTCACTGGAGAATCTATTGGCTTCCTTAGACAGGCAGCAACAGCGCCTCCCGACCTGGGAATGGCCAACAGGTGGAAATGCAGCCAACTCTTTGCTCACACAATGATGGTGACTTTACATAACTACCTTATTTAAACATCTGTTGTCTTCTTTTAAGATAAATCGCTTCAATTGCCCCTTCTTACAATGAAACAGGATCACGTAAATACGTCTATGATTTATTTTAAAGTTTGTGCAACACGTGCAAGCTTCTCATTGGCCAATTTTCATATTTCGACTCCAGTTCTATTGCTGAATGCAATATGAGACGAGCCACCATTGTCTGCCACCCTTTAGTAGAACGCCACCTCTAATATAGCGCCACCTTGATATAAAAAATAAAGAGTCGAAAATTAGTCCACCATGGCGTTCTATTAGAGCTTTTACGATATATATGTATTCACTTCTATTTCGGCCTTCGCAGGGTCTGCCCGGCCTGGACAAGATGACCCCGACCTGTTCTGTAGCCAGCACGCCCCGGGCCAGCCTGGCCGCCCACAGTCCCATGAGTCCGGAAAGCATCAAACTCATGCATCGGCACAGGTCAGTCGGCCTGGAGACTTCTAAATGCAACCCAAACTAATCTGTTACCCTTTAAATGTCAGATTTATGTATTTTATATTATTATGCCATTTGATCATCTTACTACTTGTATCAAGTAGAACGACGTCAAATATGGGACACGTTATGTTTTTTTTTAGGTATTTAATCAGAATTTTTAGGTTTCTGGAAAGTAAGAATACCTAGAAAGCACGGAGGTGTTACCATTAATTGATTTTTTATTTCGCGTCTGAAAATCAGGGGGGCGCTTATATTCGCGTATATACGATGTGTGTGATGAATTTTGAAGAGACTTTTGGTTGTCTTCCAGACAACTCACTGTACTCACTGTAGAACATTTTTCTGTCTTCTTTTCCATCTAGTGAGACAGGAAACCTGCTGATTCTGACAGACAGCATGCTGGAGCACCCGGAGGACCTATACCGCATGCAGGTTGGCTACACGTCATCAAAGGTTAAGAAATGCTCTAGCTATCTGCTAAAACTAGCGCTCCCTAGTGGTCAGTTCACTCAGCGTTATGTCGGAGTCACCTATACTAGGGCAGTGCTTCTCAAATAGTGGGGCTCTGCAGGAAACAAAAACAGCCCCGCAGATTAAGGATGGGAATTTTGATTTTTTTTTTTAACCCTTTAAGTCTCTTTAACCCTGTGAGACCCTAATTTTGGAAAAAAAAAATGGAAATTTTTTTTGGACATTTCTGATATTGTTTTAGGTGGCCTCTGATGTAGAAAGTAAAGAATTTTGACATTGTTTTATATTTTAGTAAGGTTTTAAGAAATTGTTGTAATGTTGCAATGTTGGGTCTAGGTCAGGGGTGTCAAAGATACGGCCCGTGGGCCGGAACCGGCCCGCAAGGAGGTTTGATCAGGCTCGCCAAATTGTTTGAAATAAAAATAGAAAAAGAAAAATTAGCTGCAATTCATTGATTGTCCGCTAAGGGACGCACTGTTTCTATCGGAGTAGAACGCTGCATCCAGAAAACAGCATCTTGTTAAGAACGGAACACAGGTGTTATCCGCTACCTATCCGCTACAACCTCATTAATCAAAATGTTCCAAACAGAGAAAGATAAATAAAGAGTGTAAATGCAAACAGTATTTAAGGCTTAAAGACTGCTTGCATTTAAATATTGCATGTTTCATTTATGAAGTTTACGAATTTTACATTTCTTCATTGCACATTTAATATCACTCTCCTTATTGTAAGGTGTATGCAGGGATTTAAGTTATATTTTATATAAGTGGTTTAAAATTCATTTCTTTAAAAGCCTCTTAAGTGCAATACTATATTTTTCATTACCAATTTAAGTTGTGTGCCTTTGTACAATCAGTGGGATAAGTTGCAATGCCTAAATGTGAATGATAAAGGTAAATTGCACATTTGTGAGGAATTATGAGGAAATTCTTGGAACGTTTTGTAAAAGCATAGTTCATTACAATTCAATATGTTCCTAATGTTCTTGTCCTTCTTTACACCAAAACAAAGGAAATACATGATATTTTTTATATTTAATGCAGAGTATGGTATAATTTTAATGGTCCGGCCCGCCTGACATCTCCTTAGGTCGTATGTGGCCCGCTATGCGAAATGAGTTTGACACCCCTGCTCTATATGATAAATCTACACAGCAATCTTATACTTTATAGTAATTTATTCATGCATTATGCGATTCTTTTCGAGTCATTTATTAATGTTTTACAGAATGCGGCGCTGTCCGTTTGAACAAGTTGCGAATAATTTTTATATCGTCATATATTTTTTGCGTTTAGCTTTTTAATGTCTTGCCTGATTCTGTCCGACTTTAGTGCCTTTTTTCTTCTCATTTACAAACGAATCCAAAATAGTGATGTGTCTTTCGTGAACGATTCATACGAAATGAACGCATTTTTTATATGACTCGGTTATATTACCGGTTTCTTTTTTTTTCTTCTGCTAATAGTCTGCGCAGAAGCCACATGGATCACAAAAGCCTCCCCTAGTTGAAGTTCATGTTTATTGGTATTGCGCTTTTCTTAGTCCGAGACCAACGCAAAGTTGCTATGCAGAGTTTTTAAAGAAGATAATGTGTCCATTGTTCATCTGTGTTCAAAATTAGGTAAAAAAGAGTCCGTTAAAAAGAAAAATTTCCATTGTTCATTGGTGTTCAGACAATGATAGGACCAGAAGAGCAAGCTTGATCGCGACAGTGGCTAGGAAAACAAAACACACCAAAACAAATAAGCAAAAAAAAAAAATTTTCAAAAAAGGGATGAGAGGAAATTAACCTAGGAAGAACCAGACTCTCTGGTGCCAGTCACTTCTGGCACGCTAACACTACAAAGTCATTGGGGAAGATGGTGTCTCCTACTCAACGCTTCCACTGAGGTTGATTCATCACGCTTCATCACTATTTTTCAAGACCACTCTGACTGCTGACCTCATCTGTGGATTGAGTTGGAAGTTGTAAGAGTTCTAAAGTCTCACTTATGTCGTCTTTTCAGGCCAGTCCGTCATCGTCTAGTTTGAGCTCCACGCATTCGGCACCGTCGCAGATGATCAACTCAGGGCATGGCAGCATCAGAGGTGAGAATAATTCTAATTTAAACCAACTGTGCTCTGCTGTGTAATCTTTCCGTTTCGTTTTTTTATTCAGTACATTATACAATGTGGAAGGATGCAGGGTGAAAGGATTTTAGAGTTTTGTTAAATATTAAAAATATTATAAGGATTTTAAATATTGCTGAGACACGCATGATCTCCTAAGAGAAAGAGTTGATGAGATAGAAATGTAACGCAGAGACAGAGAGATCTTGAAATGGTAAAGTAACTGCACAGGAAATGAGTTCAAGTTTAAGTTCAGTGCATTTGTAAGGCACTTTTCACAAATTTCAACTGTCTCAAAGTGCATTTGTGAAAATGTAAAAAACAGAAGATTGTTGCATTTTAGACAGATAATTAAAGTTGGTGCGTGAATAAAGAGGTCGTGATCACTATGATCCAGGTCTGATGAAAAGTGCAGAAAGTGGGAAGCATCAACACTTTTATTATTGCAGTTTTCCTCGCTTTGTTACACATTGTTAAGCTAAAACACACTTTGCTAAAAACAGAGAAGAATGGCAGATGTCTAATTTCTTACTTTAAATAAAGTTAGAATGCTAATATTGCCTCTAATGTTAGTAAGGTCTACTAAAATGAGTTTTTTTTTACACCAATGCATAAAACTTTCCCCCAAAATGGAAATGTTGCCTTTAGAGTGTGTTTAAGCATAGTTTTAAATATATACATTTTACCACAACTGTATGGTGCTAGAAAAATTTGAACTTGGACCTTGAAAGTGCTTGAAAAGTGCTTGAATTTTATCTTTCAGAAAGTGTAGGAAGCCTGTATTAAGGTTCTTCTGTACTTTACTGTACTTTGTTGTCTGTAGAACACAATAAGAAAGAAGTAAGTGGAAATTTTCGTGCCACAAGGCTAAAATTGATGACATAGATTATAGATGTTCGAGAGTTGGAAAAACAATCAGGCTTCAGCTAAACATGTTCAAATTAAATTACTATTTAAACCATGTTTAGTGTGTTGTGGGTGGGATTTTTTTTTTTTTTTTTTTTTCATATTTAGAAAGAAAGTGTAAATGAGAAATCGTTGGGTTTTTTTCCGTTTTGTTTAGCTGGATCTCCTTCACTGCCGGACAAATACAGACACAACCGAGAGATGTTAATGCTTCTACCACCACACAGAGAACGGCCCAGCAGTGCCATGTACTCCAACATCACCGAGAATGGCCAGGTTCTTCCTTTCTTTCTCTGAATTATCACTCCGACTTATATAGAGTGAGTGAGTTGGTCAGTATGGCCACTAGGGACTGTATGAAAATTGTGCTCTGCATTTAAACATCAAAAAAACCGTTGAGAGTTTGGAAGGAAGGGCAATTTGCAAACATCTAAAATCAGTTTTGTTTTCTTTTTGCATTTATGCTCAAACACACATGTACAATTGCAGAGGTGTAAAGTACTTGAGTAAACTTCAGGAACTTGTGTAAATTTGTGTAAACTTGGTAAAAATACTTAATGTATACATATGTTTTTACAATTGATTTAAAAAAATGACAAAGGCGTAAAAAAATATTTAGACATTGAATCACTGAGCATAGTATTTGTACTTGTACTTTATTGATTGCGTGAGTTTATTGGGACTGTGTGAATTTAAAAGTAGCTTATTCTGTTTGAACATAGTCTGAAACAACGATGTAGATTTTTTTTTTCTTTTAATCGACTTTTTTTAACCCTAATTTTAGAACACAGATAAATAATGAACATTTTTCGTTTTTTAAAGACTATTTTTACCCTAATTCGCATAGCGACTTTGCGTTGGTCTCAAACTAAGAAAAAAGCTATAGAAATAAACTTTAACTTTTTTTTGACACTCAATACAAGTACAAAGTAGCCAAAAATACTAAGTAAAAAAGTGTCTACAAAATGTAAAAAAATGCCTAAAGTTTACTCAAGTACTTTACACCTCTGTACAATTGTTTTTTTAACCGTGGTTGTTTTACTCTTTGTGTTCAGCATCCTCACCATCAGAGGGCGCTGTACCATCAGGTGATTGGTCCATGCAAACCATGCAGTGACCCCAACCTCTCCGTGGCTGATAAAGGTAAGATGGTGTAAAAAAAGTTCAATTCCAGAAGCTTTCATGAGTCTAGTCTATTGATGGCTCAACTTTAAAATCGATCAATAAACGATCCATAAAAATCATCAGATCTATAATCAGCAGTCCAGTTGGGACAGATCTGGGAAAACTACGGCCCGCGCCGAACTTGTAAGAAATAAACGAAAGTCCGTTTTGTTTTTCTCCAACTGGTTAATTCGTTATGAAGGTTTATTTCATTTTCTTTATGAACACATTTTAAAAAGCCAAACCATGTAGACAAAATGTACGTGAAAATATTGTACTAGTGTATTTTGAACATTCTCTCCTGCTTCTCTATAATTTACTTCTTTAGCTCAATGGTTACTTTATTTGAATACCTTGCTCTCGCATTCATTTCTGCACATTTTCATTTATTTTCGTTCTTCTTTATTTCAGTCCAGCAATCACTTTAAATATTCTTCACAATACTCACAGTTCAGTACTACTTTCTGTGTATATCATTCTCTCCGTGATCAGAAAGCCTAAAAATAGCATCAAATGTCCGCACCTCCGGTTCGTGCGTTTTTATGAATTGCGTTTGTGAATTATATTTCCGCCATTTCCAAAAATGTGTATTATTAGAACCCAATGTGGCACCGCTGCTCTTACCAGTCTCACCAACTTGTCAAAACAATTCTGCTTTTTAAACTTAAACTGTCACTTTTCTAAGCCCTTAAACACAAACTTGTAAAAAAATTGAAACAAAGTGACTTACATATTGATAATATACATAAAAACAGCATATAGTAAAAGAAAAATCACACAACAAACTAAATAAAAAGACAGATAAAATAATGTCACAACTCAATGCAAATAAAAACAAATGGGTTTTGACTAGTAATTTAAAAGCAGGTAAGGATGATAATTCTCATTTCTATAGTTTTGGAGCTCAAACCATAAAGAAACACAATTAATATTATGCAGAATTGAGCTCAGTGTTTTGGTCCAACCCTGCGCATTATTTTCTGTTTCTCATGCTTGGAAAAAATAATTGCCCACCCTTGAGTTGAGATGTTTGAAGTGACTGGTTTCTTCTGCAGTTTTGGCGGCTCCCAGCAGCTGGAGTCTGGACAGTGGCACCAGGGACACGTTGCCTTTTCTCTCTCCTCATGTCGGGAGTGTGATGGCGCCCCCCGTCCCGCCTCGCAGCCTCCCCACCGGTGAGCGTTACCTTCACATAGGTCTACTTTTGTCTTAGAAGTCCAGGTTTTTTTGGAAAGAGACGGATTACCTTGAGTTGGACAACAATTGGTCACGTCAATAAATCGATGTGTTTTGAGTGTGATACTTGCATTAACCCTACCTAAATATCTAATATAATAATATTAGATATCTAATATATAATAATATTTTTAATTAGGGATGCACCAATACCAATATTCTTGTACTCGTACTGTTCTATAATTATATATTCTGTGATATGTTGCATACACTTTTCCAAAAAAGTGGTATTGGTGCGTGCCTATTTTTTAATATTATTTCACTATTCTATAATACATGCTACTATTTATATTAAAAATTACAACCACTTTACTTTCAAGACCGTAAATAATTCAACTTCTCTATCAGTCTTCAAAGTCGTTTAGGCTACTGGGCCGAAAATGTGACTCAAACTGTCAGAATTATCTGAATTGTCTGAATTTTGTATGGTGACCTTTAACCTCAGGTATCCTGGTATAAAGAAAGCGTACCAATTTATTTAAAAAAATGAATACTGCTTGTTGATGTGGATTGATGCCTACATTGGCCAACCTAAGTAAGAAGACAACTCAGGGAACTTGGAGTCTTCTATTTTTCTTTAAACTCAAACGCAAAGTTGAGTTTTCTGAGAGAAAGTTGTGAAAGTTCTTCTTACCGGTGAAGCGATGACTTTCTTCATCTCCAGGTCGGTCATGGTTGGTCATTGATTGTTGAATGATGGCAAGGATGGTGTCCTGTGGCAGTCTAGTTTGTATTCTGAACCCACCTTGCTGCAAATGCAAAAGACCATGAGATCATAAACTCAAAACGGTCTTGAGGCCATTAATAGATGAAGAGTCAGGCTTGGCCAGAAGTTCTCGGCCGCTTTTAGTAGTTCAGAAGTAAACAGAAGCAGCATTTTGAACCCAATGGGACTTTTTGAGCCTCAAAATCCATCGATGAAGGTCCTATCACGTGTGCCGGCTTCATAGAAAAGTTGTGGAGATCTCAAGTCTTATACTACGTACAAGTCCTCAAGGTTCTACCAGTGTCAGTTCTCAACACTTACGTTCAGTGTTCTGACTTTCTTGATGGTTTGATAGGGACATTGAGACCTTCACATTGAGGCCACATTAGCTAAATGCTTTAACTTGCTTTATAGTTGGGAATTTGAGGTAAAAGTCACCGTATGCAAATGCGTTCAGGCAATGTGAGAGTTCTGATTGGCCCTTAAAACACAGATAACAGCAACAATCTATTGATAAGACACAACATCGAGTTCGGGAAGTAACAAAGACACATTAAAAAAAACATGGCAAATCCCATATTAACAAATCACACCAGATACCCTACAAACTTCCCAACCGTGTCCCAAACGTCTCACAGCTCCTTCCCGTTTTTGTAAAGTTCCTCGGACTAATCGCATCATTTGTGCTTCGAACCCGAATCCTGGTTTTCCCGTCACCTAATTTGCATATTCCCTCCTCCCCCTCTCGCCGTGGAGAGTCCGTCATGGCGCTTGCTTTAGTGTTGGTGCATGCCAACATTTCTCTGTGTCGACTCTTTCCAACCCTGGTTGTGTCCGGCTGTGTCTCTCCCTTTAGGACACTTCTTGATGCACTTTGATGCTTTTCACCACCAGATCAGCGACCTCCCTCCAGCTCTCCCCGCGCGCTCCTTAAGAAAGGTAGATGTGTCCCGTGCCGTCTCACTCTCATCCGTAAACGTTACCGTCCTGATGAGACTCGTGGTGTTTCTGTCTGCCCTGCACTGCAGCGCTTTCATCTAGTGCACTTCATTTGGAGGTGGTCTTTGAAATGTTTTTTTTTTTTTAGATTTTTTTTGTTTATCTTCTTATTTATTATTTATCATTTGTTTTGGGGTTTTTTTTGTGTTTCCTTTTGCTTTGATTTGTTTTGTGGGGTTTTGTTTGATTTTGATTTATTTTTGTTTCGTTTGTTTTTGGTGTGTTTTGTTTTGGTTTTTTATTTCTTTTTGTCTTGTTTGGCTTTGATTTGATTTTGTTTTGATTTGCTTAGGTGGGTTTTGTTTTTATTTTGTTGTTTTGTACTTTGTACTGTTTTGGTTTTGGTTTGTTTTGCTTTTGTTTTTGTTTTTGTTTTGTTTTGTTCAGTGTTTTTTTTTTTAGTTTTTTTGTTTAGATTTAGTTTTTGTTTGGTTTTTATATGTTTTTTTTATTTATCTTTTTTATTTATTATTTGTTTTTGTGTGTTTTGTTTTTTGTGTGTTTCTTTTGGCTTTGTTTTGCTTTGATTTGTTTGGTAGGGTTTTGTTTGTTTTTATTTTGGTTTGATTTTGTTGATTTGTTTTTGTTTAGTTTTGCTTTTAAAAACAAGATTTGTTTTGTTTTGTTTTTTTAAAAAAAAAGCAGTTTTGCATACTGTATGCATACTGCAGGTTTACATCAGCTGTTAGAAACTTCATGTGTAATTAATTGGTAATGTGCTTAACTAATTTAACCGTAAGAGCTTAACTAATTAAAGTTCTTTGGGACAGAGTTAGGTAAAAGAAAAGGTGTAGCCCAGTGCGTGTTCAGCTTTTTAATGTAATTTCACAACTGCGAAAACGGAAAACAAATATTAATAATTGTGTTTGTTGTCATCAGAAAGACTCAACAACCAAGATGACCAAATAATTTGAATATTTGCGTTTAGCTAATAAGCAAATGCAAAAAATAAGCAACACGTAGCTAAAAGTTGTGGAGAATTTGCACGATTTAAACAAAACTAGATTATGATTTTTTACCAATTTACCTGTCTTTCGCGCTTTTGCGTTCTATCTTAGTTAAGAGTTTGTGATTTTGTACAGCTTTTGTACAGTGATTCTGTACAGATTTTGTACAAATTTTGCACAGTGATTTTGTACCGATTTTGTACAGCTTTTGTACAGTGATTCTGTACAAATTTTGTACAGTGATTTTGTGCAGATTTTGTACAGTGATTTTGCACAGATTTTGTACAGTGATTTTGCACAGATTTACTACAGTGATTTCGCACAGTGAATTTGCACAGATTTTGCACAGTGATTTTGCCCCAATTTGGTAAAGCAGCACATCCTTTAACCACATTTCTTTCTGCCCACCAGTCTCCCCTCCACCCTATACCTGCTTCGCCCACCAGTCCACAGTCGGGCCTGGATGGCAGTAACTCCACCCTCTCGGGCAGTGCCAGCAGCGGCGTCTCCTCCCTCAGCGAGAGCAACTTCGCCCAGTCCTCCGAGCCCCCCCACCGCGGTGACACCCTGGACTCCATCCCCAGCAGCCAGGTCTGGACCGCAGAGGCAGAAGAAGGAGAGAACCCCTTCATCCCCGTGCACTACAGCATCTCCGAGCCTGATGTTCTGGATCCTCTGAAGGGCGGACCCTGCCGAAGCCACTCCGCCCCTATGGGCGTGGCTCCCGTGGCTCCTGCTGATGGGCAGCACCACCCGCATCACCTCCACCTCCACCATCACCACCTGCACGCCGTACACATCGCCCACCCGCACTTCCATCACCACGAGCCTCCCACTCTTCCTCCCAAACCTTATTTGAGAGAAGGATGCATCCCTGAGGAAGACCTCAGGCCGGTGCCCAGGCTCATGCCACGCAAGATCTCACAGCCTCTCCTCAGCACCAAGGAGGAGCAGGCCAAGGTGGCTTGGGAACATGGGATCAGCGAGGAGTAGAGGACGTTACGGACCTTCTTGGTGGAGCTTCTACATACGTTTTGTGCTTCTGGTGCATGGTCAACCAAGGGTTTACTCGCAGTTAATTCCCTTTATTCCCTTCCACTGACAAAAACTGGTTAGGGTGTGAGAAGAGAGCTTTTTTTTTTTTTAAGAAAAGCACAAATGGCCACTAGGCTCGTGTTGGGAAGTTCAGACCTTCTTATTTGTCACTGCTGATCTAAAAGAAAAAAATCTGTTGCATCGTAGCATCTTTTTCCTCGATGAAACTAACCAGGATGTTCATTTCTCCGTAGGATGCACTTTAGCTTTTAACCCTTTAGCACCAAAACATTGTGATTTTTAAGAAAAGAAATCGGATCTGTGATGAATCCTGCATGCTCGCTTTCTCCGGAAGAGTATTTACCGTAAAACGCCACACTTAAAGAACATTTGCTACCTCCTGATTGGCTGCCGGAAGATTCTCCGTGACTTTAAAAGTCTTGCACCGTGTTTTTAAAGTCTTTTTTCTTTCGCAATATTGTTACTGGATCCGTCGTTTCAGATATCGCTAAAACACCAAGGTGAAACTATTCAGTGTTATTAGTGACGTATAAGAATATAAGTATTCTTAAATCTCATATTTATTTGATTTTGGTCACCGGCAAAGTTTATATTTTTAGAGCCGTTTGAAAAATGACTGACATGTCGTGAAATCAAATTATGAGATGTATATAAACCAATCATAAGCCGCCATTCTGATAGTCGAAGACACTGGGACGTTTGTTTGGAGTGAAGCGTTTGAAATTGCTTATTTTTATTCATAATATTATCATTGTTGCGATATTTTTTTTTTTACTTCATCAAAGGTTGTAATAAGATCTAAACTGTTGACCTTCAAAAAGACAAACGGACAGATTTACAGGACGACGCTTGACTTACGGTGCACTAGACATGGAAATCGTGCCTCATTATGGTTCGACTTTTACTTTCTATTTTAATTTATGTTCGTGTGTTGTTTGGCTCTTTAATCCATATTCAAACTTTTTTGTATTCTTTTTTTGAGCATTTTCTATTTAATTTGTACATTTTTTTAGCTGCGTGTCTTTTGGTTTAACCGTTATATGTTCTTTTTCCCCTTTATTTATTTATTTATTTGAATAATTTTTTATTCACCTCAAAATGCCATATTTCTTCATTTCATGATGGCTGAAGTGTGTTAGCGCTTTTGAAAGACTGATTTGAAAGCGAGCTTTCAGTGTTCACACGTGTTCAGTCGTAGCCGTTTTGAATGACTACACTAAATCGGAAATCAAGTTATTCTCATTTTTATTCAAATCTTCCTCGAGTGAATTTTAAATCATTTGTTATTTTAATTTTCTGTATAGAACAACGGCACGTGATGGGAAATCATCGTGAGACGTTCAAAAGTTTTGCATTGAAGGATATATATATATACTATATATATATATATATATATATAATTTATTCGTATTGGAAAGAACACTAAGGAAACGGAATCTATGCAAAGATTGAGTGTTAATAGCATTGATGCGCTACAATACAGTACATTCATATTTTTGAGCATATCTTATGATTTATTTATAGTATACATTTTGCATGTAAATACGAATTGAAAAATATTCTCAGTCTCCGGAACCCATTGTTTATAACAACTTCCATTCCTTCAGTACAGGAAGTATTAAAGGCATATAATCACAAGCTTAAATTCCGCTTCGAGCGTATAGAAGGAACTGTAAATATGTTTTATCTCGTTTGATATCATGAACACACGTCCGTCGTTTTTAAGAGGTTCTGCCGTTTGCAGCCCGTCTTTGATATTTACATTTTGAACATGGATTATTCTGAACATCCGGCTAATCTGAAACGGCTTCATCATTACAGCAGCGACCGAAAATATGATGGACACAAATGACGTAATGCTCAGAGTGACCGCTGAACTGCAGGTTAAGCCACGCTTCCTCTCGCTCTGATTGGTGTTTAAGTCATGCGCTTCGTATTTATGATCAATAGAGACAAATCATGTATACAACCACTCACACACACACACGATTGTTTGCCTTGTACTTTCCAATGTAAATGGGTTTTTAAAACTAAAACAGATATGAAAAAAAAAATGAAAAGTGTAATCACCGGGTTATTTTGTGTACTTTGGATTAACGTCTGAGATTCTTTTGTTTTACCAGTCAGAAATGAAATTAAACACAATTTGTACAAGTATTCTAAAAGTATTTTTCTGTATATATTGTGCTAGCATGAATATATGTGGTGTGGATTCTAGATGTAAATACATATTTTTTTCCTACTCACTTAACAGCTGTGATGTGTAATTCATTAAAATGAATAATATTAAAGATGTTTTATCAGCTGCAATGTGTCGCCTGTCTAATTAAATATAATTATCACTATGAAAACTTTTGAATATATTATATTATAATTTAAAAAATGCAGAAATATACAAAATAGTAATAATAAATGTAGAAACATACTAAATATATACAATATTAGCATAATTCACATACAGTGTTGTGCAAGTTACTTCAAATTGTAATACATTACATATTACTTATTACTGTTTGTAAAAAGTAATAAGTTACATTACAATATTACTCTCTCAGAATGTAATATATTACATTACTTATGTATTACTTTTAAGTTACTTTCACCAAGTCGAAATTAACGTCCCTAAATAACAATATTTAGGTGACTCGTAACGGACAATAACGTCCCTTTTACTTGTACAGTAATTTGCTACATCCAGTAGAAGGAATAGTTATATAGCCTATAATGACTGTGGCCTGTCCAAGCAATAATACATAGTCTATAATTGTAGGGTGACCATATATATATATAAAAAAGAGGAAAACCGGCGTGACAAATTTTAGACAGGCTTCTCGGAGGTTGATGGACATGCTTTAATATGCTTCAATGGTGCTAAACTATATATATATATATGTAAAATGTAAAATATGTAAAAACTTAAATATGTATCAATTTTAGTCTGACTTTTTTCCACAATAAATAAATTAATTATATAATGAAGTTCTAAATATCAACTCTTTTGTTGGAAAATCCAGCTTCAGCAATATATCTAATAATAACTATAATGTCTCTATTAGTGAACAATATTAGCAGGCACGTTTTTATTTGACAGATAATTTAAGTATATAGAAAGTTTCAATATATTAGTTCATTTTCCGTTCTCAAATAATTTAAAACACGGGTGGCAAACCTACGTACCGGTGTAATGGTCCTTTGAAAAAGATGGAAAACCGGACATTATCGTGAATTTATAAAATAAGCCCGGTGTCTGTGGAAAAGACGCGTGGCAACACTAATAATTAACATTAATAAGTGGTAAAAGTACGGTAGACATAAGGCGATTTTCCTCCAAAGTCTGTGAATAACTCAGGTATATTTTATATCAGACACAACATGACTATGTAAAGTTCAGTGCCGTTTTATTCATTTTGAATGACTCACCACACAATACTGTTCTGCTTTCTGGCCATAAAGTGTAGACGACAGTGTCGTTGCTGTTTTCTTTCTCTTCAGGTCGAGCGATCTAATGGCGCAGCTCCAGGTGTTTTTATCGCTAGTGCTCTTTTTTATGTCGACCATTGTTTTGCGTTTACACAGAGGTTGCATTTCACCACAATGTTCTTGTTTTTTTTACAAAACTGAAATAATGCGCATAAGACCATCTCGCGAATGTACCTTCGGATTTGCCGCGAGTTCGCGACCCGCCCTGTGACGGACGGATCCAATAGCGCACACCTCGAGCTCAGAGCCAATAGGAGCACACCTCGAGCTCAGAGCCAATAGGAGCACACCTCGAGCTCAGTGCCGCGTTACAAAATACAACGCTCCACCAGCGAATGACTTACGCGTCTATTTACGAACAGGATAAAAATGTTTGATTTATTGTCTTGAATGTGAAGATTTGATGTAACGCAAGCGTTACTTGCATGTAACGAGTAATATATTACTGAAAATACACAAAGTAATAAGTTACACTACCGCGTTACAGCAAAAGTAATATATTAGTGTAATATGTTACTTTTGTAACGCGTTACTCCCAACACTGTTCACATATAATACAAATAAAAAATATGTGCGTTATACACACACACACACACACACACACACACACACACACACACCGTATTTATAATAATTATTTATTAGTTACTATAATTCAGTAGTTTAATACATTTGTAAATTAGAATTAGTAACACTACAGAAAAGTGGCCTGTAAAAACACAATTTCCCGTCACCAAAAGAATTTACAACATAACCAATCCGTGCTCGCCAACTGGACTCAGTTGCTACGCAAAGCCTCTGTGTCCAATAGGATAGCGCGCGTTGTGTGACGCAGAGCAGCAACCAATTGGATTTCGACGAGTGGAACGTCCACAAATCGGAAGCGAGAGTGGGCGGGTCTTTTTTAAAAGAGGAAACTCGGTTGAGTCCGGACGTACCGTGCTCTCTTGCCGGTATCATTTTTGCTCGTTCGGGCAAATAATAAGCAGTTCTCGTCTTTAAATCGCATTTAACGTGTTTGATTCGTTTTTGTACTTCCTAATGGCGCATTTAAGAGGTGTTTCAGTGGCACTGGTCTTCGCTTTGGTACAGAGCTGCAGTGATGCTTTGAAAGATGGAGAATGTGAAGGTGAGTTTATTTAACATGTTCATAAAAAAAAGAATCGAACTCGAAGCAGATTGTTTGACTTTTTTTGTTTGAGAAGTTCCTTACTTAGTTACGTGTACTTCGTTTAAATGAATGACGTGTAATAATTAAACTTATTTGGCTTGTTGGGTTTTTTGGTCTTCATCTACTCCATTCCATACCATCCATCTTCAATTTTGTTTACTGCTTACAGAATGTTTTGTCAATATTTATATTATTTTTACTCATATTTATTGATTTTTTGGACAACACATGCTTGTTATAATAATATTGTTTTTTTATTATATTTGTATTATTATTAATATTATTATTATATTTGTTTTTGTTGGATAAAAAAAACGATATATTTTTAACTTTTTTTTTCACCCAAGTATAAATAAAGAGAGGTTTACTAAAGAGAAATGTAATTTTCCCAATGTGACGAATCCCACATTAACACAAATCTAGTTCCAAATCGACTCAGAAAGTGCCTATGTTGATTTTTGTGTATTTTGTTCGCAGTTTGCGTTGGCTTTTTGGAACGCTTCTACGAGAAATTAAAAGACACTGAGGTGAAGTTCAACAGCGACGCCATTGAGAAGGCCCTTCTGAAGACCTGCAAAGATGCCAAGGGGAAAGAGAACCGCTTTGTACGTTCATATACGTTTCAAACGCAAATGCGTGTTTATAACCTGTGTGTGTGTGTGTGTGTGTGTGTGTGTGTGTGTGTGTTTGTAGTGCTATTATATAGGAGCCACAACCGACGCTGCAACGAAAATAATTAACGAGGTTTCCAAGCCGATGAGTTACCATATGCCTGCGGACAAGATCTGCGAGAAGCTGAAGAAGAAGGACGGTCAAATCTGCGAGCTGAAATACGGTACGGTGAACTTTTATCAAAAGCTTTGCTAAAGTTGATTTGTGTTGCGTGTTTTGTCCTTGGATGTGATCTCATGTTTGGAAAGTTAGATTTTAATCGTCTGACAAATAACGAATGAATGAAATGTATTAATCGCACAGCGGTGACTATTAACTGCAAAAAGGAACATGAAAATGGGTAATAATAGAGTAATAAATGAGTAATGATAATAATAATAATAATAATAATAATAATAATAATACAGCAACAACTTATATGAGTCACTTATATTTAGTCACCTTATACTGGACACTTTAAACCCAGTCACTTTTGTACATTTGTCTTCTACTCACTTTTGCATTATACAGTTGTACTTTTTATTTTGGAAATTTTTTATTTTTATTCATATTTCATCTTCATATCTTGTTTTTATTGTATTTCTTTTTTTTTTTTTAATCTTTTTGTATTTCGTTTTGCACATATTGGAATAGCATATTTTATCTTTATACCTTGTTTTTATGGTATTTCTTGTCTTTATCTTTTTATTGTATTTCCCCGTTTTCCACATTTTAAAATAAAATTTGAATTTGAATTTGTATACAACTCAAGTTTATATGACCTCAACATCAAAATAAGGATAATAAATTTGATACCTAAAATACAGGACTCCTACTGATTGGTAAGACTTTGAGTAAAATAAAGGCCAACTATTTCACACAATTCAACTCCCAAGCAGTCATTTCATCGACTTTTACCTCAACTGAGGTAAAAAATAATATAGCAATACCAACTACACAGGAATGTCTTCATCTTTTTACGAAGGAAATAGAACACAATTTCTGAACAAAAAAACGTACAATCTGTGTATGTGTCTCAAAATGTGAAAAGTGAATTGTTGCTGCTTTTCCTCCAGATAAGCAAGTGGACTTGAGCACGGTCGACTTGAAGAAGTTGAAGGTGAAAGACCTGAAGAAGATTCTGGAGGAATGGGGCGAATCCTGCAAAGGGTGTGTGGAGAAATCGGACTTCATCCGGAAGATAAATGAACTGATGCCCAAATACGCACCCAGAGCTGCCAAGGCACGGACAGACCTATGAACCTCACTGGGACTTTAGGATTTGCCTTGGGTGTCTAGCTAATTTTGTCGCCATTTTTCCAAGCTTTCCTGGAACGTCACAATTATGAACCTCAGCTCTTTAAACACCACATCACGAATACGCCTCCCGTTTCTCTATAGCCTGTTTCCTGACCTATAATAAACTTTTATAGGTCTGATTGTTTTTTTTTCCGTTTGTTTGCGCCACAACAAATCTGTTTTTGTTTTGTTTTTTGCACCACAACAAATCTGTTTTTGTTTTGTTTTTTGCACCACAACAAATCTGTTTTTGTTTTGTTTTTGTGCACCACAACAAGTTTGTTTCATGTTTTCGGGACGTTTGGCATTGTTTTGATATATTATGCGCTCTTTTTGAAGTCATGTGTTTTTTTTATTTTATTTTGTTAAATCATATTTAATATATGATAAATAATGAAGAGCGGACTTTGCTGTAAAATGTTCAAAGCAGTACAGTGCTGTTTTCATAAAAAGAACAATATTATATTGCCTTTTTATTTTTCCCAAACTAGCATGGAAACATTTTGATGATTTAGTTACAAAAATGTGTAACTTCGTTTTGGTTTGTTTATTTTCCTGCATATTTTTTTTTCTTTACCTGATGTAAATAAATATTAACAAAGTATTGCATTGTTCTTGACTGCTGCATTTTATTCTAATAAATAGCATTAAAGGTAAACAGGAAGTGTAACTTCATGAGAGTAAAATTATGCAGATGTTTGTCTAATAACAAAGAAATTTCACAAGAGCTGTAATAGAATAGACTAGAATGCCTTTATTGTCATTGTGACACATGGTTACAATGAAATTAAGAACACTACTCCGTTTGGTGCAACAGAAGGAAAAACACAAAATAAAATACAAGCAAATGATATATGATTACGTGATAAAAGTCCCATCACCAGTACAAAAAACATGCACTTTAATGTACAACAATTCAAGTGACCTCTGCCTGATTCATTTTCAGTAAGAAAATGTGCGTTGTGTAAGATATATAAATAATATAAGATAAAAAAAAGAATATAAATAATGTGTAGTATAAAGTATATAAAATTAGAGCAAAAAGTGCTCCAAACGTTTTCAATAAAACAAATAATGTTTCGAATAGACATTAACAGTAAACAATAAACAGTGATCCGCTGAACTAGGGCATTATTTGTGTTGCCATGGTTACAGAACTGCGCATTTTCCGCTCAGTAATAATATATTGGTTTTAATGACGTGTACAGTTGTTGTTTTTTTTTTATTTTAATGACGAGTACGTGTGTGGATATGTGAAATTCCCATGTGATCATTTTTTTTCTTGAACGTTAAATTATAGGAAACGATTACGTATTGGTTTATTATATTTTTGAGCTGTGAATATATATGTATTTATATATTTTGGGAATGTACCAAATCTAAAACAAAACGTGTCCTCCCTAAATAAAAAAAGCGGGCGAAGCTCCTCCCAGCCATGGAGCGCGCACATTCCTTTTGTCCAAGATGGCGGAATAGATGCAACTGGAGGGACGCTATCATCCGCCGTTTGTTTTTAGCCGTGCAGTTTAAACAACAGTCAGTCGTTTTCCATGCGATCGCCTCCACCACGGATGTATAATTCATCCCCGGACGCCGAGATTTCACACCGCATTTGATTTTTTTTTTCCCCGCGGAGAAGCATCATTGCGGAATGAAGCGACAGGCCGAGCGGGATGCGAGTCCGAGCCGAACGCTGAGCAAACGCGTGCGGGAGCGTGAACCCAAGCCGCCGCTGGCCATGCTGCTCGCCGACAGCCGCAACTACCACAAGCGGAGCCGCAGCCGGGAGCGCGAGAAGCCGCGGGCGCGAGACGAGCGCGAGACTCTCCACCGGCCGCATCACGAGCTCGGGGTCCTCGCGAGGAGAGCCGCGCTGGTGCTGCCCAAAGGTAAGAGCGCACCTGTGGAGCCCGCCGGCCCGCGCCTGGAGTACAAGACCCTGATCATCAGCAACCTCGGAGCTCAGCTCTCGGACGAGCACGTGGAGGACGGACTGTTCCACGAGTTCAAGAAGTTCGGAGACGTGAGCGTCAAACTCTCCCACACGCCTGAGTTGGGTCGAGTCGCGTACGTCAACTTCCGGCACACGGAAATCGCGCGTGAGGCACGTCACGCCAAAACCAGACTGGTGCTTTACGACCGCCCACTCAAGGTGGAGCCTATGTACATGCGCCGCCGCAGCGTCACGCCCCCCGATGTCAGTTACGTGTCTGTGCATGGCTCCGCCTACACCTACAGACAGCGCTCGCTCTCGCCAGGTGTGGGGGGCAGCAGCGCCCTAAGGGCCAGGCACTACATCGAGGGCATGAGTCTGAGTCGGGACCGGGTCTTGGACTACTACACGGCTTTGGAGGAGCGAAGTCGCGCCTATTCCTGCCAGCTTGCGGAGGAGGAGCTGAAGCCCGAGGACGACCAGAGAGCCACGCGCAATTTGTTCATCGGCAACCTGGACCACAACATTTCCGAGGTGGAGCTGCGCCAAGGCTTTGAGAAGTATGGGATTATCGAGGAGGTGGTCATCAAGCGTCCTGCTCGCGGACAGGGCGGAGCCTACGCCTTCCTCAAGTTCCAGAACTTGGATATGGCTCATCGGGCCAAGCTTGCTATGCAGGGACGCATGATCAACGGGAATCCCATTAAGATCGGATACGGGAAAGCCAACCCGACGACTAGACTGTGGGTGGGCGGACTCGGACCAAACACCTCCTTGGCGGCTTTGGCCCGCGAGTTCGATCGCTTCGGAAGTATCCGCACCATCGACTACGTGAAAGGAGATAACTTTGCCTACATCCATTACGAGAGCCTCGATGCCGCCCAGGCAGCTTGTGCACAGATGCGCGGCTTTCCTCTGGGAGGTCCGAACCGTCGACTGCGCGTGGACTTTGCCAAGGCGGAGGAGACCCGAGTGTATCCTCAGCAGTACCAACCCCCTCTGCTGCCCCCACCCCATTATGACATTCTGGCCGAGGGTTACAGCCACCGGAGTCTGGAGAGAGAGCTGAGAGCACGGGCCCGCTCACCATCACATCCCCTCTTCCTGGAGAGAGAGAGGGAGCGACTCGCAGAGCGGGACTGGAGTCCCCCGAAAGGCACGGAGCGGAGGCTGAACCCCGAGGGATTCGGCCGGGTGAGGAATCGCAGTCGGAGCCGCAGCAGGGAGCGCTGGTTGAAAGAGCGAGACCTGGAACGTGGGCTGGGGAAGAGTTGGGAGGAGCGGAGAAAACGGAAAAGCGTCAGTCCGTCCGAACCCCCTACTGAGGAGCGGGGAAGGTCCAAGACCAGAAGAGGAGTCCCATCAACCCCCGAAGACAGTCCTGACCGTGGGCGCGGCCGCCTCCCGGACTCCACCTCGGAACCGCTCGGCCACACTCCAGACATTAGTAGGAACTCTACAGATGAACGTTCGCTCCAAGACGACTCCTCACAACCTCCCAAAGATGCCAAGAGTGATCGCAGCCAAGCCAAAAACGAAAGCGTCCCGGATTCCCCGACGGACAAGTCCAAGGTCAACGCGAAAAAGCCGAGCAGTCTTTCGGAGTACGCGCAGACCCTCAGCCGGGCGTGGCAGGGCTCTCTGGTCCTCAAGAACAGCTTCTTTCACACCAGCATGCACATGTTGGAAGGTGGGACCAGTTTTCTTCAATCTCTCATTCGAGACAACCAGGCAGGCGGCGCCAAGATCACCCAGTTGAAAATTGCTCAGCGGCTGCGACTGGACCAGCCCAAACTGGACGAGGTGGCACGGCGCATTAAACTGGGCGGGCAGGATGGGTACGCGGTGCTGCTTGCGGTCCAGGGCACCATGGAGCGGGATGCCACGCCCCCGGAACCGGGCCTTCAGCAGCGCCTGCTCCGTAACCTGGTGACGTACCTGCGGAACAAGCAGGCAGCGGGGGTCATCGGGTTGCCTCTCGGGGGTCCTAAAGACCGAGAGGCGGGGGGCATGATGTACGCCTTCCCGCCCTGTGACTTCTCCCAGCAGTTCCTCCACTGCGCCCTGGACCGTATCGGAACTCTTGAGGAGGAACATCTGGTCATCGTAGTTGTGAAAGACTCGACCTAGCACCTTTTTTTAAAAACAAATAACAAATGATTACATTCCACAAATGTCTTTTAGGTGGGAAGTAGTTAACGCATTAACTTTGTCTAGTTAATCATCAGTCGATTCTTGGACTGACGTGTGCCATGACTTTTTTTTTTGTGTCTTCCAAACTGTGCCATGGTTTTATAAAACGAGTTTCTTCATATTACGACATGATTTATGCTGGTTTAACGTCGTTTTTTTTTCGTTTTCTCAGAATGAATCGCGTCGTTTCCGTTTGAATGTATTTCCTGAAGACATTTCGTTTGTTCGGTCACTTCTTTTTTTTTTACAAAATGTTTGCATCTGTTATTCTTACCTCATAATTCCTGAATTCCTCTGTACTTTTTTATTTTTTTACACTGGTAAGTCCGTCATGACCGATGGCATCTACCTCTTCGATCTTGAATCACATCAGGTATGTTAAATAACTGTCTTTGAGCCCGATGCATTTTAATAATGTCGATTTTATAAGTAAACGAAGGTCATGTGACCACTGGGTAACATGTACTGTATCTATATGAACACTAATTTGTCCGCATCAATGGTCCAGAAATCTGGGTTGTTACAGTAGTTTTCTAACAGTGTTTTACGGTGCGCGATCGTCAGTTGAACGACTTCGGCGAAATCTGACTTTTACGGTTTGTTGTTTCTTTCAAAAGTTTTAAGAAATGTCCTACGATTTCAATTCTGGGAAGAAAATGACAATGTTTTAGCAATGCAATGGTTAGTCCACACTACAACTTCGCACTGGTGATTAACTTGTTTTTATGGATTTTATTTCTTTATTGCTTTGACGTATTTTTGCTTGCTTTGATCTGTTGTTTTTTTTTAAATCTGGTTTTTACGTTATGATTTTTCTAGGACGATGTTTGTCAAAAAGACATGTACTGCATATGAAATGTGAGTAAATATTTCATGTTACTGTTTCTAAACCACGCTGGCTTCTTTTTTTGCACGTTGAGGTGTTTGTAATGCGCGTTTCATAATTCTAGTCTCAAAGCAGCTTTAAAAAGGGACAGTTTAGATAAAAACATATGTATGAGTTTGGGAGTGTTTGGGTGTAAAATATTGTATTCACTTTATTTAAATATTTACTTTTGATTTGGTTAAAGATACAGACAGTGAGAAACAATTGACAACTTCTTTCAGTTTTTCCTTCAATAGTTTTTGACCTGACCAAGGTAAGTTCATCATTCAATCAAACGATTTTTTAAATCTTAAAAAGTCGACTTTGTTTTTCATTTTTTTTTATGTACAACAAATGCAGAAGCCAAAATGTAACTTTACTCCAAACAATACACATTCAAATTAATTTCATTTTTGAAACGTCTATACTAGTCGAGGAATGCAGCAAATGTTTGGATGTAGATATAGATCACAAATATAAAATATAGATCACAATTTCCCTCAAATAAAATTAGTATTTCCTCTCTGGTAAAGGTAAACGTAAAATGAGTAGTGTACATTGGTTTATTACTAAAACGTCTTAAATAAGTTGTAAGGGATAATGTGTAACTAGGCAACAACATCCTAAAAAAAAAAAAAACGCAATGCTTCCGCAAATAGATAAATCTAGCAGTGGCCGGTAGGTGGCAGTGTTGTCAAAGAAAACTGCGAGTTTAATATGCAACTATAAGTGCCGCTGGGAAAACAATTCGTTCTTTCTGACACGTCATTTACAGTCAGCGTTCGCTTCGTTTCTTATCGCCACTGTGTAAATAAAAGGCACTTTACATCTAATATAGACATCTTGAAAATGCACTTGTGTGTCGCCATATCTCACGTTATTCCAAAACGCGTGATTTCTCGCGTTATTTATTGCCATTAAATACAGGTATTTAATGTTCAATATTTTATCTTTGTTCAGATTCATCACAGATGCGTCATTTCTTATGAAAACGTTCGTTTTAATGAAAATCCCGAGTCGTTTTTTTCAGACACATTTAAAAAGCAGATGCTTTATTTTCAATTTATTTTAAGAGTGTAAAAATGCTATTACAATTAATTGTATTATGCTGCTTATTGTGTTTTGTTGTTGTATTTTTTTTAAACATTTGATCCCATTTTGGCCCTACAGATAACGCTATTATTCAATCTGGTCTCTAGGGGGCACTGTAGTTCACGGCCCCTTAAAAAAGTCCCAACGTTCAGCTCTTTCCTACTTCACCCATGTAAACAAAGCTGATTTTTTAAAGTAAAGTTAAACAGAATCTCTGTGAAATTCCAACAATATGGTTTAGAATGGTAAATTCCCAGTGGTTTGTCTTTCCCGTGCTGAGCCAGCTGCTCGTCTGACCTACATGTTCTATCATCTCAGCCCGAATACATTAACACAATTCATCTTTGTCATATAATATTAAACGCGCACGTGCTGCTAGTTGTTTATTGATGAGTGTTTTTTTATTTAGTGCCCACCACCAATTCAGTGTTAGGAAACAGCGTGCACTCGTTCTTCTATTTCTTTTTCAACCTTCACGATCAATGAAGATGTCTCAAGTTCATCCTCCCGAGTTTGGATTAGGATTAGGTTTTAGGGCCTGACTTCTAAAAGCCATCCATCAACTGTTAAGCACTTCGCTGTAGGATAGCCGATGCTCTTACGGCACAGGAAATGGAAGAGACGAGCGATGAAATATTAATGTGGAATTATGAGAGGCCCAATGAAATCCATTAAAGAGAGAGAAAAAAATCAATGAAACATGGACACGCTGCCACTTAGACGGCCCGATGCTGTTTTCTGTCTCTTCAGGACCTTCTGGAAAGAACACGTGTGGTTTTAGTTGTGGCTTTTTGGGACTGTTGAGGGAAAAAAAATAGATTTTCTTTACGCTTTATATGTATTTATAGCCACTTTTCGCTTCTCCGAACGTTTGATCTTCTGTTCAGAGCCGTGACTTTAATTCATGCGCGTGACTCATGGCCTATATAACCTGTAAATCTCTGTTCTGGAAACGCAAATCAGCAGTCGTAAAATAATTACTCTTTGTTTGATGAGTAGTTCAGTAGTATTGTGATGGTGAAAAGAAACAGTCTTTAATGTCTTCTATGGTCTTTAATTAAAGCCTGTAAAAAGAATATAAATTATAACAAATCTCGAGCAAAAAACATGTTTTAGCATTTCTATACAGTATTATTTATATTGAAAATGTCTTATACATTTATGTTTGTTATACCATTGATGATACACTATTGTACTTATATTATTATACTGTTGACTTATACTATTGATGACATTTATATATAATTACTTATATGAAATATTATATAAATATGATTGTATATATGACTTTTTATATTAGAAAATATAAAATATAATATTGAATAACTAAAATTGTATAATAATAAATTCATATAAATACAACTTTTTTTTTTATATGGAAGCCCGTTTCCTCCACCAAGTATTCTTACTTTTTTCCTCAGAATTCCGGGTGAAGTCAGAATTTTTTTTTTCCTCAGAATTCTGACTTAAAAAACTTGTAATTCTGAGAAAAAAAGTCAGAATACTTTTTTTTAGTGGCGAAAACAGGCTTCCTTATAAAAACATTTTCTAGAGTTTGTTTTTTAAGATTTATATAATTAATATTATTTTTACATAATAAAGTTTATATTTATTTTTTTCATTTATTATTTTAATGTAATTCTGTTAGAGGGTCCGGACAGCGGGACGACCCCCCCTCCTCCTCCCTGGGGTGACAGATGGTCAGATGGGTGTCAGGTGCCGCACCTCTTCCTGTTTCTGAACCCGATTGATCCACTATTGTTCTGCCTTTAGACGAGAAGGAAAACCTCAGATGCTTCTGATAGGAAGGTTTGCTGTAGGTTCACCATTGATGATAGAACAAGAACGTGCAGAGGAGTAGAAAGTCATTGATCAAAACAAAGGATTGTAAAGTTAGTAAACATACTGACATTTTTGAAAAAGCAATTTTATTATTATTCTTTTGCCACATAGGACACGGAATGATAACTTTTATTGCAAAACACAAATACTGTATATGCGGATTACATTGCATTAAAAATTATTGTGTTCATTGTCTGTATACAAACCTGAAAGATTGGAAATCTTTTGGAAATTGAATTTTGTTCAAATCCAACCTACTGATTGATCCGATTAACAAATCCAGTTCACTTGGTCTTTTGTCTGTTTTTATTTTCTTTTAAAGAAACAGTAAACATATCCAGGAACAGACCTACAGTATCTCTTAGCGTAAATTCCTAAAATTAAAAAACAACAGCGCATTATAATCTGGAAAAAAAATTGTGTGACACGTACAGTATATGAAAAAAGATCAGGAGCTCTGCAAGGCTCAATGCTGGGCCCGCTTATCTTCATCCTCTTCCACCTTCATCTTATTCACCTACCAATAACAGAAATCAGCTGAACTACATGATCCAGATGAGCTGGTTCCATCAGACTCCAGGACTGGACCAGCAGACACCACTGTCAGTATAACCTCAATCTTCCTTTTTTATTCTATTTTGTTGGACGCTTAATTTGTTTTTTTTTTTTGAGTTACCAACCGCCACACTGGTTTTTTTTTTTTGTATTTTTGCTGAAAATTTGCAGTATTTGTATTTTGCTTTTGTACGTTTTTTGTATTTTAGTCATATTTATTGGTCACTTGAAACTCTTCTTTACACTGAGACACTTTATCCACACCTACAGCTTTTGCATTTTTGTAGTATGTTTATTCTTGGTTTTTTTGTTGTTGTTGATTGATGTATTGTATGTGGCGTATAAAATTTGAATTTGAATCTTCTCTCAACTTGTGTTATTTACACCAAAGGTCTGAAAATGCCGGTAAACTTTCTATTCTGGTCTTTTTCAGAATATGTAGAAGACAAACAAGTTGATTCACTTTGGTACCACCAGAAGAAGGTCCAGAGGAAGATCCCGGCCTGGAACTTCTCTAGATTTCTCAGACTATGGAGGCAGTTTTAAGGGATGAGGGCATCCGGTGACCTGATGGATGGTGAGACATTTGGATACATGCTGACTATTACAAAATGAATAATAATAATAATAATAAAAAAATATTTTGGGATGCATTTTTTGAAAATGAATAGAAAAAAAAAAGAATAGAAAATACCTTTATTAGTCCCACAGCGGAGAAAATGCACCTTGCAACACATAAAACATATACTACTTCTATGAATGTGCATAAATTAACTTCAACATAAACGACACTGCACACACTTAAATATTTGCTACAATAGAAACATTTGGTAAAAAAAAGTTAGTTGTCATAAGTTGTGTTACTACGTTGTCTGTCAACTACGTAGGTAGTTGTCTACGTTTTGTGGAGCTTTGGTTTTATTTATTTCCTATTAACAATTAATCATTATTTATCCGTCCTCTAGAAAAATACAAGAATTGTATTCCAGCACAGAAATGGAATAGGTGCTGCAGAACATGAATGATGATTATGAAAACCTGTAAGAAACACACAGGAACATGAGCAGAACATGCAGACGTCCCACAGAATGTGTGAGGTGACACCACTGAAGCTCCATGATGACCTCAAAGAAATCCAGGTAAATCTTTCATTAGTATGAAATAACTCAAATTTAAATCAACTTGGTCACATATTGATTTATTAGCATTGTGTTTAGTGCCTTTAAGAATATTTCCAGTATCTATATTAAAATTCATTTTTCACTCTGAAAACGACAGGATTTGCAAAAAAAAAAGACTCCATTTTAATATTATAAATTTTTTATTCATTCTAATAATTTAGACGGATTGTAGTGTTTTATGTAGAAATGTACTTACTGTAATACTTCAATTTGTATTTGTCACATTGTTGATAGATTCAACTCTCAGAATACCTTGTATTTTTTCTTCATGCTTCTTTTTGTTGTTTTTAACACTCCAGCATTCTTTCAAAATGTAGTTCTGAGTTTTAGTAGTTGAAGTTTCGCCTTTTTAAATTACACTGACACCCACTAAATCTCAATCATGTTAAATAAATTGGAATAAACTAAGTACAGTTAATCCCATTCCAAGAGCAGCATATTATCACTGAATATTCATCTCATGGTAATTACAATTTCCAGTGCCTACTTTAACCATTTACCAAGTAAAATAAAAACGTACAGTTACCAATTTACCTTGTACTAAGCATTTTAATCCGTACAAAGTGCAAACAGAAATAAAGTACGAACATATAGGTTTAGTTTTAAGTGCAAAAATATGTATGCGTAGTATATTTGAATGTTAACTTTTAAATGTTTTTTTGGTTGATTATTTTTTTTATTATAAACTTTTTTATTTTTGTTTTTTTTTCTGAAAACAAACAAAAAAACAGACTAATAAATTCAACTAAATAAATCAAATACATTTATTTAAATAAATTGTACTTAATGTCAGCTACCAGAAGACGTCATTCACAAATAAAAATAACTAAATTAAATAAATACATACATAAAATACATTTATACTAATAAATTATACTTAATGCCCACTCCTGGACAGGAGGATCTTATTTTATTGTTTTTTGTAATAAAACAATAAACAACAAAGATGTAAAGACACACAAAGAAACAAACAAAGCTAAGTTAAGCAATTAACTCATCCAAAGTAATGTGCAAGTTCCAAAATTGTCCATTGTTGAGTACAAGTACAAAACAATTTTTTTTCTACTGTCAAACTTCTGCTCGGGTTTGTATTTCAGAAGACCGGGATTAAACTGTGTTATTAATTTCTTTTGTGAGCCGTGGATACTGTCGTCCCACACGTCCATGTTTGCCTTTTGTTTGTGTTTGAGCAGCTGCTTTTAGGTGTAAGATCTATTCATAGACGGCTTTATCTCGTGGACGATGGGACTGAGAGCGAGAGGAATGGCATCAGCATGTTATCATCTCCGTCTTTATCACACACACACACTTTATTTCTGGCTGTTGTTCAGAACTGAACAAAAAAGCAGAGAAAACACCAGGCCGTGTTGTGTTAAATACAGTGTTTTTATTGGTTTTTGTGGCGATAATGGCGTGAGCGAAAACAAAAGGTGGCGAACAGACGTACTTCTACACGTGGAGATGGCGTGGAGGTAGAGTAAATCACAACATGTTTAGAATCGTCACGGAAGTCCACGATGGGTGGCTCGCCTAGATGTGTTTTGCATAGACGCCGAGTTCATGCAAATGGCAACAATGGAGGAGGGAAGGTATTCAGCTAGTCCGGGTTTAGAAAAATAACTGACATTTCTGTGTTTAATATCACAAAGCCAACGAGAAAAAAAAAACCAGTCCGTGTCATATACAGTGGAGTATTGCTCGCCACACTCGTCTAGCGGATATCGTTAAACGTACACTCTCGGATATTGCTCTTCGGTTAAATTAACTACTATCTGGTTAATTTTGACTAGTGTACAGGGGACGAGTTAACATGCAGAGCGTTCCTTTCCGACGAAGGCCGTCACCATGCATAGTAATCGCTTTACGCCTTCCGAGAGTGCCCTGAAAACCGTTAACGAAAAACGTCAGGCCGCAAATGTGCAAGCTCCTGGTTAGTCGGCGATTGCTGCGGCGTGGACAGAAGTGAACTACGGTACAATAAATAAAACGCAAATAAATAACACAGAAGGCGTGGGGGAGGGGCGGGGTCTCAACGAAAAAAAATCGCGTTAAAAAAGTTCCACATTAACGCATTTGGAACGCCATCGGCAAAGTCGTAAAAAAGTCAGCAAGTCGTACGGGAGCAATCAAAGACGCTGTATAAAAGCTAACATGTCTAGCTGTTCCATCGTAGAAACGTCGCCCCTAAACGAAACAAACAAACGTGTGTACAGAATTCGGGCTAAATTTGGATTAGAAAATGCACTCTATGGCTTTAATGGACACCACATCCCAAAGCGAATCGAAGTCGTAGAATATATCCGCCAACAGTTCACCAGGTTACAAAAGGAAATAAATACAGGCGTACTACGCGGCTACGTCGGGTTCTCAGAGTTCAGTAAGGTGCAAACTTTTGTCGCTCGGGTTTCTTGACGCCATTGGCCGAGGAGATCTTAGCGGTGTAGGAGGCCAAGGCGTGGGCAGGGGCGGCGGTGGCAGCAGGGGCTGAAAGTGCCAGGAAAGGAACAGATTTGATCCCCAGAAAGTTGGAGAGGGGGATGGTATAGGGGGTGCCCAAGATTGGAGCATGGGGCAGGCTGCCCATCGCTGCCAGGGCTGCGGCGGAGGATGATGCAGGGGAGGCGGTCTGGGTGAAGCTCATGTTGAGGTCTACAGGGGTCGACATGGAGGAGGACTGGGCAGTGGATTTGGCAGTCTCTAAACTGGGAGGAGAGGGAGGAGGTGGAGGGAGGGGGAGGGGTGGAGGAGGAGGGACAAGGGAGGCGGATGGAGAAGGGTTAGAGAGATTAAACCAAACAAATGCTCCAACCAAAACTCAAACAATAATCTGGAAATTAAAGTCAGGTGTGTTTCGCCGGTGGTTGCAACGGATTATTTGGGGCGGGGCTTTGGCACTCATGGGCAGTGATGGGAATGACGGCGCTATAAATAAACAGCGTTACTTTTTTTCAGTAACGGGTAATCGAACGTAATTACTTTTTCCTTTGTTACCACGTCGCTATGGTTACTGACAAAAATGCTGCTTTGCTTTTATTGTGGCAACCGAAGCCATTTTTTGTGCGTGTTTGTGGGGCGGGGCATCACTGGGGATTGGTGTCTGAGCACGTGATGCAATTAAAAACGTGATGATTGGCTTAGATTAAATGTCCATCATTTACCACACGGAAATATTGCGTTTGGTCACATACAAGTGCTCACCCAGCAGGAATCAGTGGTGAGCCGAAGAGATGAGCCATGGCGTTTAATTTTTCTAATTGTAATTTTCTAATTTTATTAATTTGCACTAGAAAGTACAAAAAACATTTTTGTTATTGTTATTTATTCTTTATGTATTATGTATTATGTATTTATTGGTATTTTGATACATTAAGTATTATATTGAGAGCAGAACACGTCTTGTTAAACTGTTTTGTGAATTTTATTCTCTTACTTTTGTTACATTCCTTAAGAAGCATAATTAATATTTAGACTTATTTGTCGGCCAGTTGTAGTAATATTAAAAGTTATTGGTTATCTATTATTCACTATACTAATGATAATACATTACAATACTATTTTGAATTTGATAGGTGTCTCTCACAACACTGTAAAAATTGTGTAGACTATTGTACAGTGCTTTATACTAATAATTTATTTTAATAATTATTTTATTTAGTGTCCATTTCATTCATTTAACATATTTAATATTGGCAGCAGCCAAGTTATTTGATAAATAAAAAAAAAAGTGCTGCAAAAAGTAACGCAATAGTTACTTTCCCTGGTAGTTAGTTACTATTATAACGATGTAACTCAATTACTACTCAATTACTTTTTGTTAGAAGTAACTAGTAACTAATAACTTTTTTAAAGGAACGTTCCCAACACTGCTCATGGGGGAGGGGCTGATTCATTAGGGGGCGATGGCTTGGGTTGGGAACACAAACACAGTTGATTTGATTCCAGCAGTGATGATGCATTCAACCACAGTCGTGAACAGATCTGTGTGACATACAGGATTATTCCTGCTTAATCTATAAGGCCGAATGGCGCCAGAGTGCCTGGATTGTTCTGGAATGGACTTTTATGTCGCCACATGGCAAACACAACTACAACTGATAAAATAAACGTTCACCAAGACGAGCAAAAGAGCAAAAGTTGAAACGTTTTTTCATGCGGGACAGTATTCAAATGAAATAACAGGGTTTTTTTTTATATATCTAAATACAGTAAAAAAGAAAAAAAAAACACATCTATACATGTGTATACAGATATTTAAATACATATATGGATATTATGTATGTATCATTGTTTTTTGTAGATATTGTATAGGTTTAAAAGTTTTGAAAGCTTTAAAAGTATTGTATCCTTAAAAAACAATCCATAAAAAATTGGCAAAAATGTCTAAATTATCAATAATAGTGATTTTTTTTTTTCAATAAATTATAGGAAAAAATACATCTATTGATTGATTTTACAACATATACGTAAGAAAAAAAATATAGCCTTAAATTAATTTAATAGAAAATCAATGTACTGTAAATGGACCCGCCCTGATTCTGCAAGGAACATGGATCCCCTGCGCTTACCAGGATGTGATGAGATACTGGGCCAGGTTGATGCTGATGGGGGAGCCTGTGATGGTGACGTGTCGGTCACTGGTGCTGTCCACTTGACTGCCGATCTTGATCTGAGCGCCTGAAACCTGCCGGATCTCGTTGATCTTTGTACCCTGCCTGCCGATTATTGAGCCAATCAGCTGCAAGCAAAGAGTCAGAGGGATGTTGTCAACTTTGTGTTGTTTTCCATAACAAACATCTGCAATATGTCAACACACTGATGTCTACCTATCTAATATTTAGCATAAATAATTAATTTATTTATACATCCAGCTTGTACAATTTTACATTTTCATATTTCATATATCATTCATTTCTGCACCAAACAGAGTAGCACTTTTATTCTATTCTACTCTACATGATTCTTTCACAGTTTTATTCTACTGTGCTCTGTTTTATTCTATTCTAGTTTACTCTACTCTGTTCTGTTCTATTCTACTGTACATTTCTACTCTGTTCTGTTCTATTCTACTGTAGTCTGTTTTATTCTATTCTAATCTCTTCAATTTTGTTCTATTCTATTCTATTCTATTTTGTTCTATTCTAGTCTATTCTGTTCTATATTGTTTTATTCTATTCTACTCTACATTATACTACTCAGTTTGATTCTATTTAGTTTTATTCTGATGTGCTCTGTATTATTCTATTCTACTTTACTCTTCTATGCTTTCTATTCTATTCTATTCTGTTCTATAATATTTGATTCTTTTCTAGAGTATTCTACTCTTTCGATTCTACTGTTTATTCTATTCTATTCTATTCTATTCTATTCTGTTTTATTTAAAAAAATTTGCAGCTAAAAAGACTTTACTGCACAATCGCTACACGTGAATGTAATATTTCTAATTTTTTGGTGGCTGGTTGGAAACTAGAAATGACAAAATTAGCCGAGTCTCCGTGGGTTTAATTTAAATAATTTTCTTTTCTGTCCCCTGAATGTCTTGCTCACTGCCAGTAGTCCAGCTAGAGACTCGTCTTTGTTTGTAATAATTGTGCCTCGCACGTTTTACGTTATCCCTGATATTTACGGCTCCGTGCAGCAGCTTTAGGGGCTCTGTAAACATCTTGCGCGGTGTTTCTAAGAACTGTTGAAAGTCCTGAACTCACACCGCAGTTGCTCCGTGTGTATATGTCATCACAGTTTGTTGTTGTAAACTTGACTGTTTTGGCACATGCGTTTTGTGTCTGTAACACACGCGTGCAAATACTTCAGTGGCTCCAGGAAATCCCTCCAAACGCAACAGCTGCTGAAATCATTTATTGTCTTGTGACTGTCAAATTTAACAGGGATATATTTTCATATGTACATGTTTGTATGAATATATGCACATACATGTACATATGAAAATAGCTCCTATGAAAATACTGTATTAATACTGTAATGTTTTACATAATATTTTACAATTTATATGCACTCATTTATATATGTACAATGCATATGTGACTTTTGTGTTGATAAAAAAGGCTTTTTCTGCAATTATGTCCATTAATTGATTGATTGATTGATTGATTGATTGATTGATTGATTGATTGATTGGTTGGTTGATTGACAGAAAGAAAGAAAGAAAGAAAGAAAGAAAGAAAGAAAGAAAGAAAGAAAGAAAGAGAGAAAGAAAGAAAGAAAGAAGTAAAATGGATGGATGGATGGATGAACTGATAGACAGACAAACCTATGGATTAATTGACAGGTATGATGGATGGATGGATGGATGGATAGGTAGGTTGATAGATGGATGACCAGATAGATGGATGGATGGATTGAGAGACAGACAGACAGACAGACAGACAGACAGACTGATGGACGGACGGACGTAATTTGGTCCCACAAATTAAAAATGTACATAGTTTGCAACAGAAACTAAAATAATACATAATAGTAACATATCTCTCCTAATATATACTGTATAGTGTATAGCCATAATAAACAATATTAGCATGAATGGTCAGATACTCTTGGCTATTTCTTTCTTCGATCTTTGAATCAGAATTCTGATTTTGAGTCTGGAATCTCAAACCGTCTGTGGGTGTAAATGTGTACGGAGCTCAGAACTTCTACGGGATGTGGGAGATGTAGGTCAAGTGGTTTGAGGACTTTGTCTGCATAATAAACTGGTCTCTCTTCTTGTATGTGTTTCATCATTAAAATGTAATGACAGACAGACCGTCTCTTAGACGCTTTTAATCCTGCATCCGTCCTGCACGTAGCACTTTGGGTGTTTGTTTGATTTCACGCCTGCTGGAGTCTGTTTGATCTTTGGCAAATTATTATTTTTCTCACGAGTTATTCCAATCCACCATCCCGTGTGGCGAAGGGGGCATTCGCTTCTCTCTCTCCATTGTGATGCGAAGATTCGCGCCGCGTATTTGCCGTCATTAAAAATTCAAAATGGCTTTATTAAATAATAAATCAGAAGCGATGAACCACACATTGGTGGCTATGTTTAAATCACTTTGTGGGTTTTTGAAATTCCACAACATTTCTTTCACATATTTGATTTGATTCGCTGATTGGACGACTCGTTTATCGTGGTTTTCACAAACGCGGTTGCCATGTCTGTTTTTTTTTGTACTGAAATGCCTCTTTATTGGGGCACAGGAAGGAGGGGCACATATGGATGGATGGACAGGTAGGTTAATAGATGGATAGATGGATGGATGGATGGAGAGAGAGAGAGAGCGAGAGATTTCTTTCACATCTTTGATTTGATTCGCTGTTTGGACGACTCGTTTATCGTGGCTTTCACAAACGCGGTTGCCATGTTTGGCTGGGTTTTTTTTGTACTGAAATGCCTCTTTATTGGTGCACAGGAAGGAGAAACGTAACATGTCTCGAATGCTAAACAAGTAAGACTGCCAGCGTTTAATGTTTGTTTGATGCCGTCTTGCTTTGGAAAGGCATTTCTGGAATAATGTCAGGGTTTGTCAATAATACATGCTTTCCATCTCAGTGGTCTCCAGGCTGAGGGGGGATTTTGCCATGCGCTTGTGCATAATGTAGGATGCCAGATAACCTCGTCAGTGTTAAGAAACTAATTGTACCATGTTTAGTAATAGAAGTCTCCTCGTTCATTTATCTAAACATCTATCCATCATTCACACTAATAGGTTGCGGTTGTTCGGGAACAAATCAGGCCGTCAATAAGCCTGAAGAACCTTCAACCTCCAGCTAGATGCTTTCAGGAATGCATACGTACATATAAAACAACACACATTCTTTTTCAAATAAATGGTCTTACATCATTGGGAATGAGAAGTTCTTGTGAAGCTGTCTGGGAACTGGTCTCGATGCCTGGAGGAAGAGTTAGAAATATTCTGTTAAGTCAACTCGAACTAAATTCAGCTTTAAGAAGCAACACTACTTCAGCCTAAAAACGTGTCAGTGTAATCTTTGATTTAAAAATTTTTTTTTATCAATCGGGACCAGGTTGGGCCCAATAGATTAAAATGTATATTAGTATATTTGCATATAAATTAGGGCTGTCAAAATTAACGCGTTAACACAGTTAATCTCAGTTTCAGTTTAACTGAGCAGGGAAGGACTTTTAGACGGAGAGTTTCACTTTAAAACGGTTGGAAAAATCTGTAGATAGAACAAAAGTATTATGTGTACAGTATTTTGCAAAGCTGAAATCACGGCGCACTTTGCTATTAAATACGGGAAAATGCTATAATCAGTCTCTCAAACGACTCCGCATGTGAAGATTATTATTCATTATTAATGCTACAATAATAACTAATATTATATATATTAAATAATAGTAAAGTATTTAAACGAGTATTACAATATTACAGTATTTAAGCTTCAGTTATTTTTATCAATCGTTTTTAATTTAGTTGGGGAAGTGAGATTAGTTAAAAGATATATTGTTTGACAGCACTAAAATAAATGTAAATATATCAAATGACTCAAATCGAGAACCCAAAATATAAATAAATAAATATATGTACTATATGGAATATGTACACATAGCTCAAAACCAGCTCTCAAATACTTGCCTGCTGCCAATTCACTACCGTATTGATTTGAAGGTTTCATTATTGGTTTTTAGAACCTTGAATGGAACAGCCCGTGCAAATATCCATCTATAACCCCAGAAGGTCTCGCGGGTCATCTGACCAGAGACCACTTACATGGGTAAGATTGAAAACTAGAGGAGACCATGCTTTCTGCATTGCTGCCTTGAGGCTACAGTCTTCTGGTCTCTATTAGAACCTTTACTACTCTGCACTGCATAATAATTTAAGATGTTAACTGTTAAAACTAGGCTTAATGCACATCTTTGCCCTTTATGGCTTTTATTCCAAGTGATTTGTCTAGTAGTGAAGATGTAGTAGAAGTTGTGTGCTTGAACATTGAAGCCAAGCATATCCAGTATAGTTGGATATGGTAATCCAAACATAACGTCTAGGTGTGTAACTTGTGTGTAACCTTGTTGTACCAAGACAATAGGTCAGAATAACGCTCAGTGGACCTAATTCCCTTTAGTTCTTTGGGCAATTGAGAAGACTCAAAATGTCCCACCCTGAACAGGAAACCCAGAGACGTGACTGAGAAGGTCTCCAGGTCTCCATCCCTTTTCAGGGAATCCAATACCCGTATTAGTTTTCATTGATAGTGTCTTGAGACTCTCAATGAGTTTAAATGACCTTTCTTTGTGCTGCCAAAACCAGGCTAAGGTCTAGGAGGGTAGTAGACAAGTTCGGTTTGTCTCCTAGGACCTTTGGGGAACCTGAGCAATAGGCACTTAAGTCAAACCTTGTGTGCAAGTCTGTGATAGTCTCTACTCCCGCTTGGGGCAGATTGCTAAACTCTGTTGTGAACTGTCTACCTGCCAAACTCGGATGTTCCAGAGGTCTAGGCTTGGGTGTCAGATGGATCCTCAGAGACTCGATTTGCTCTCATAGTGTGTCAGATCTATGAGGTCTGGCAACCAGGATTTGTTGGGCCAATATAGCATGACCAAGAGAGACTGTTGACCCTCTTGGTTGATTTCGTGTCTCCAGGGCTGAAATGGGGTTGGTGCATGGCTGCTGAATTTTTAGGTGGTTGAACTTGTTGAAAAATGTTATAAGCTTGGGGATACCAATGCAAAACCAGGACTAATGCCTTCGAACCATCAAGAACTACGGTGCCACCACTGGATCAATGTTGCCAAAGAGTCCTTCTCGGGCAACGGACGCCTCAAGGACCTGGACCTTGTTTGCATCATTCATGCCAGATTAAGCCAGCTGTGGTCTTCCACGACCACCGATACCAACATTACTACACCATCACTTCTAACATGCAGTTCCTTCAGTACTGGAGTCGGAAGCTGAGTTTTTGGAGTATAATCTTATGGAAGATGACCCATGCACCAATTTAGAATCTTCTCATGTGCGGTTAGAAATTGAAGAACCAAATCAGGCTCGCTGGAGATTCTGCTAAATCAGTTGTTCCGACAACTTCTGACAGATAGAGATCTTGTGTTATCTACGGTCATCCAAAAGCAATTATTGTGGAGAAAATCAGATAATCAAGCATACCAGGCAGGACCGGAGAGGCTGTGGACTGAGTCATTGGGGAAAGACCTTGCTGCAAGGACAACTGGTGCAACTTGGCCAGCTGCAATAATGGAGGAGAAAGCAAAAGGTGTTAGTACATTCTTAGAATGGTTGATTTACAATTCTCGGGTGGAATGGGATTGCATAGTGCTCTTTGAGTGGTTACATCAGAAAATTGTTCAAGATAAACGCTGTATCCTTACCTCAGAGTGTGGAATGCCATATTGGTTTTGCACAGCATATGCCTAAAACAGAAACAGTCATTTTATTTTTAGATGTAGGCTGCTTTGAGACATTAGAAAGCTTATCGGTTAAGTAAACTATGGACTCCGGGTCAAATCACCATCAACATTTAATTAGTTTAGATTTGTACTTGTATAGTAAGACAGATCAGCCCATCTTCTATATTGCAAAATGCCCATTGGCAGAGGGTTTAGACCGAAGGTCAGCGGCTCTTCTGTGCCCCCTCGCCCCAAACAAGTGATGAACTAGTATCAGCGATGATTCTTTGAATTGTCTCTTACTCGTACTGTTTTGATATAAAATGTAATGAATTGAAGGCGTTGAGATCATGGTTCGTTTTATAGGATCAAGTGTGTAAGAGTCACAGAGTTTCTAGTCTCTATAAATGTGAAGGGAGTGACTCACCCCATGTTCAGCATGTGAGTGACAGTGTTAAAGATAGAACTGTTCTTTTATGCTGTGTTGTTTGTAATATAGAGCGGCAGGGGGGCGCAGTGGGTAGCGCTGTCATCTCACAGCAAGAAGGACCAGTTCGAAACTCAAGATGTGAGTTCGAGGTCCAGTTGTAGCATTTCTGTGTGGAGTTCACATATTCTCCCAGACGTGGGTTTCCTCCTGGTCTCCGGTTTCATCCCACAGCCCGAAAACATGCATTTCAGGTAAATTGGCATTGGGGAATTGTGTGAATGTCTGTGTCTGTCCCACTCTGTGAATGGTTGACCATCAATCCAGAGTGTCTATCTTGACCTCAGGCCCAGAGTTGCTAGACAGACTCCAGCAACCCGTGACCCAGTAAAGGGTTGTAAATGGATGGATGAGTGAATGGAAGTTCTCTCAACCGCTGCACTAAATTCCACTGTAAGTGAGAATGGATTCTTCAAACCAGAATATATAACGTTTTTACGGACAAAGTTAGAAAGAATTATCCCTAAAATTGTCAAAACTACTGTGAAACTACTACATCAAACATAAGGGTGCTAATAAGGATGCAGCTATGAAACCGCCGGGGTTGCTGTAGGGCAAATTTATTTGTAAGATGTGTAACACCACAACAAGACCAAAGTTATTTGTGTGTAGTGAAATATTGATTTAGTTCACTGTATGACTTCCCTCAGTCTCAAGTGCCACCTAAAGATGTGGCACTTAAAGAACCAAGTGTGTACATTAGCCTAAAATATTAACGTGAAAAATCATCATATCCTGCGTGATGAGACAAGCTCCCAAATGACAATATATATTTTTTTATCACAAGATTTGTGTCTCAATAACCGTCCACCACCAATACCTTGTTTTTTCAGTGCATACATATGTATGAAGGAGTCACGTGCGCACACAACAAGTCTACTGAAAATAAAAAAAAATCAATCTATTTAGAAATATAGAGAAAATTGATTGACTCTTGGTTGAGGTTCGTTTCAACCTGGTCTGACTCAAACAGACTCCTGGTTGAGACTGACATTTCCTCACTATTGTAATTTGCCTCCTTGAAAAAAAAGCGTATCTGAAAAATGTAATAAATGACTGGCAAGGGTTCAGATGTTGATTCTGACACGGAGTGACGTGATTGATGAACAGACCGTGTGCACAGAACATTCACTCCATTTCGAAATGTCATTGTTGACCGAGGTGCTTATATTTATAAGCTGCGCACGTCGATGATCTGATCTGGTCGTCGCATTTGTGTTTAGAATGTGCTGGCACAGGCCGAGAGTCACGTCTCCAATCACATTCATGATAATGCTTAACATACTCACAGCTCTATTGTATTGTTGCATAGTTTTAGGTTGGCGTTTCAAAAAGAAGACTTGACTTGTTTTGATTTTCTTCATATTTCATTGAAATTATCAGTAAGAATGAAGTCTTATCTATTTGAGCAAAACACAATGCAATATAATGTTATAGAAACGACTGTATACGCAAAAGACCAACAGAATGTCCAGGAGATGAAACCAAAAGCTTTTTTATTTATTTTTTCTTTTTTTATATTTACATTTCTGCACTTTTTTTCTTTCTTTCTTTCTTTCTTTTTTTTCCTCCCTTCCTTCCGTCACTCCCTCCATCCATACTTTCCCTTCTTTTCTATCTTCATTAAAAAAAAAAATAATCCAATCATCATAACTGATTCACAAATAAAAAAAACATGTGTTCAAACTAATAATAGACGTCTATATCACATACCGTCATAATAACCTGGTAATTCTCTAAATAGTTATGACAACTATTTATAATCGTTCTTCCTTCAAGAAAAAAAAAAACAAAACGTCATAACTGCTTCACAATTACAGTATATTATTATTTTTTTTTTATATATTTATAGTTATAATAGTAAATTATAATGGTAAAACAAAGTACATTTAAAGTACTCTTACTTGACACTTAAGCGAATGACGCGATGACGCACATCAAATAAAATAAAGTCATACTTTTTTCACTAAGTATTTATTTACTAATTACTGCCTCAGTTACTAAAATCATTACTGTCCCAGAATATACAGTATTAAACTATTATTTTAAAGTTTCAGGTTTCACAGCGTTTCAATTTCAACTGTAATAATATAATAATAAATAAACCCAGCACTTGCCACTTTCGGTTATTTGTATTTGCCTTTTGCACTGTGTATATTTTGTCATTTGCATTTTTCTTGTGTTCTTTGTTCTTATATCTTGTGTTATATTCAAATCGTTTTTTGCTTTCGATATTTTGGACCATATTTTATTATACTGTATTTATTTGTTTTGGTTATTCAGTGTGTATGTTTTATTTACTCTTTCTCATCTTTCTTTTTGCACCAAATGGAGTAGCTATACTAATTTCATTGCAACCCTGTGATACAATGACAATAAATGCATTCTTTTCTACTCTTCTATACTATACTATACTATGCTATGCTCTGCTCTGCTCTACTCTGCTCTACTCTGTCTTAGCCAGAGCATCTCCAGCACATCTTCTCTATCTCCTGCTCTCCTCTGTTCTCATCACTCCTCTGTTCAACGTCACAATTGATACTGCTCACTCACACACACACTCATAGAGTAATGCCCATCAAACTGAGTAATGAGATCTCGCTCTGGCTTCATTCATGATGACCTCCGCCTGTTTCACATTCCACGATGACAGTGTTAATTTTGTTGACGAAATATTTTCGTCATCGTCTTTTTCCCTGATGAAAACGAAACGAAAGCTCCTGCTCAGGGACGAAAACTTTAACAAAATGTATTGACACTTTCGTCAACAAATAAAGACAAAACAAAAATGACGACATCCAATCATAATCCGAGCTTGTGGAGAAAGGCGGGTGCAAACGCAAAGAGAGCCAATCAGGACACGGAGCCTTTCAGAGGGACACGAAAAGCACGGTGAGCTGACTAGATGGGGCGAGCTTCTTCAATAACGTTTACGCCAGGCAGGAAAAAGTGGTCGACTACAATGTTGTGGTATTTTTTGGTATTTAAAAAAAAAAAATTTAAATGACTAATTTGAGACCAACACAAAACTAGATCAAAAGACTATGACTAAAACTAAATGAGAAATATTTGTCAAAATTAACATTGCACAAGGATACATATAAACGACTAATAAAGTACAAAACTTACAATTAAATTAAAGTACAATAAAATTTTTTTGTTCCGTCACC
>CM051507.1:3523675-3566379 GCA_028031935.1 Paedocypris micromegethes
CCGCCATGTTAACATGCTGGATAATTGCAAAATACATTTCACTTCACTTCACGTTGTTGAAAAATAATTTGAATTTAATTTGTATTCCGTATACGTAATGCTGTTTCTGATGAAGCTGATTTCACTGTAAACTAAAGGATCTAAAAGGATGAGTTTTTTGGTCACGTCCGCCATTAAGCCGGCCAAACCAGCGGATGCAGCAGCTGAGCTTGCTGCTAAAGACGCCGAGCAAAGCCAAACTAGTTCTGTGAAGGAAGAGAAAGAGATTTCTCAAGGATTCTGCACATCGTTGTTGTGTTTTTCTGCAGAAAAACCTCACGCACAAACAGCCAAAATGTCGGATTGTGTTTTATACTGAACTCACCTTATTCTTCCTATGGCGTACAGTCTATATTGGTTTTTGGGGATCGTTTTTTAATGTGTACAATTGAAATCTCACTTTTAATAAAATAGTTAATTTAGGCGTAAACCGAGTGTAAATTGAGATATTTTGATATTGAGATGTTTTGTGGAATTATTACTATAGTATTATATATACGTATATATATATATATATATATATATATATATATATATATATAAACGTACACCATCTTTACCATTACAAATCGTGTTTTACCAAGAAAGAAGCATTGTTCTTTTTATATATTTCTTTTATAGACGTATAGGTTGATCTTTTTCTGCTTTCAATTTTTTGATCTATTGTAACAATGTTATTATAAAATGGGATTCTTCTGGGTCTTTGCTTTCTTTTCGTAGTCCAAACATACGCGTTCAGGAGAAAGAGGTGTGTGTGTGTGTGTGTGTGAGTGTGAATGTGTGTGTCTGTGTGTCCCGCTCTGTGATTGGTCAACCACCAATGTAGGGCGTGTCCCACCAACAGGATGAGAGATTATCTCCAGTCCCCCGCAATAGCAAGTGTTTGGGAATAATGGAAAAAATGGGAGAAAAGCTCATTATTAATGCTATTTTACACATTTAACTGTAATAAATAATAACATATTTCTATTAATTAATCATTAAAACATTTCAAATCATGATACAGTGTAGTTTTGTTTTTTATAAATAGAAAAATAGGATGATTGATATTCAAAAAACCTCTTTCTCTCTCTCTCTCTTTATATATATATATATATATATAATATATGTATACACAGTATACACATATATACGGTAGTTTGGAATATATAATATGAAGTGTTTGAAAACAAAAGGAAAAAATGGAGATCAAATTAATTATTAATGCTATTTTACATATTTAATTGTAATAAATAATACAATATTTCTAAAATCATGATACAATGTAAATTTTTTTATTTTAGAAATAGAAAAATAGTTTGTTTGATATTGAAAAAATCTGTCTGTCTCTCTCTCTCTAAAATATATTTAATATAAATTAAAAAGTTTATATTTAATATAGTTAAAAATCTTTTTATGTCGTTTTTTTTTTAATAAATATTTAATATGACAGCATATGCTCTCTAAAAGTCACCGGATGTGGGAATTTGATTTGATTAAAAAAAAAAAATGGGAAATCATTACAAAGCAACTAAAGCATGCCGGACTGAAGCATCGGCACAGACGGAAAAGGCTCAAAGGTTAAAGGTGGCAGGGCTTGACGCTCTGGCTTTCTGCTGGAGTGGGGAGTTCACTGGCTGCAACATGCAAGACGGATGAAAACAGGCGGCAGAATTCCTGTCTCCGTGCACGGACAAAACGAGGCAAAGGAAGAGGAAAAGCTGGAGCTCTTTCTGTCAGATACTCACTTGTTGCAGATCCAGCGCTCCCTGAGTCACTGAGAAAAGCGGGTGAGACGAAAAGTCTGACGTTTCAAAAACCTTTAGAAGAGGTAAATGGGGACAAAGACACAAACCAGGCTTCATTTGCATAGCATTACTATTGGAAAATGAAGCAAATGATGTTACGGTTTAATATCCCGAGGGTCTGTTACCAAATCATTTAGAGACTGTGAGTTGGACGGATATGAATCGGAGGCCATGACAGACAGAAATGCATCGGCTAATTATATTAATGCCTTATTAAACATGTATATTACCATTCCACCAATGACAGATGATTTTAGATTTATTCTAATGAGCAGAGATGTAAAGTACTTTTAAAGGACTTTGTTATTTTACTTAAGTATGTTTTTGGCTACTTTGTACTTGTACTGAGTATCAAAATTAGAAACAACTTTTACTTTCTTTTTTACAGTTACTTGTTACATTGTGGTTTGTACCGTGATTTATACCGTGGTTAATTTCTTGGGAGAACGAGGCAATACCGTATTGTAATGTAAAACATGTATTGTAACGTTACCAAACCAAGAACTTTAAAAACCAACTTTTTTTGAAGATGAATAAAAATACTGCCACTCTTTGAGACTTAGAGATCACAGAGAACCACATCAAAGTCAGATTGGAATTGTTTTTTATTTAATTTTTTTATTTCACATTTGAGTTTAATCGAGATTGACTTTTTGTTCTTTTCATTTATTTTGTTCTACCATTTTTCAAACATTGAGATGTTACATTTGGTTTCTGTACTAGAAAATAAAACCTCATGAATAGTTCTCATAAAATAATTTTCATTAAAAATAAAAGTTTTTTTTCCCGAAAATTCAGTATGAGTAAAACACTTCATTTTGATTTTGAAAATTTGAATTGAAATTTTGAAAATTTGATACTTTGCTACTTTGACTTAAGTCTATTTGTGACTTTTAACTTGTATTGGAATAACTTATACATTAAGTATCCATACTTTTACTCAAGTGTGGTAGTCTGGTACTTGTTACAGCTCTGCTAATGAGGAAATGATCCGATAATAGTGAAACATAACAGGCCTGTAGAGATTTTTTTTTTCTTTTTAAGTGCTTTTTTTTCTGAAGCACACCAAAAATGAACAAAGCTTTCCTAATTGTAACTACTGAAAAAAGAAAAAAAAAGATAAAAGTGGAATTATGAGTCACACAGTTAGACTCAGTTTCCTCTTTTTTTTTTTGAAGTTCCAGGCTGCTTATGAATTAAAATATACTGTACGTGGCACATCGAGTGTAATGAGCAAATTAAATAAAATTATTTATTCGTTTCAATTATTTCATATTATATAATTCAATTATTATAATGTACATTTCATACACTCAGTGGGCATTCAGTTTAAGCATAAACAAATCTTATCAATTCTAAAATAAATCTTTATCAATCTTAAACAAAAACAAACGTGTTTCTTTAATTAAATTACACATCCACACACACATACTCAAACAATAATAAACTTTAAATACACTGGGTTTTCGGAACAATACGTGGTCAGGCATTGGTCATTTTTCCTGCTCTGTCACATGATCATGACTCCCATCTGACCAGATTATTTTCGTTCAAGATGAAGCTCTGGAGGAAACGGTAGTTGATGTGTCACTGAATTCGACTCCAGAATAATGGCTACAGGACAACAAATGCGCATCTCGATAATATACAGTACTCTGGTTATTTACTCAGTAATAAACTACTTTTTGGTTTTAATTTAAACTGCGGTAAATGTAGTAAATGTACTCTACTATATTTCCCCGGAATAGTACAAAATATAGTATACTATTTATAAAATATTGTCATAAGACACGCTATGGGCTGTTTTCACAACAAGTCTTGGCTCTGAGATGAAATATGTATAAAAAAAATAAAAATGTAATAATGTAGGACTAATTTATAGCTTTATTCTAATTTTGTAGTTTTTTTTTGTCAGAAATTGCCCATTTTTTAGGCTCCATCTTTCAGATTTGATGGGTTCTGGAATCCTGACAGTGCCCATTAAACTGTGAAGGTGTCGCGAACAACGTTCATTTATATAATGAAGGCCTTTATAGTTATTATGTATATTAATATTAATATTAGTTGTGTGACTGGGATCAGAATAGAACAAACGTCTAGAGGATGGATGGATGAATACTGTATATTGATGGATAAATTGTGTGTTGTCATGAGAATGCAGTAAGATTGTACAGCTTGAGAATCAACACACACACACACACACCCACACACACACACCACACGCACACACACACCACACCCACACACACACACACCACACACACACACACACACACACACACAAACACTTTAGGAATCACAGACTCCAAGCGACCTTCCAAAATGACCGCACTGGCCTCACAGAAATTGAGACAGTTTATATATTTTAAAATCAATTTTCTTGTGCGATTTATTTTTTTATTAATTTTTTTTCCAGAACTTTTTAAATTAAAGTTTTTTTTTTTTTCAGAGTTTGCAGTTAAAAGAGAGAACTAGCTAAATTATACACATATTTAAGTCTGTCCTTGAGTCACATATGTTTCTATATGATAAATGAGTGGCTTAATGTATTACTAATGTAAAGTGAAATGACTTCCTGTATCACTATTGTAAAGTGAAGTGGCTTACTGTATCACTAATGTAAAGTGAAGTGGCTTCCTGTATCACTAATGTAACATTACAAAGTTGTCGGCGTTAAAAAACGTCATCATATTTTATAGAAATATGTATTTGTTTTGATATTTGAAATTTCAGATTTCAATGATGTTTTATGATTATCAATCAGTCTACTGTAAGTAAATCACTTAAAGTATCAGCGTTAAAAATATGCATTGTTTTAATAAATTTGATTTTACTTTTCAGTTTTATGAATATTAATATGTACTACTGGATGTAACGTCACAAAGTTGTCACGTAAAAACAAACAATACTTTATAGAAATACATTTTAATCACTTTTGTAGATTGCTAATTATTTCTGTACATGTAGACGAAATGTCTTTAGAGTTATGCTAATCAGTTTTGTAAACATTGCCAATTAGAATAAAATTAGTATCATTTAGTACCCATTATTTGATGCTAAATATTCATATTGATGCTAAATATTCATGATATTTCACACAAATTAGCTGCAATCGTTATCCGTTCTGCGTATGAATGATGTTATTCACTGTGGATTTGGTAATAACATACATATAAGCAGTAAGTGTACCTGATTTCCAGCTAGTATAACAGCACCGGGACCAGGACTGGGACGGTACGGAATCGTTGCCCCCTTTGGAGGAGACTGAAACGGGAATAGAGCAACGGTAAAACTCAGAAATGTAATTTAAATTTCCCTTTTTACGAGACACTCAAGAGACGACACAGGAGAATTTTGTAATATTATCCTAATGACAGGAAGCGCTGACATGGAGCTCAGAGGCAACACGTTTATTGATTAGTTCTTTGTCGGATCCCTAAAAGCGTTCCATTATGTCTTCGCGGGAAATCATTAGGCTTTATTATTCCAGTAATTTATGAACTTATGTTTCTTTAAAGGGTATAAACAAATAGAAGTACTGCATATATATATATATATATATATATATATATATATATATAACGTATATTTTACACATACTGATATATAAACGTAAAATTCCACAAGATATTCCCAAGTACCTATTTAAGAGAGCAAGGCATTTTACACACTTTGTTTTTTAGCTTTTCTGTTTTAACTATTTGCACTTTTGTCTTCACAAGCATACTTGAATAACAGTACACAATATATGTACAATATTTAAATGTGTTTAAAAATATATAAACATTGTAAGCAATGTAAATGTAGTGTGTACTAAAAAAATCTTACTAGTATCATTAATTAAACAAAATAAGAATAAGAAGACTTCAATTTAAAAAAATAAGCATTTTAATATTTTGTCATTTCTTGCCTTATGCAAAAAATTAGGGCTGTCAAAGTTAACGCGTTAATGCATGTGATACATTTTTAATGCGGTTCTAATGCAGGTGCGCCTCATTATGACCAGCAGCGCACAGTGATTGTGTTCAGCTGCTGCCATTTAGCCGCAAAGTGTTTAAGGACAGACACTAGAGGCAATGCATTGATCGTCTAAACCGTGTTCCTTTCCAATTGCGAATAACTTGCTTGTCAGAATAGTCGGATCAAATCTCTGTTTGCGATTAATTTGGTCAGGGAAGTACGATTAGTTAGTTAAAAATAATGAATCGTTTGACAGCCCTAGCAAAAATATAACAACAATTGGGAAGGCTCTGTCTTTACATTTAGTTTTTTTGTAAAGTTTCAAAAGGATATAGTGTTTGGAGCACAACACTTCAATTGGCTTGAAGGGGCGCAACTGGTTATCTTATTTGTACAAAGGCATGATTTTAAACATATTTGCTGAACAGGATTTACCTCGAGTATCACAGTGCAGATGAGTTTGATGCATTGGATGATGGCTTCCTGACTGCCAGATATCGTTACTCCTCTCTCGGTGGAGTTGGGTAGCAGATCACCAGCAACCTGCACTTGCGCTCCTGTTTTCTACACAACACAAAACACCAAAATAAGCTCCTAGTAGAGAAATAGTAGAACTTAGCAGTCATTGGCTCTCTTAAAAAAGGTCTTTACAAGTGCAAGGAAGAGCCTTCCGACTTGAAACCTAGTAAGAAGATGAAGGCTTTTCTGGCTTTACTCTTTGGTCACTGAATGCTTTTCCATGGATCAAGTTTTTGTTAGTTTGTTAGTCAGCCGGGTCAATTTTCCTTCATATTTTAATCTGTCTTGGCCATCATAGATTTGGGCAACATCTCGCACTAATTCAGACCTAGTTGTGAAACGCCATGAAATATCGCTTACAGACAAAATTATTTTCTAAAAATGAAAATCATAAATCACCTATTATTGGTAAAATTTCATGAAAAGCATTCATTTGTTGATTGGCAAATCCCAACGTCTACGGAAAATTTTTAAAACTCAATCGGGAAACAAGTACAGTGGTACCTCTACTTACGAATGTCTCTACTAATGAAAGTTTCGAGGTACGAAGAGCGTCTTTGAGAAAATATTGCCATACATAAGGCCAAATGTTGTAGCGAAAAGATTAAGCAAGTCTTTTCGCTACATTGTTTGGAGATGAGCTTCATTTAAAATTGCTGTGTAAAAAAACTGTTGTTTGTTCTTAGCGCATATTAAAACGTAGAATTTTTTTTTATATAACTGTTATGTAACATTTTTTTATACAACTTATAAAAAATGGATTTGTGAGTGCTTGGAACGAATTACAGCGTTTCTACTTACGAAATGTTTCATCTTACAAAACGGCTCTCGGCACAAATTAATTTTCTCACTAGGAGAGGTAACCCTGTAGATAAAATGCACTTTCATTCTCTTTCAAATGAATGAAATGTTTAAAATTTCATAAAATGTGGCAGTTAAATGTTAGTGCACCCATGTCAACAATTATTTGGAATGCGACTTCCAACGTGGGCCTCAAACTCGGCTCCGACGTGACCGACCATTGGATTCCAACACCCTTTTGCTCTTGAGGACAATGAGTTGTTTTAATAGTTCAGTCTTTAAATAGCCTGCAAAAAGAATAACTGTTCTTTTGTCTGGCAGTTCCAGTGGCTGGTCGCTCTGCCGCACCTGCCAGGGGTCAATATTTCAGAAGACAGTGGTCTGAATGTGAGGGCAATTATCAGCCGTTTTCCTCAATATGACTGGTATAAAGTTCCTGCAGATCAAGCGGAGGGGAACCAATAATCTCCTTAGCCGTAGACAATGTGTGGAAATGTTCTAAGCCTCGCAGGCCTGCCTGTCGAGAAGCTGGTAATCCACTGTCAGGTTGAAGTTGGGACACAGTTATGCCAGTTTTTCAGCCGGTGATAATATTGAAAGCTGAACTCAATTCTACAAATAGAATCCTTGCATAAGTCCCAGGCCTGTCAAGGTGTTGCGTGATGTGATGAATCCAATGGCCACAGCATCTAACGAGTGCCCGTGCAAACTAACGAGGGTCCTAAGATGCCCCTCCTATAGGCCGGGGTAGTCAGCAGTCACTTAGTAATTTACTAAGCACTAAGTCTATTCATTGTGAAGTCTGTGTGTGAATCTATTCAGTTCATACATCTTCAAAGACTTGCTAAAGTTCTATGCGATGCTGTCTGGTGGTCCATAGTGGCCTGAAGACAGGCGTGGAATTTTTTAATTCACAATAAAAATGCAATGCGTTTGATGCCAACCAACCCGTCAGAACCAGAAATAAAAGCACATGATATTATAAACCTAAAATAAACAATCAGACCAAAATAACAATGAGCTCATCCATAAGATTAGAAGTGATTCGGCATTCACAAGGTGACATTCAAGCGCAGTTGGAAATTGCCGTTTGCCAGGTTTTAACCAGTGGTTAACCAGTGTGTCGCTTGCCTTTTCTACCTCGAGTTGTGCATTCCGATCTATAAGAGATCCCCAGTGGGTCGCAGAAGACCAACAGAGAGCATGTTTTGCAAGACTAGAATTAAGGGCACAACTGTGGAATAATGTCGCGATAAGATTCCTTTTTCTTAACTCCTCTGGAAGAATTATTCTGTAGTGGATGGACAAGGAATGTCAAAATGAAAAAAATAACACAGTACACAAAGACACAAAGCACTATGGCTTTTATCCAAGTCGTTGGTTGTTTAATGCCAATAAAATATGCAAATGACCAAGATTTCCGAAAATAAACGGGGAAGTAGAGACTATGAAGCGTGTTACCTCTCTGATCTCTTTGATCTTTGAGCCGCCCTTCCCGATGAGTGAACCACACTGGCTGGCAGGGATGACCAGCCGCAGCGTGACCGGAGGCTTAGTGGTAACTGTGCCATTCGCAACCAGTGCAGCTAAATCCTTTGGGATAGAAAAAGGGTTTAGATAAAAAACAACTCAACCATTTAGAGACGCAATTTATGTTTTTTTTTTTCCCTAAATTTAGTTTAGACTGCGTACAGAACATGCATGTTTAAATCCTGGATGATTGGGAAAAATACATTTCATTGCATGTTGTATCATGCATAATGTGTTTATGACAATACACATTTTAATTTGTTCTCATGAAAATCTGTTAAACGTTTTCAAATAGTCATGGTGCAACATTTTGACGTGACCTTGAAGCTGATGGGATAGTAAAGGGGTTTAGATAGAAAAAATCTCAACCATTTAGAGACGTAATTTGTTTTTTTTTAATTTATCGTTTTTTTATAAATGTATGTTTAGTTTAGAATGCGTGCAAAACTTGCATGTTTAAACCTGTTTTAAATTAATTTATTAAATGTTTGAAAATGAAATTGAACAGTAGCATTATGTCATTAATCTAGATCAAAGCTGGACTAGATTAACCAAAAGTATAATTTTATTTAAAGAAATGACACTCGCTGTGTTCACTTTGTTTAAAACGGTTAAGCTCAAAGGAGACTTCCTGTTGATTACTGATATTCCAACATTATTATTGATCATTGATGCTGAGACATTTCAATGCCAGTAGAAAAAACAATAAATCAACACGTATTGGAAAAAGTGCTTGTTTGTATTACGAATATTGAAAATTATGCTGATATATTTCTCTAGATGTACTAATTATTGCATTTAACCACACATGAGGTTTCAATCAAGTGTCATGTGCAAAAAAATTTCAATCAGTCCATATAAATCATGCCCTATAAGCCATGTACGTATTTTCTGATGCATAAGATATACATATCTTAAAATATGATATATAAATCAGCTATATAAGCAAATTTACCTTTACTCAAAGAAATGAGCTGGCATTTTTGCCAGTGTTTCTTTTTAGTCGAGGTAATAAATATCCGAATGAATTCTGGCGTGCCCGCGCTGCGATCAATTAGCTAAGAGCTGGAACGTGGCCAGGTTTGCAATGTAAATAGTGTCTGCTACTTCTCTGCTCATTAACCCGGAGCTTCGGTGTGAGCAGAATGAAGATGACCGAGGTGGCATTTCTAATAGTCGAGTCGATGACATTTCACTGCTTTGGATACGCCTCAGCACTAGTCGTTCTTTCATTAATGACTTATTTTCGCAAACTCACAAAGGGAAAAATGGCAGGGATAGAATACGATTCGGCATCAGCGATGTGTCAAAAGATAGCGTTATCTTCAGCGTGTCGGGAAATTGTGAACATATTGTAATATGTGTACAGATTATTAATCGAAATTTGGCATTTAGACTGTGAATTTCTTTTTTATAACAAGAAAGTTTTGTAAATGGTGTAAATATTGTAACTATGTTTTGTGTTTTTGGCAACTTTGTACTTGTGCTGAGCATCAAAAATATAAGCAACTTTTAAATTCACACAGTCCCAATAAATTAATGTAATCAATAAAGTACAAGTACTAATACAAGTACAAACACTATGCTCAGTGTTTCAATGTCTAAAGAATCTTTTTTTCAGTTGCTTTACGCGTTTGTCGTACTTTGTATTTCAGAATCAATGTATTATACATACAAATACACATGTTTATGTATATACATATGTATTATACAATCACATACATATGTATATTTACAAAATGTACAGAAATCCCTACAGTGTACCCAAGTACTTTACACCTCTGCATCTACGTATGTGGATGGTTAAAATAGGCACATTAGATCAATTTTAATACAGCCTCTAGTGGCCATATTGATAAAATAATTGTTTTTACGTTTTTCCACATTTACATTTTACAAACACAAAAACGGTTAACGTTAGCTGTTTGTGTTTATTATGTGTCACTTCCGACTATGTTTGCGTCATGCGGTAAATTTTTTCTTTGAGATTGTGCTTCAGATTGCTCTGTCGAATAAAAATAAAAGAGTGAGGTATTTAAGCATTTCATGTTTTAGACACTGTTCCCGAAAAATTGGTTGTAAAGGTTGGTTTCTTTGATGTTTGGGCGTGGCCACTCATTGGAATGACGGTCAATTGGAAATCTACACACCTTCTACTCAAATCTTCTCGAGTCTACACACTTTGAAAGAGCGTTTCAGATAATCCCTTCAGAAAGACAATCCTCGTAATGAACTTGACTGCAAATATTTTCCAACGGTAAAAGTTCCAAGATTTGCTTATTTCATTAGGGTCCTTTGGAACCAAATTCCGGAAGCAATTATCCAGATGGCTGCTTTGGCTGGGATGAAGGACTCCACTTCACACGGACACACAAGAGATGGGCTGGAGAGGTTCTGTCTGAAGATATCTCTGTGCACCACAGTTGGAAAGCAACCAGATCTTTACCCTCTTACAATTGAGCTTATTTTCAGTGAGCGTGGTTTGCTAATTGCTTTTAGAGTATCTGAAGCCATATTTTGGTCAAGATTTGAGTGGATGTCCAGGAGACACCATGGACTGTATGCCCTTTTTACCCATGCTATTCATCTTCTGATTATGTTTTAACACCAACACAATCCATGCTTTTCAAAACAGACACTACAAATGGTCTGCAGCACTTACCTCTTCCAGCTTTACCGTGATCATCGTAAAGGCTCTTAGAACGCACTCGGTGGCACCCGTGATAGTGATGATTCGCTCTGGATATGAACCTTCTGAGATATTGATGCGTGCACCGCTCTGTTGAAGACGAAATGATAGGGGACCGTTAATATTTACTGAAGTATTGATTAGCATAGACAGTGGTGCCTCAACTTACGAAAGACCCACGTTACAAAAAACGTATGCCTCTAATTACGAAAAAAAATTTGGGATACGAAAGACAATGGTTGTGTAGTGGGAGTAGAGTAAATTGGCTTGCCACTTGCAAATGGTAAAATGGCTTGCCACCTTTCCTGATCACACACAAGTACTGTATATACTTATCGCATGTATATACTTTACGTTTTTTTACCACTGGCACTCAATGCAAGAACGGCACGGTTAGAATTACATTGTGCAGAACAACCGACAAAACATTGGCGCAGCATCTCGTACTATAGGATTCTGAAACTCACAACGTGTTTTAGCATCTTTAAGTGCGATAACTTTTATTCAACATGAGCACCAAAAAATGTAATTAAGAAAAGTGCTGAGTAGAAGAAAAGAATACTCTGATATAAACCAAGCAAGAGATAAGAGAAAAGTTCAGTTACCTGAATGATCAGACATAAAAAAAATCACGCAATCAGAAAACGCAACTAACAAGCAATTGCTATATCCTGGGGGTGAAAATAAATTTGAATTTTGAATTGTTAATCCAAAAAGTAAATAAAACCTTTTTTTGCTACTGCAGTATTCATTTTTTATGCTTATTTGCTTATTTACTCTTCATATAGATTTTTAGCTTTTATATACATATAATTAATTATAATCGCTGTTGTGACTTTTTCCATTCAATACAATTTCCAATTAAATTTTTATGTTTTATTTCAATAACTGTTATGAAACATGTTTTTTTAATCACATTTATGACCAATATTTTTCTCTTTATAAAAATGTTCAATCTCAATATACGGAGGCCTGAGACCAATTAGTGCATTTACATGCAATTTGCGACCCACTTTACTAAATTTTCGCTTTACGAAACTAGTCTCGCCACAAATTAATTTCATCAGATGAGGTAAAGAAACGCACTAAAAACGCATTAAGCCAAATAACAAGACTGCAAACACAAGTAGTTAATAAAATTGATTTGTAACTTAAGAGGAGAGCATCTGGCACAAAGCAGATGGGATAGTGGTGAAGGACTAGACATTTGTTAGGTGTTCGAGGTCAATTGTCCACCGGGAAGACTTGTCTCGACTTCATTTTGACATATACACAAAATATAAATATAAGCGCACTTTGTTTCCTTTTTTTTTTTTTTTTAGATTAAGTCATTTGCTACATTCTTTCATACACAATAATTTCACACACAAATTAAGCACAAATGAAAAATGTCTTCTTTCGATCAACCTCACAGGTGTTCCTCATCAAGATGCTGATTACACAGAATGATTATTGCACAGGTGTGCCCTAGACTGGCACACCTGTGCAATAGATAGTAGGCCACTTTGATTCATTTAACTGATTCAGCTCTTTAAGTCTTGAACAGTAAAGTGAACGAATCATTTTGAGTCATTTGTTCATTTCCTTCAGGCGGTGGTGTAAAAGTGGCCGCGCTCTAAATATACAATTATTCTTTATAATTATTCTTATAATTAATATAATTATTATAATAGAAACTATTCAAATCATGTGAATCACTAGTAATACTTGATCTACGTCCTGCGCCTGCCTTGCAATTTTTGTTGTAACAGCTTGATCGCGGTCACGTGACACATGAACGAAATGAACGAAGAATGAGTGATGAACGAATCACGAACAAACTGGAGTAATCGTTCACTGAGGAGACTTGTTCATTCCGAGTCATATGAAAGATTTGTTCATCACTACGGTGCAGGCTTCATCTCTTTCAAATACAGTTGATAAGGACGTCAACTATCGTCACTCGATTCAACCACATGAACATTTGGCCACTCGAGATGTTTTTAGTGCTTCTGCTACATCAAAGTCATTCAAGTTTTGGTCCTTAAAACCTGATGATCTAAACGGAGCTCTAAATGACTAAAACACTTTTAAATAAGGCCAAGACAAAGCCCCTCTCACTGTTCCCAGCATCAGAATTACATTGACAGTAAAGTCTCTCTCTCGACTTTTCTTATTTTTAGCAGCCCTTCTGGGAAATGACAAGGCCAGAAAGCTTGAGGTCTTTCAAAAACGCCAGATCCAAGGTTAAACCAAATAAATTCTATTTACAGAATGATATTAATACAATGCTCCACTACGATTTTACTTAACAATGATTTTAAACAAATTCATATATTTGCTTTGTTTGATTATCTTTAAAAGGTTTCCATATCTCCTTTCGTATAGCTAAATCAATCGTTCATCAATTAAAACGTGTGAATATCTTACCTCTTCTCGTATTCTTTTCACCGTTTCTCCTTTCTGTAGGAAACATGAATAGACAAGTTATGACTATTATCTCCCTGATTGTTTCTTGCAATAATCAAATATTAAAATGTATGGTGAAATAGTTTTAGAGACATTTTATTTAATCATTGAAATCCCGAATATTACACTTTTAATTGATGTTAAAGTGCTCATAAAAATCACTACTGCATGAAAATAAGAAAACATTTTTTATTTTTAATCACTTTTTTATATATCGACAGCTTTCCTGAAAATGAGCCATATAAAAGAGTTTTGTTCAATTTAAAAGATGAATCAAAATGAAGAAGAATTGTTTTTCATTTTTGTGACATTTACAGTTCACTGTATTGAATAAAGTAAAACTCACTTGAATATTTTATTCAAATAGAAAACACATCAAAAACTTTAAAGTATTGTACGCATACAAGATTGACAAACATGGACAATGTTTACTAATTATTCTAAACATTTTCCCCAATACATTACAGGTAGAAACAAAGCAGCCTTACTGTACACGTCAAACAACAACATCGGGAAAAAAAAACAAAAAACATTAATTGGATTTATTTGAGGCACATAAACAATTATGCTTTATTTAACAATATAGAAAGAAAAATAATGAAAACTTGTGACTTGAACAAAGAGATTTGCTTACCTTGCCTATAATGCTGCCCACCTCCTGTGAAACAAGAAGCAAAGCAAATGTCACCGTATTGATTCCAAATCTGACCCCACTCTACGGGCTTTGATAAAGCAGAGCGGGTTTAGAGTGTCACCATATTCGATTAGGACTCATGTTCCAGTCTCCATAAAGCCCACATGTGTGTTTCTCTCCCTGTCTGTCTATCTGTCCACTAGGCTTACTAGGCTTTAATATATATATATATATATATATATATATATATATATATATATATATATATATATATATATATATATATATAAATTATATACTGTGTATATGTGGGCTGGATGGGCAAATATGGATGGATGGATGAATAATAGACAGTCAGACAGAGAGAGACAGATTAATGGATGGACGAATAACAGATAGTCAAAAATGGATGGATGGATGGATGGATGGATGGATGGATGGATGGATGGATGGATGGATAGATAGATAGATAGATATGTTTATCATAAGTAATGTTTGTGTGTGTGTGAGTAATAAATCAAATGTAATACATGTATTTGTACTAAACACAATATTTTTATACAAAACACAAACATTTTTACATTTTAACACAATACAAAATGTATTTTTGTGTGTGTGTTTTTTCTCAATTGTTAATGTGTTTTGTTTGTTTAATTGGCACCTGAACATATACATATACATATACATATATACAATCATGTAAAACCTGCTAAAATATCCATCGATCAATTTAGCAAAATTATCTTACAGTAGTTATTGATTTAACGCATGTGACTTGTGCTAACAATTATATAAAATTATAATTATTTCAGAAATATTGGCCATTTTTTGCTCAGGGAGAGTTTTTCTCCGCGCTTGTGCGTTTTCACCTTGCCGTGCATGAGCAGCCGAAGAGTGAGAGTGACATTCATGCCTCCATCTCCAAAATCCTGCTCACAGTTCATCCTGTTATGGGATCCAGGCCCAGGAAGACGCATGAAAAATTTGGTATAGAAGATGGAATGGGCAAGGGAGGGGATGGGAAGTCTCGCTCTTCTCTCTCAGCCCTACGAGAAACACACAAAACCAGCAAACGTCACAGGAGAAGAACAGCGGATTGGATTATCAATTAGCACATGACGGATGAACAAAGCCAGAAGGCCGACCCAAGATTTCATCTGTAATCCGGTCAAATACACAAACAAACAAAAAACAGATACAACGACAAAAAAGACACAACTGGAGCAGGAATTCACGGTATTTAAGATAAACTTCACCCATTCGTCCTACAAATAAAGCAAAAACGATTCAAAACATATTTCCTTGAAGTACAAATATAATAATTAATGTTCAAGTATTAGAAATATAAAAATATTTAAAATGTATTCTGTCGCACGTGTAATTATTGTTACCTGTGATGTGAATATAGGTGCTATAAATGAACTGAATTACCAACTGAAACAAACAATAATAAAACAGTTTTTTCGTAAACAACTATTTATTTTTTTTGTATTTATTTATTTTTTTTCATTTAAAACATTTTTCAGTGGTTGTGAGGGCATTATTGTTACAATAATAATCTTCATTTCTCAGTGGCTGTTATCTAAGTTTTATAGTCTCTGGTGTGTGTGTGTTTGTGTGCCTGTGTCGGACGATGTGTCTGTGGATGTCAAGCGACTCAGATGATTGGCTTAGGTACAGTAGAGTCAGCCAGTCAGATGCAGCGTAGGGCGGGCTCTCAGACAGTCACGCCCACGCAGTCACACTCCAAAGTTCAAATGAAGGTTTTGGAAACTGGAATTATAATTGCTACTTAACATGCAATTCACGCCCAGGAGGAAACTGCCTCTGTGTCGATTATAACTTTGTAAAGTTATAATTAAGAGCATCCAGATTATGTGACACAACTGATTTATTTAAGGAAGCAACTGGTAATTTATTTTTGTGATAATTTGATTTTAACATGGTTATATATTACGCATAATATTATAACCCTGTGATACAATGACAATGAAGGCATTTTATTCTTTTCAATTAAAATATATTTACAAATATTTTTATTTATATACACTGTATACAAAATATTCATAAATATATACATACATATGTATACATGATGTGCAAGGTATTTATTAACTCAGTTACATTAATTGCAAAAATGAACTTGTAACTACTGCTTAATAACCTCAGAGATTTGCTGTTGTAAACATTTGTTATTTGTCTGCAAATTATTGCCAAAGCAATGATTACAGAGTTTTCAGTTTCGACTGGCACAGTTTGAAAATGAAGAACACGGGTAAGGAGTAAAACAATTCAAGGAACAGACACAATCAAAACGCTGGGTAGCTGCACAGGGGATAATAATACTTCCTCTTCACACAGTTGGATAAACAGAAAGTTTGAAACAGACCTGAGCTTGAAACAATTGCTCTGCACACATGCGGAGTGTGACTGGAGAGCAAAGGATCTTGGGACATGAAGTCCTGACCACTAGAATCGACTTTTTGTTATCTATTATTCGAGTAAAACAATATCAAAATGATACGAGTCAGGAGTAAGGTTTGTTAAATAAAGAAAAACCAGAAATGTTAATGTTAAAGAAATGTATAAAAATATTGTTATAAAAAAAAAATTCATGCATGAAAAATCAGGGAGGTGCTTTTATTCATGTTTGCTTATATTCGCGTAAATACCGTATTAAAATTAAGTTCTAGAAGGTTCTAAAAAAGATGGTTCTAGCTGAAAACATATTTGCTTTATTCCAAGCAATACTGTCAAGTGGGGTTTACAATATGCTAATATGCTGTTCCTTTCCCAGAATGTTTCGCTCAGGCCGCCATCACACACACACACACACACACACACATACACACATGAACTCATATCTCTTGATGGGCAGAGCTTTTCCAGAGTCCAAACAAAATAATGCAGTTCTTCCTTCTCCCGCCTCTTCATCTCTCCCCTGCCCCCCCGCCCGCTCCTCCCATCACTCATCCCAGCCTAACGATCACTATAATTATGTGGAGTGGGATAGCACGGCTCTCAAACCCGCCACACTCGCCTCTCGAGTGCAAACACACCGCATTCGTTTTTTTTTACCGTTTATTTTGAAAGTGCTGCATCATTATTGCAAGTCGTTTTGCTGGGCACCAATAAACCAGGATGGGAAATATGCGACAAATGGGAATTTTTTAGTGATGGATTGATTTTCAGATTTCTGTTTATTGATGTTAATTAAGCCGACTGCTTTATAGTACATGCCACCATCATCAACGAATAGGGATTGTGACTGGGATAAACTGTATTTTAAGAAAACCGTCAAGCCGTTTTTATTGCTACATCCGATTGTACGTCTCGTCTCCGTCTGCTTTTCGTTGTCATTGTGGACACACAGCTGAGTGTGCAGGAACTGGTAACACTAGCGCATGACAGATAGCCAAACTGGGTTGGTGACCTTGGCCGCTAAAGGGGATTGGGGCATTTCAAATTTATTCGACAGGTCTGAAAACAAATAAATAAATAGCACCACAATACAAAATAGAATAATAAACAACAACAACAGAAAAGCATTGTGTTTTTATATCATGTATACTGTGCAAACATAATATTTATTATTCTAAATTAGCGCTGTCCAACGGTTAATTTTTTTTAACTAGTTAATCGCACTTCCCTGACCAAATTGATCGAGATTAATTGTGAATAAAAGACTGAAGCTTGTAATATTGAATATTGAGGTGTAATTAGTAAATTAATGTAAACTCAACACTAAATAAACACTTGTTTAAATACGTACTGTAAAATAATTTAGTAGACTTTAAATATAATAAATATAATAAAATAGAGTTTAAATATTATACATCATTATACACTGTATATACAATATCAATGTACAATAATACTTTTAAATGCGGTGAGAAAAATATGTACCGTAAGTGTGTGTATATTTCATACTGTATGTGCAGTGTATGCGTGTGTAAATATCAACATATTTATATTGAAAAGATTTTATATATTTTTTTGTCTTTGTAAATTTTTGCGCGACAAATTTTGTTACTCTGTTTTTTTTTTGTTAAAAAGGACATTCGTGAGTCGGGGTATCACTGTATTTTCAATGGGAAAAATTAATTTGATTTGCAAGAAAGTCGCAATATATGAAATTAAGGTTGACCTCATTTCGTGGAACTAATTAATTGTGTAACGAATTAATCCCACAGCATGAGTTCTCACCCGGCATCAACGTGTCTTAAAAAAAAACCTAATGACTTATAACACAAAATCCATGCAAATGCTTAATATTTATCAGCAAATTTCGTTACTCGGGTTTTTTGTTAAAAAGGACATTCGTGAGTCGGGGTATCACTGTATTTTCAATGAGAAAAATATATTTGATTTTTAAGAAAATTGCGATGAAATATTATATAAAATTGAGGTCGACAATTATTATCGAATTTTTCATCTCCGCAAGTTCACAAATCCTTCAGCCAAAATTTCCGCACGACAAATTTCATTACTCGGGTTTTCGTTAAAAAGGACATTCATAAGTCGGGGTTTCACTATATTTTCAACGTGAAAAATGTATTTGATTTGCAAGAAAATTGCGATGAAATATGATACAAAATTGAGGTCGACAATTATTCATCTTCGCAAGTTCACAAATCCATCAGACTCGTGTAGACCGTTTTTTCCAACCAGGTCATGATATCGGTGCCATTTAATGACAGACACAAGCCCAAGACAAACTATGTTTTAGTCACTTGACACCTCGGCCCGAGAGAAGCGGGTGCTAAAACAACACAGCGCGCCACATAAACTTCAGACAGGTGTGAATTCCACCAGGCCAATGGGTGGAGAGCCAGTTAGAGCCTCCATCAGCCGCACAAGCCCAGCACGAGTGGGAGTGTGTCGGAGATGTTGGGAAGCTCCTCAGCTGTTCTGTGGTGGACAGCTGGAGCCCTGAAGGATTCCGACTGTCGGCTGAAATTAGAGCAGGTAACGTGACTCCATCCATTTCCTTCCTCGGAGCGTCTTGACTTTGAAGTGCGTAATTGCTACTGATAAGTGCAATTTTAATTATTCGTAACTGCTCCACTCGCTCCGAGGCGGATTCCTTAATCTTTTTGTAGTGCTTGGTGCTTGAGTTGAATGAGGTAAGTTTGTCTGTGTGGCCACTAGGGGCAGTATCACACACGAACCCGGAGCAGTGGGCAGCCTTAAGCTATTGTGTCGGGAGTCAGTGTCTTGCTTCTTGCTTTAAAAAACGTATGTAAATATAAGCAATCGTGTTTCTACATTTTAAGTCAGGAGCAATCTCAAAAAAATGACGTAAATTTCGATGAAACAAACAACAATCCTTCACATTTTTTCGCTTGAAATTATGTTTTTTTTTCTCTTCACCTTTTCATTTGAAATTTTTTTTTCGGTTCAGGTTTTTCTTTTTGCTGGACTTCTGACCCAAGCTTGACGTGGGGGCGGCCCTTCTCTGATTGGATGGTGAGAATGTGATTTTTGACACTAATCTGATTCCATAAAATACGTCGAATACAAAAAAAATTACATGTATAAATTTTTTTTTTAATTTACATTTCTGGTTCCGTTACGTAAATATTTATATACTTATAGTGATTTATATATTTAAAATTTGGCTGCATGTGAGGTACCGTAGCATAGACACTGTTAAGTGTCGTATCGTGGCTAATGTTTCTTTATTTCTATTGAATTCAGTCAATAAAAGCATATCAGCATGTCTGTTCTTATTTATTTATGCTTTCTATTTATTTTCTTTTTCCATTTATTTATGTCTCATAACAAACCACTGTTTTTGTTTTATTATGTAAAAATGTAGGATACATTTTTTTGTGTTTCTTTTTTTCTATTTTCATTTTTTCTTGTATTTCTTTGGAACAAGAGGGAAGAAAAGACGGAGCCAGACCACATCTAATTCCATGTTTGTCATGTACATACTCGGCCAATAAAGCTGATTCTGATTCTAAAGAAAGAAAAGAGGACACAACGTAGAAACGCAGCGCTGCATAAAGACGACGTATTTCCATGTATTTGTGATTGCTCCTGACTTAAAAAGTGTGAACACAGGGTTGCCTATATTTACATGCATATTTTATATGAACAAACATAAGTACCCTCCAAGTTTTTGAGCTTCAAAAATTGGAACAAGTTTGATTATATTAGCGTAAACATGGTATTAACCCTTTTGTAAATTTCTCATTGTTCGGACAAATATTTTCTTCTTCTTCTCGTTCTCTTTAAAATAACAAAGTAGGCTAAAAATATATATACTTATATTTTTTATATTATTTTAGACGTAACTCCAGAGATACAAGGAGTTTAAGAGGAAGGTGTTAAAATATCAAACACAAAAATTTACCACGCCACAATCAAGCAACCCACCAGCTTCTCATAGAAATGTAAGAAGAATTTGTACTGTTCTCCAGAACTAGTTTTCAATGAAAATATGAAAAAATCGTTTTTTCCAAATTTGGAGCGGCTCCCCTAGTGGTCACTGCAATGGAAACACCATGCGGACTAAATGCTGCCACCTGTTGATCCAATTATATATTACAAGTGTCTACTAATTCACAAGTTTTTCACATTTTTTATTGTGTATTTAAGTTCCTGTAATCTGACCATAAACAAACTGTATCACCAGTGATACAAAAAGTAATCACACATTTTACAAAAAAATTCAACCTCGGAAGCTCTGTGCATACGGGCAGAACTCGTTTGATGTGTTAGACGAGGTCCAAGAGTTTCCACACAAACACAGCAAAATCATGCAAATTTCACACCGGAAAGATTAAACAAGTCCATTCTATGCGTCAATCCATTTCTCGTGGTACTATTTGTAGACGTGTGTCCATCAAGTCATCTCTCCTCAAACTCTCAAACTGTCCACTGAGTGACGAAAGTTTAGCACATGCCATCCACATAACATTCAAGGGAGACTTCTATCAGCAACGACTGAGAAGAAATACCGACAGCACAAATTTGGTTTGGCAAATGAAGTGTTTCTTGTCCTAGTAAAAGCATCACAGTCACAAAACACTTGACCGCGTTCCTTGTGGAAATTCTGGTCGGAATAACGTTTCCAACTTAATGAAATAGTGCCAAGTAGAGCTGCGTAAAATGAGAATCACAAATTGTTTCACGAATTAAGATCACGATTCTTTCACAATTGGATATTTTTTTTTTTATTTCAAATATTTAACCCGGAAAATCTGTTTGTCAAACAGCCATATAATAAGACATATTAATATTTGCTTTACATTTAAAATAAATGGAATGAAAAAAAAAATAGTAATGTCAATAAAATCACTATTAAACGTATAGTTGAGTACAAAAATACTTTTGTTAAAATTAATATTCGCTCCTTTAAAAAACACTTTTTTTAAAGAAACATTTATCAAACTATGATTATTTTGTAAGGGAGTTAATGATTTTGTGATGCACACACACACACACACACACACACACACACACACACACACACACACACACAGATCAAAGAGTTTGGCAGAATCGTATAAATGCTGGACTATTAACTATTAATTAAACGTGCAGCTTTTCGACGTGTCTCAAACATGACTTTCCAGAAAAGTGGGAGCCAAATTTTGTCACAAATTTAGTAGACAAAGGAGAAAGATCCACAAGTGAATGAGGATCCATCCATCCCTCAACATCCAGGATGAATGATCCAGGACCAGAAGTAGAACACCCTGGATCATCCACTTATCAGTAGGCTTAATCCAATGGGAAAGTTGATGCCTAAAGGTTGAAGATCAGTAGCAGGTTCCCACAACCTTAATAAAGATCATTGAGCAAGAAACCAAACTCTGACTTTGAAGACATGAAGTGTTTGCTGATACATGAACAAAGAATGCCTGTGCAAAGATGTTTAACACCAGCCAAAGGTATTAAATTATCGTAATTATGCGAATATAAGCACCCCGTTTTGACGCTCAAAAACTTGGGGGGGTTGTTATAATTGGCGATTTTCACGTTACGTTACGTTTGTTAAATAAAGAAAAAATAGTATGTTTAGAAGAATATTAACGTAATTGAACCAGAAATGTAAAAATACTAAAATGTACTTGTTTATTTTTTTTTTGTGGGAATTTTTATTTTGTGCTTGAAAAATCAGGAGGGTGTTTTCACGGGGTGCTTATTTTCACATAAATACGGTATTCAATAAATACAAATATAAAATATATATCATATAATATATATAATTATTTTTAATTATTGTATTACGTGAATTAAAAACATATATGAACAAATTACGGGCTTTTTAAGTAATTTCAATTAGAAAAATTAATATGATTTGCAAGAAAATCGCTATATGTAAAATTTAGGCCGAGGAACGAATTTAACATAGTGTTGATGCTCCTCCCTCTGTAGGGGGCACTACAGTGTGTGACTAGCTGCCCACCACGCCCCGCCTCAGCACAAAAGACAGCGTGTGTGCTTTCATAACTATAACAAAGGCAACTGTGTCAGATTCCCTGTGATCACGTGTGTTTTGCCATGTGTTTTAGTTGAATAATAGGCCCTGGTGTCATGCCTTTGGTCTATTTATTTATTTTTTTTTCAAACATGTATACATAACAAATCATAACAACATAAAACCACAACATAATAATAATAATACTACAATCATTTCGTTCTTTCCCATATTGCAAGCCTGAAAGGGAGTAGAAAGAAGTACAACTTAATAATAATTATTATTAATAACGTAGTAATTATTGTATGACTACGTTTATTGGTGTCTCCTTCTGTTTTAATTGGTTCTTACACTTGATGGCATCTAATTAATGACTAAAATATCAAACGTACATTTCTAAAAAATGAGCAACTTTTCTATTTACGTTTGTTTTTTTGTTTTTCACTTCACAATTGTTTGTTTCCCTTTTTTTTTTTCGTTTGGACTTCTGGCACTAGTTTCACATGGGGGCGGCCCTTACTCTGACTGGTGTGTGAGAATGTGATTGGCAGCTGCTTGACCAGGAAATGTGGGATGTTTAGATTAGTATTTATCAGTTTGTAGCGATTAATAATAATACATTTTATTTGTAAAACGCTTTTTGGGATCACTGTACACACAGTTTCATAATATTTCATAATTGAAGAAACAAAAATGTCTACTATTGATGTGAAGTAGTATGCCACCACAATAATGTATCAATAGTGTGCAAAAAAAAAACACTTTAATCAAAGTTTATTATATACTAAAATAAATCAAGCAGCTGCCAATCACAATCTCACTGGCCAATCAGAGTAAAGGTCACATGAAACTAGTTGTGTTTGGCTGTTTCTTTATGTGTTCGCTTTCAGTTTTTAAAAAAAAAGTCTTTGTCCCTGAATTTGGGTCTGAGCTCCTGCTTTCTGAATTGGTGTTTGCCTAAATGCATGATGGGAATTAGCAAAGCTTCTTGAAACATTTAAACGAGTCTAGAATGATGAAAAAAATGTAGGAAAAACTGCTAACTTTTACAGATATAGAAAATAATTACTGTACACAATCTTTGACTAAAACATTCTATTAAAAATCAGATAGACAGTTTGGACTCTTGGAAAACATTAGTTTGTCTGAAGAATCCAGAGTTTTTATATTTGCATTTTACAGCCAGTTTCTGAACAGAGATCTAAAGAATATATGTATAATTCATATAAAATCTACACACACATACTAGAAATTAGATCGCAGTGGGCCATTATAGCTTTACTTACCAATATGTACTATTTGATTATTTACTATAATCAATATGTTCCCTCCCCCCTCACTGTAACCCCACCCATCTGAAAACACCTCCCTCCCCAAGTCCTCATCATTCAGTATATAGACCTAAATCCATTTGCCCACACACAAACACACACACACACACACACACACACACACACACACACACACACACACACACACTCTCAAGCTTCTGACATTGACTCCTGGCTAAAATGAGTCACATGAAAGCTGTTGAAACAAAACAACCATCAGTATAATGAGCTTTTTTATTCTGTAAAAATTGTGGGGGGGAAATATGTAAATGTGTTTAAACAGAATGAAAAATGAGTTTCTTTTGCCTTTTTTTGACAGCAATCGAATTGAGAAATGTGGATAATTTTTTCCGCACAGTGAGGGCCACTAGTGGTCAACAGGAGTAAGACCACAAAACCAACTTCACTAACACAAGCTATCAAAAAAAAAAAACACCACAATAATCAATAATTTTGTTAAACAGAATTTAACAATAATTAAGATTTTTTAAAGACTTTTTTAAAAGACCTATTCGAAAACGATACCTTTTCGAAAGTATAATTTAATGCCGACTACATATCACAGTCTACGCATATATTTAGATAATTCACCTTGTTTGAAGGTGAATCTGTGGTACTGATGTTTGGCTCTTGTTTCACTCCAGGAAGAAGATGATGATGATGATGATGATCGGACCCCCAGAGGCCCCTAAAGGAGGGGCCAGTCACAACAACCAATCAATAGCTTCCGCATCAGATGAGCGGAAAATCAAGATCTGCCATTCCTGTGTCTTCCTTAACACATTTATCCCCAGGCAGATCACAGCAGAGGGCATTTCTAACATGCGGATCAGATTATCTCAAATCTTGAGATAATCACACCGAGATTAGGATTAGAGATTACAGGTACAAAATATAAAAACATGTTTTCGATTATCAGCTTGAGAAATGGATTTGAAACAATACCCCCGTCTGATTGGCCAGTTATTTGTGTGTTTCAATGTCCCACTTGTTTCTTTACTTGATTACTTCTACTTGTCTTTTCTTCTGACCCCTTGTGTTTTACAATCCACAAGACCGCCAACAAGCCCCTCCCCCACCCCTGTATTTTTTTATTATCCTGTCATTCGGCAGACGGTGCGTCATGCTATTTTTACATTTGGGGCCGGTTGGCGTAGCTGTTGGCGGGGCACTAGCATCTTCACTAAAGCACTTTGCTACATGAAAGACAGGAAGCGAGTAGTGAATGAGTAATGACTTACTGGAAAACAAGACTTTCTGGATCCTATTGGATTGGTCAATGTGGATTTAAAACGCGCGAGGCCAGATGTCCAAATCCAAATGTCCGAGACCCAGAGTAGAGATCTATCTTCTATTGCCTTTTTGATTTTTTTGTTTATGTTTATTATTTCACTGTATTCCACAGAAATTATCTGATATTAAAGAAGACACATATGAATGAATGATGTAAGCGTAAATTGTGAAAGTCGTTACTCACGCCGTACACGCAAATCTGCCGGTTCATTTTTTTGTTTTGTTTTTTTCTTCAATTTAATGTCACTGTTTTATTTGATTAGATCTTTACTGTTTCTTTCTATTTAGTTTGAGATGGATGGATAGATGGATATACAGACAGCTAAGTACATGCGTATGTAGTTAGATAGATAGACAGACAGACAGATAGATAGATGTTGATTGGGGGAGATAGATGGATGGATGGATGGATGGATGGATGAATGGATAGATAGATAGATAGATAGATAGATAGATAGATAGATAGATAGATAGATAGATAGATAGATAGATAGATAGATAGATAGATAGAAAGAGAGAGAGAGATGGGTGGGTGTTTATGGGTGTATGGTTGGATGGATAGACAGAGAAAGAGAGATAGACAGACAGACAGATAGAGAAGTATACAGATAGACAAATAGATCGTTTTTGAAATTATTTTTTATTAATGTAGCATTTAAAAAAAAAAAAAAGATGCCATTAATTGTGCGTCCTGAATGAATAAGCAATTTTGACAGTTTACTTTCACATAATTTAAACTAATTTGATTTGTTAAGCATAGATGAGTTGATTTGTCTATAAAAGTGTTTAGATGCTTTTTGTTAACAATGTAGCACTGGCAAAAATGACAAAAACAAGTTTTATACGCAGTTAACATTTTTGTTAAAACAGGCCACGTTCTGTTTGGAGCTGAAAGAACACAGACGTTTTATCGTGGCTTAAAAGCGGCAAAAATAAAAATAAAAAACGCAGAGGAAGATAAACCTTCCTTCTAAATATAGCGAAAAGCTTGTTAAATATTTTAAGTGCCAGGCAGCGAGAGAGAGAGAAAAAAAAACTACAAAACAACACCGTCAAATGCGGATTATATTCCTGGCCTTGTGCTAGAAACGAACGAATACAATTAAGCGCCTTCGACTTTTTGCAACTAATTTGGATTTTTAATTAGCTGCTCAGGTTCTCGCTCGTGATTATAAGCCCGTCACGGACCCTGGGAGTTATTACGGCGTAATAAAGCGAGATAATCCCACGAATTTAGCATTTAGCAGGAGTTTAACTACTGTCACAACACAAACAAAAGTCCCAGTGTGTGTAAGGGTTAGTCATGTGAACATCACACTCGTGCTTAACTAGGGTGAGCAAGCCTCCTCTTTTCCCCGGGCAAGTCCTCTATTTACCTCTTGTCCGGGGCGTCCGGACTGATTTTATAATTTCACGAAAATGTCCGGGTTTCACGTTTCTTTAAAAGGACCATTACATGTTCGCCAATCGTGCTTTGAATTATTTGAGAATTGAATCGCACGACCCGTTTTGAAAAAATGCCGGACGACTATTGTCTGGTATTTTTTTAATATATTTTTTTTAAAGCAGCATCTCATGCGAATCATCTCACGCGCATTTTATGAAGACGTCCCCTTTTTTTTGATTGGGTAATACACAAAGTCATCGTTAGTTTGATTGGTCTTTGTAACTGTCTGTGAGGAGGGCGGGGCTTAGAGAGAGAGGGAGTTGAAATGTCTGATGCTTCTCCAGGTTCAACTCTGCGCGTCTTAATGTTTCAGAGCTTGTTTGTTAGACACATAAATATTAATTTATTACCTGAAACGTTATAGTTAATATATTAAGAAACAACATAATGCCCATGTAATGAAAATGAGCTAATAAATTTGAAACTTTCTATTTTAATAAATTACCTGTCTTATAAAAACTTCTCACTATTATTGCTCACTAATAGATATATGTTATGATTGTTGTTATTATATATATATATATATATATATATATATATATATATATATATATATATATATATATTGTTGAAGCTGGATTTTATAACAGAAGAGCTGATTTGTAGAACACTATTTCATATTAATAAATCAATCAAATTATTATTAATTATATATTATTTATTTATTTGAAAAGAGTCTAGGCCTATTGTTTTGTTACAGATGTAAGTTTTTACCGATTTAATTTTTTTTATTACAGAAGTTAGTTTTGCACCATTGAAACTAATAACTTCAGAGAAGTATGTCTGAATTAGTCTCGTGGTTCTCCTCCTTTTTGGAAATCAAAATATGGTCACCCTATTTAACGACCCTTAAACTTTAAAAGCCAACACACACCATCAGAAACTAAATCAAATGGAATAATATAGATGGAGTAACTAGCGTTGGGCGACTATTCCAGTCAGGTAAAGGTGAAGCAGAGGAGTGTTTAGATCAGAGGATGATCAAAGCCGGCGAGAGATTCCCAGCCTTCGGAATGACAAGCAGATCGTTCCTGATTGAAATGCGGTGAGCTGCTTTACTCTGAGTTCTGCTGCTGGTGCTGATGATGAAGAAGCCGCTCCCTTCAGATTAATGATGGGCCTGATACTAGATAGAAGGGTTTAGAAAGACATATCTTGTATTTATTTTGCGTGGACGGAAAGAAAGAAAGAAAGAAAGAAAGAAAGAAAGAAAGAAAGAAAGAAAGAAAGAAAGAAAGAAAGAAAGAAAGAGAGTGACTGAGATAGGGAAAGCCTCAGAAAAATAGGTAGGTAGATAAATCCATGGACAGATAGATAGAGAGATAGATAGATAGATAGATAGATAGATAGATAGATAGATAGATAGATAGATAGATAGATAGATAGATAGATAGATAGATAGATAGATAGATAGATAGATAGATAGATTATCTATAATATATTATATATATTATAATCCTTTATATAAACTAGCCTCAAACACAATATGCTTCACAATTGCTCTCCGCCTGAAGCGTAACACACACACACACACACACACGTGTCAAACAGCAGCAGGCCCGTCTCATCCCTAATTCATCCTGACTCCGCATCTTCCCTGCCAAATAGCCGAGATCACAGAATATCTGAATATAATCTCTTATCCAGGACCTCGTTAAAAACACTAAATGTCCTTCCTCCCCAAACTGTGATGTTTTGAGGCGTGTCTGTCACATCCCCCCGCCCCTCCCCCATCGCCGTTTCCTTATTGGATTAGCAACTCCGAGAGCTCATTATGATATTAGATTGGGGATGAGAATGGATGCCCACATCCTCCTTCGCTCTGATTCAGGATTGGATGGAGTCGGAGAGACGGAGCATGGTTGGCTTAACGGGTTCTGTTAATCAAGGGCCACCATCTTTGTGTCAAACTTGACAGGGGCACAAAGACTCCGTTTCACCCGCCCAAGCGACAGTGGCAGCTTTGTCATGGAGTAAATAATCTGAATGTTCCTCCTCCACACGATATCTGGCGCTGGGTGCTGCCTCGGAGGCGTGGAGCATTCCTCATCACATGCCAGATGCTCTTACGTCACCGCTTCTGTGGCTGAAGAGGAAGACTGGAGACTCCAAATGTGAAGTTAGGTTTCTATATAGCGGCACAGCGATGGCTTAGTGCTTAGATTAGATAGAGAACTATCTTAGTTAGATAGGGAAAGGATGTGTCCAGCATTTAGGTCTACTCGGTAGATAGATGGATGGATGGATGGATGGATGGATGGATGGATGGATGGATGGGTGGGTGGGATGGATGGATGGATGGATGGATGGATGGATGGATGGATGGATAGATAGATAGATAGATAGATAGATAGATAGATAGATAGATAGATAGATAGATAGATAGATAGATAGATTGATTAATGGATGGATGGACAGATGGATGGTTGTTGGACAGTTATCTCCAGATCCCCTCGACTCCGAAATGGAACAAGTGGTGGAAAGCCGCAGTTTCACTCTGTCTTCTCTCACAGAGCCTAGACTTGGCTAAACTCATTGGAAACGGATTACGTTTCATTTCCATCCTCACCGAAATGTATTTATAACTTTGCTACATTAAACTTTAGTCTAGAAAACTGATTAAAGTTCTAGTGACAAAACTTTGGCGTAATTGACTTGTCAGCACAAGTTATGTGATAATGTGTTCAATGTCTAGATGAATGACCGACTGCTTTTTCATATTCAAAATCATTTAGTGTGGTGAAACTCTGTGGTGGAAAGTACTCAAGTAAATGGACATTGTTACTTAAGTATTTTAACTACTTTGTACTTGCACTGAGTATCAAAAATAGATGCAACCTCAGGATGTTTTTCACATCTCTTGGTGTTTTTAGAGCATAATTTCAGTTTGAGGAAAATACTTGAGCTCTTTTAAAATCGGATACTCTACAACTTCTACTCAAGTCATCATGGAATTAATAACTTGTAACTTGTAATGGAGTAATTGTCACAGTAAGGTATCCGTACTTTTACTCTAGTATGGTTTCCAGGTACTCTTTACAATCTTTGCTTTGAAGAAGCATTTCATTAGATGCATGAATCTAATCAAAGCTAAAAAATTGTGTCATTCTAAAAAGTGGAAGAGAAGCGGCTAGTCTGCGAAACAGGAGCGCACGACCACCAAATAAATCTGAATCGGTCGTGTGCGTTTTAATCCAATTACTTTTCCCGCTCGAGTTCAACAATATGTTTGGACTCATAAATCTGATCGACTCCCATTTCCAGTTCCATTTCATAAACCATTTTTCAACGACACGGATCCTTTTAAACCAGCGCCAACGTCACCAAACAACGACGTCACCAAAAAAAAAAAATCACCATTCCGCACTTCTAGAAGAACTCATAGAAAAAAAAGAGAAATAAGAACTTCTAGAAGAACCCGTAGAAATAAAAGAGAAATAAGAACTTTTAGAACAAGGGTGCCCACCCTTTTTCGGTTCGCGATCTACTTTTCAAATGACCTAGTCAAAGCGATCTACCGGCTATATATATATATATATATATATATATATATTATATTATATATATATATATTAAAGTATTTATTAAAGTAACAAAGTATTAAAACTTTAAAAGCGCACGTGATCGCTGCTGCGCACGGAACTCCGCCCCATGCGAGCGCGCACACAGCTGACAGAGAGACGCTCGTCTGAAATTAGAGTTTGGCAGAATCGTGTAAATGCTGGATTAAGATTGCGTGTGGGGTAGAATCGCCATCTTTTAAACTCATTTTAGCCGATCTCTTACTCGCAAAGTTGCTAGTTTTTAAATTTTTTTTTTCCCTCGACTTTTTTTTCCCAATGTCATGCGATTTACTCACAACGACTTTACGATCGACCAGTCGATCGCGATCGACGCAATGGGCACCCCTGTTCTAGAAGAACCCGTAGGAATAAAAGAGAAATAAGAACTTCTAGAAGAACCCGTAGAAAAAAAAAAAGAAATAAGAACTTCTAGAAGAACCCGTAGAAATAAAAGAGAAATAAGAACTTCTAGAAGAACCCACAGAAATAAAAGAGAAATAAGAACTTCTAGAAGAACCCGTAGAAATAAAAAATAAATAAGAACTTCTAGAAGAACTGGTAGAAATATAATCATCCGTATATGTGAAAACCCGGTAATCCAGGTACGGTATAACTCAGCATTTGTAATTCTGACCTCGGAGAAAATGGCCGGCCACAAAATGGAAGCTCTAATTGCCTTTTCCAGATGCACATGCATGCTTTCCTCAAATCGGCCGCGCCCGCTAGATTTCCCGACCGTGCACTTGAAAGCTTTCATTGGGCCAGACTAAATCCATTGATTAAAACGAGGAGGTCATGCAGCTAGCGGCGGAACGCTAGCCCACCATTCACATCTAATTAATGCCATCAAAACCTATGATTTATGGCTAAATGCTTTACGCTAGTAGTTTATCATCCATCTAATATTTACACTGAGCTGTAACACACGTCTTAGTTTCTAGGACAGGAAAGTATCTCAGTAGTGCGCACTGCTAATAAGCTACAACAATTAAGTCAGGCTCCGCTAACATGTACTACTAAGTTAATTTCAGGTTGGGAGATTGGATAGATACCGGATTAGAAAAGGAAAATTGATTGATTTGATATTTCTTCATCAAACACATTTTTGCAGGCTGAAAATCTTCTACAAAACCAACAAACAATATTGGTAATTGTTCTTCAAATAGTACATAATTTTCTCTTAGTTTTTTTAATTGACTGATTAAGTGTCACAATGTGAGCAAAAGTTTTCCATACACAATTTAAGCTACAGATTGGCTTTCACGTAAAATAATATTATGTGCATATATGGTCATACAAATGATGCCTGGCATTTGCTAATAAAATTATTGTACTTTTGCTCAGAAGAGGTTTTTATGTTTACCGTAAAACCTCTAAAAAAAGGCAATGGCGTTCTTATTTTCAACTCTTCTGTCATGTTGGCCTTCCATTAGAGGTCTTATAGTATATTTATATATATATATATATATATATATATATATATATATATATATATATATATATATATATTTACTTTACTTTATAGTCATTTGGCAGACGCTTTTATCCAAAGCGACTTACAAAAAGAGGAGCAAGTGAAGCAATTTGTCTACAATATATATATTGTTTATATCATTGGGAGCTAACAAGAATCTTATTTTGTGATAAAAAAAAATGCTCGCCATTAATCTATTCTCAAAATCAAGATGGGTTCTCGTATGTGTCACTTGGCATTTAATATTGAGAGGAGAAAGACACATTTGCGTTGACGTTGTTTATATTAAAAGAAAATGAAACAAAGGGATAAAAAAAACGTTTTTTTGAATTTTGGTCTGAATTCAAAACGCGAGAGTAACTCACAGCACAGAAAAACTCTAGAAATCTCTAGACTCAGGACCTAAACATCACTAATGTACATCACTTAACACTAATATACAAAGAACTAAGAAACATTGGCTTTCAAAATAAGAACAAAAGAACAGTATAGTGTTAATTGAACTACGCGATATATAAATGACACTTTCCAGGAAAAAAGCAAAACTCTCCCAACTCTTGTGGTCGCTAAACACTTATTTCCCTAAAATCACTTCTACAATCCAGAAAGACGAATCTTAACAATGAGACACGACAGTTTGCTCAATCGTTCTAAACTCAGGCGGCATAATTTTAATATATGAAAATTAATGCAAACAAAACAGCCACAAAAGGCAGAAACAAAGCAAGAGTCAGAATTAGAACTTTAAAGTGCCATTAGACATTAAAAGTTCCAAAAATAGGGAAAATAACAGGCCCAACAAGCTCTAAAAATGTCGACAAGCCCACTGCTCCTGGTTTGTGTGTGTTATTTTACTGGATTGGTAAATGCTGAACACAATTTTTATACTGCCCCTAGTGGCCACATTGACACACTTATTTTAACTTTCACAAACACTTTCTGTAAAATATTAATAGATGCCAATATTTTTCACTACCAAGAGTTATTTTGCCATATTACAGCAGGATGGCAGAAACAAAATTAAACATTTTTTGACTAAACGGCAATAAAAATACAGCATTCAGTTGCGTTTTTGGTATCTGTTTCTTTTTTGCGTCATTTAAATGACATATCTGGAAAATATTTTGGTGTTTAGCATGTTTCATTTAAATCACAATGATCTCAGAAAGCTGAAAAATAATGGAGGGTTGTTGCAAACAGCGAGCTTCTCTCCACTCGTCCTTCTCACTCCGAGAGAAACAATATGAGTATTATCTCTCCGTGAAAAGCATGTTTTGTTGAGACTTACACAAAGAGACCATTTATAAGTCATATAACCAATTATACAGTCTTGCTTATTCGAGTAGTAACAGTCGCATTAAATACTGTAGCATAGTATATACTGTGTATATCTTCCCCACTTTTAAACCAACCAGTATTTTACCAAACAACGGCGATAATTTTAATAAATCAACTTGATAAATATGATTTTCATATAAGAAAAAAAACCTCCTAAAAATACTTTAAAGCTGCTTTTAGAAAATATGATATGAAATATGATATAAAATATGAATTAAAAGTAAACAGGTTTTTTATAATAAAATAAACACATGCGCAAATATATAGGTAACAAAAATATACCGTAAATATATTTATAATAACGAAAAATTAAAAAATAGTATGAAAAAGTTTGTCTTTCCTTTTTGAGTCCTAATAATGTTAATTTAGGTGAGAATTTACAATGACATTACAATTACCTCAAACATTACATGTAATTAAAGCAGTTTATGTTAATGACATTATGGTTGATATAGAATGGTAATCATATACTGCATAATTCCCAATTATCAAACCATTAATCTAATTTTCAATCTAATTTATTTTAAATATCTTGGTCATTTTTATAGTTTTATCATTCCTGTTTCCACATGCACTCTTAAAAATATAGTTAAAAATACCTAAAAATATAGGATATATTTGCTTGCACACAAACAAATATATCCATTCAAAATGCAAGTCCACCTTGCTGTAAGAAAAACCACCTTCATTCAAAATAAAGTTTCTCTACATATACTCACAATTGAATTATACATTAGAAATAAATATTGTGATGTGACGCTCTCATCCATAAAGCATCACCCTGGTGGGACCCTCAGGATCTACTTTGGAGTCTAAGAAGTCGTGATCAGTTGAATTAAACCGTGTCTTGTCAGTCCAAGAGCTAGAAATCACTGACTAATAGTGTCAACCTTCTTTCTTCTTTTCCTTCAAAACTCTTCGAAATACCGCAATATATAGAAAATTCTCTAATCTTTGGACTTGTTTCAGCTTCGTCCTTGTTTGTCATTGAACTTTCAAATACGAAACATCTTTACATTATCAAAAAAGTATGGCCTGATATGTTAAAAAGTTGGTCTTGATGGGTTACTGGTTTCTAATTGGCCAAATCCACTAAATATAATAAACAACTTCCTAGAGACTGTCTTCAACGAATCCACACAGAATAGTCGTTTAAATACATTTTTACCTTATTATACAATTTATTTAAGCAATATTGTGTAATTCTCCAACACCCCAGAACACGGATCAAATAGTACCGGGCGGCATTAAAATGTAACAATTAAAATTTGTGACTTTATCGTTAAACCGACTATTTTCGCCAACTCATCAGATACCGACTACGCTAACGTGCTACCGCTAACATCACACACACTTTTACAAATGCATGTTCCGTAACTAAAGAGTTGCTTTGAAAATCACCTCACGCCCAGAAACACTCACACAAAATTATACTTTTTTACATTAGCTTAGCATCAATGCTAATAGCGTTATTAGCACTGATGCTAAGCTAACATGCAATATTTTGTAGAATGTGACCACTGCTGCTATTTTTTTTCCTACAGATTACTCTGAAGCTTTGTAAAAGTGGATTGTGTGAGGCTGCCAATGACATTTCGATGGATGGACTGATGGAAATTTCCCGACGCCGTTTTGCATGGAGAAGCCATTCTGTGGGCCAGCGGACGATGGTCTGTCACAAATGATCGGACCTGAAAGTTCTGAACCCAGGTGCCATCATCTCTGTCACCACAGTAAATCACACACAATTCACTGTAAGCAAATAGAGACCGAGGACGGATGAAAATAAACCGAACCAATGTGATGCAGCTCATGCAAATAGACTTAGCATCCATGCTCGCGCTAGTCGGTGGTTGCGTGTGCGAGTGTTGAGACAGTGGTTTTGGTAGGGGGTTGGAGGAACTGTGTTGTTTTGTCAGGCTAAAAATAGAATGCTAGATCAGAATGTTGAGTAGAACACGGCCTCCTGCAGATTAAACTGCGTTTATTCGGCTTTCTGTGATAACACAGTTAAAAGCCTTCTAACAAATGGGAAAAAAATACTTTTTACCATTTTTCCATTTTTGAATATGCTGTATATAATAATTAGATACACAAAATTACAATGAGTATAATTGTATATATTTATATATTAAATTAAAATTATATAGTGTATTAGTTAAAAAACTAGGAAGAAGAAGGAGGAAGAATAACAACAACACCTTTATTTGTCCCAGCAATGAGAAATTTACATTTTGCAGCAGCCACAATGGTAAACAATAAATAAAGATAAAAAATGAAAAATTATTAAGTAATATTTATATAATGTGCATATGTATATATATATATATATATATATATATATATATATATATATATATATATATATATATATATATATGAGAGAGAGAGAGAGAGAGAGAGAGAGAGAGAGAGAGAGATAGCATAAATATTATGCTATATATAACTTAGAAAATAATTCTCTGTATTTATTTGTGACTTTTTTATTTTATTTTGGGCCTTAGATTGTCCATATCAATAAGTACTAAAGCAAAGATTTCAGCCATTTCAATAAGTGGACTAATAAGCATCACAGCACAGATTTGCAGAACTACAGACCGGAAGTCCAAAGGAAATTTCAAAACTGGAATCAAATTGAAGTGGATACAGCATTGATGATGTGATTGGATCAGAGTGGATGGAGCGGACAAACATCATCATTTGTTGCTTTGTGCTGGATGACAAACATCCAGATGTACATTGACCAACATGCTCAGACATCCAGTCACTGTCAGAGAAGTGATCTACTACTAGTGGAACTACATTATAGTTCTAGATGGAACCACTGCCAGACCTTATATGCGTTTTTTTATCACAGTTTTATCCGACATATACAGTAAACAACAATTGAGAACGTCAAACATTAAAAACTTGTCAAAAACAACCAATATCCCATAACAGTATTTTACTGTAAAATAAACATCTGAATACTTTGCACCAATATTCCCTGCATTTATAAAGACACTGCACACACACTGAGTATTGATATGACACACACACATAAAACCCAAACACATAATATGTGAACAGAAAATCGCTTTGGTTGAGATAATAAAAAAAATGAGCAAACGGAAAAAATCCCCGACGTTTCATTCCGGTTCTTAGCGCGTCTGGTTGAGCAAGCAAAACAGCGCGAGCCTGACACATTCACTTCACAACATTTACCGGGGATATCAAACGACACTTGAGGGGGAAAATGCCGCTTACCTGCGGAAGAATTGAAGTTGATCGCCGTGTCTTTATTTGATAACGCCGCCCGCTGATGTCCACATTCTCGGCGTCAGGCGCTACTGTAAGAGAAGCTCCGTGTCACCGAGACAAGCGCGCGCACAAAGCCCGGGGTGGGCTGAGGGGAGGCGGGGGGTGGTGGGGGTCTCGGGCCATGGGGATTTGTAAAGACCCGGGTCTAATTACAAAAGACAAACCCGGGTTAAAGGCTGTCCGAGCTGAGGAGCCGCTGCATTGTCTGTTTGTTTTTAGCCTGGTTTGCATTGGCCAAATTGTTCATTGTTTGAGACGTTTTTTTTAATTGTCTTTGAAATGATTGTGTGTGCTTTATTCTTTGATATAGTTGCAGTCCGTGTCGTTTAAATGAAACGTTGAAAAGTTGACTGACATCCCGCGAACCGATTGGATTTGTGTCAAAAAATGTGCCGATTAACTATTCGTCACTAAACGAAAGCACACTGAATACATGTAGTATCCGTGTGTATATCGTATGTATATACGTATACTGTTTCTCAATTCAACACAATTTCTTGTAGACGCATTCACGTAAAAATGTGATCATTTTAACTGAAATGCTGTGTTCAGATTGTCTTTATCCCATGTTGTGTGGATTAATTGCAAACTTTGTCATTTATTCCATCGTTTAATTTGGTTGGGGAAATCTCAACCATATCATGAAGCCATTTTAAAAAGTTTAAAATCATTTATCGTTGGTTAAATGCTAAAAGACTAACAAAGTGAAACGAATTGAAATTCGACGTTTGGCTTTTCTTAAAAAATACTGCCATCTAGTGAGCATAATCGTTACTTTACTCTAAACGTACATTTATTTACCATTTTGTCATAACCAAACCAGCAAATAAATGATAACAGCTCATTTACTCAAAATCTATCTCTTGTGTATGTATGTATATATGTATATATATCCTTGGGCAAGACACTAACCCACCTGCCCCACTGATCACTGCTCTTCTGGTAGATCGTGGTCCTCATAATTGCCCGGGGATAAATACAGTGCTTAAAAAAATATATAAATAAATAATTAATTAATTACTAAAAAAACAACAACAATAATAATAATAATAATAATTAATAATACATAATATATAAATCATCAATACTGTTATTGCACATCTGGTGAGTCTTAAACAGCATTTCGTTTATACTTTATTTTGCTATATTTTTTGCTCTTTGTCTTTTTTTTTCTTTGTCGTCAAATCTGATGCTCATTGGCCCAAGTCCTGTTTTTAAATAAAAGTACATTTAATTTGGAAATCAAAGTCCCAGAGTATTGATTGATTTAATTAGATTGTAATTGTACTGTGTATACAGTATGTCATGATACGAGTTCAGCATTGACCTTTTGTCGTTGATACTGTTAAAAGCCCACATTAAGCATAATGTCTCTATGCTTGTTTGTTGTATGTATACAATTTTAAGCATACAAAAATTGTATGTACTGTATATTGTATTTCAGTATATCGACATCAGCAACCAAATAAGAAAGTGTGCTCTGAAGTGTTAAGTTAGGAACCACTCTGATAAATATAGCATAATCTAACCCTACAACAAGAAAAAAATGTTTGGGTAATTTGCATCATTATTTGGAAAGTTATGTGTGCAATTGTTATATTTGTACACTAGTCACCCCATTGGAAGTAGAACAACAAGAGCATAGTTTATTTATTTAGTCTTTTATTCAAAATCTGTTTTTATTTCTGTTAAAATATTTTTTAACAGTACTGTTTTTATGTACGGTTTTTATTTCTACATATAAAACAGGATAGTTTCATGTTTTGTGCACGACTCATGTACACAGAGTAAACTCACGTTATACATATTTAAATAAATTATAACAACAATCTGTTTAATCTAAGGAATGTATCAATTTAATGCTCATTTAAAAAAATTAGCTAATTTCAAATCAGATACAGCATTATTAAACAAAAGATTGACGAAAACTGATATGCTGTTCCAAAGACGCAGACAGTGCAAGGTTGTGGAAGAATTACAGTAAGTAACTTTTTAGACTTGATCTGTAGCGCCCCCTTATGGAACATAAGGATACTTTCTGATAAACAGGAGCTTATTGAAGCTTACCGATGGACCATTGGTGGTGTAAAGTACTTGAGTAAATGGACTTTGTAACTTTACTTACGTAAGATTTTTACTTTATGTTAAACTTTACTTAAGTATTTTACTTTACTTTGAGTTTGACCGAGACGACTTTCGTTCTTTCTTTAATTTTTCTGTTTTGCCATTTTGAAACATTGAGGTTTTAAATTTCATTTCTATTTTAGGAAATAAAACCTCATGAAAAAGGAGGTTTCTTGTTTTTCACACTTTTTAGTGTTTTAGAGCCTAAATTCAGTACTAGTCGACTACTCAAGTTTTTTTTAAATTGGATACTTTACGACTTGTAACATGTAATGGAGTAATTTTTACAGGAAGGCATTTGTACTTTTACTCAGAACCATCACAGTATGGTTTTAAGCTACTTTTTACTCCTCTGTTGACCATCTATATCACGCTGGAGAACATTAGCGCACAAGAATTTCTGGAGAATAGAGAATCTCTGCATTGATCTGATATGCTGGAGAACTTTGACATCTTGTAGAAGAACCGTGGAGATCTTGTAACAAACCACACACCATATAAAACACAGGCAGGGAAATCCGCTTAGGGACATTCTGGAGGGAAATGTACACAGGGAGTCTTGGCCATCTGGAATAAAGGAATATTCCAGAAGGCTTTGTTCATCGCTCATCCAGGTGCTCGGTTGGACCGCTGCCAAGAAGCTGACGTCACTTTATGTAAACGTCTGCATGAGTGACGGGAGTGTAATACACCATCCCCGCCACCAGGGGGAGGAGCGTGTTAGGAATTCTGATGACGCGTAATAGCAAGAAAATGGTTCAGTCCTGCTAGTTAAAGACAGTCAGAACCATGTACCATGTACCATGACCAGTAGATTGAGTACCAGTTTTCAAAAAGTCAAATGCATCAGGTTTTAGCGGTTACGCATTTTTTTCACTTTTTAGTTGACCGAGACTGACTTTTTGTTGTTTTGTCATTTTTATGTCAACATTTGAAACATCGAGTTGGTACATTTCATTTCTATATTAGGAAAAAAAAACCTAAAAAAGGAGTTTCTTGCAGGAAGTAGTTGCAGGAAGAGGTTTTATTGGCCGTTTGCTTTATCTTATAAATTTGGGCGTGGCAAATATTACAATATTACTGAAAAAAAAACATGTTTGAGTGTTTATTTGGTTGAAAATGTTGTAAATTGAGTAATACTATTGTATTTTGTAAATTTGTGTAATTTTTTCAAATACAAAAAAAAACATTTTCACAAAGCTTGATTAGATTTAGTTAACAAAATAATAATACAAAAAAAAAATGTTTGCATATTATCCTCATGTTCTCCTCCATGGTTAGTTTTTCAACATGTCCACTAGGGGCAGTTTCAAAAGTGTGCTCTGCTTTTAACCCTCCAGTAAAGCCACACAGACTCATAACTGCCCCCTACTGGACTCTGAATTCCCCCTACAGTCCAAAAATATGCATTCAAGTGAGCAAGGTCTTCATCCGATACTTCATTACTATCTTCACTAGAAAGGGAGTGAAGGGCAATTTAGCCCGAGCTTCAAAATTGGCACAATTTTGAAATACTTGGCACATTCGGCAAATTCTTGACTGCTAAATTCTAGTCTTAAAGCCTTAACCGAGAGGTCTCAAGGTTACTGACGTAAAGATAATAGTAGCGTCTTCAGAAAAAGAGCCTTGATATACACCAGCTCAAGAAATTCAAACTGAGTCTTTGAAGGACTCGGCAAGTTCTCAGAGAATTTAACCTTCTACACTCCTGAAGAACTCGAACAATGGTTTGTGGCTGTAGATCGTCTTCTCAGTGATTGTTAAGGCTTCGGAGTCACTCTAGCAAAGGCATTCCGCTTCTCAAGCTTGGGTATCTGTTAAACCTGGAATGTGAGAAGACCTCATGGACATCATGGTCTCCAACCTCAGGCCCAGAGTTGCTGGGACTGGCTCTAACTCCCCATGACCCAGAAATGGTGTAAATGTAGAGAAATGGAGGAAGTAACTATTTAGTAAAAGTTAATTGTGCTGATCTCAACATGTCCCCAAAGAGCTTCAGAGCTCTAGCTCCAGTTCAGTTTATGGTTTTGAGGAACAATCAAGATCTTTCAAGAGTTTTTTTTTTTTCCAAGTTTTTTTTTTGCTTTGAAATAACTCCGGAAATCAATTGTTTTTCTGCCGTTTAAAAACTAAATGAGTCTACCAGAGTACCTGAAAAACATACTTTACTTTACTTTACAGTCATTTAGCAGATTTAGCTTTTACCCAAAGAGACTTACAAAAAGGAGTATACTTGAGTAAAAGTACAGATACCTTACTTTAAACATTACACCATTACAAGTCACCAATTCCAAGAAGACTTGAGTAAAAGTTGTAAAGTATCCAATTTTAAGATAACTTATCTTATATTAACAATAATTTAGCTTATAAGTATCATCCAGTACCTTCAGCATCCTGCAGATGGCGAATCACAATCACAAAGTAACGAGTAACAGTAAGTGTCTATTCAAATGTAGTGGAGTAAAGAGTACAGATACCCAATCAAAAATGCAGTCAAGTAGAGAGTAAAAGTTGATTATATTTTTGATACTAGTGGTTTCTAAAAGAATATTTGTTTTTTTTAAAAGCTGGATGACCAATAAGATAAGCTCTGTTTTCTTGAGTTGAGCCTACAGTAAAATATGACTCGCTGGTCTGGTGTAGCAAAAACGAATCCATCTTTTCTCGTTCAGAAGAGCAAAAATATCTTCAAAACTGGTTGCTTGAAACATCCTTGCTGTGATTGCAAGGCAAATTGTGTTTTGTTGGAACAAGCGTGAAATGACAATCTCCACTTCATTCACAACCAAACGGTGGAGAAATCATTTCCTCAGCACAAACTTGCTCATATTTATATACGTACTTGGATTTCTGAGGGTAGAATGCAAAATTGCTAGCGTGCAAATAACTCAAATTAATTATCGTTTTTTTATATATCACTACTGAATTCTAGGGAAACTAAGATAGGCAAGTAGACAAATATTTTTACTTGCTCTACTACTATACATCTAGAAATAAAATATTACTTTAAATTTTATTCAAAATGTAACACATTTTTAGCGCCATCTAAGCACCATCGCGTAATTTAATGGCAAAAAATTTCATATTTCAGAACATTAAAAAAAAACATTATATGTACTGTACTGTATATGTGTCTATATGTATACACAGTATATGCATTGATACATAACGTATAACCTCTAATAGAATGCCACCTCTAATAGAGCGCCACTATTACCGAAGAGTTGAAAATTACAACGCCTTGGTTCTATTACAGGTTTTACAGTATATAGACATATATTTTCTATATATACAGTGTATATCTATATAGAATTTACAAGGGTATATAAATTACAAGGATACTAAAAAATAAAAACTTTGGGTCCAGAACTTATCACCATAACACTGTATCAGCAAAATTCATTTTTGCAATTTAACATAATCAGAAAGATGTTTTGAAAAAATTATTATGTCTTATGTCACAGGACAGATTAATAATTCTTGTTTGTGCAGTGAGTCTTTGATCTTGGCTAACGTTGAGATATAATTCAATCTATCTTATAGTGCTGTAAATAATGCAGCAGGTCTCCGTGGCCTTGAGGCTCTTACCCACGACATCCGTTTCTTGTATGAACATGTCGCAGGAATGAAGAAAATGCAGAGGTCTGTGTGGTGCTGCTTTGTTCTAACAAGTAGGTATTTGCTCTCTGACTAATAGGTGCAGTGAGGAACCTTCAAAGTCCAGCAGAACTTCCTCAAGTTGTCTGGGAAGTTTTTACCAGCTGGCTTTGAGATTAATATACAATAGTGTTTTTTTTATGTTAATGAAATGCTGTGATTTAAAAAAGAACAAGTAATTGAAAAGTAATTATGAGAAGTAATACAATATTAGTAAAATTTATATTAGAATGAATGATGCTGTGTTGGGTTTCAATACATGTTTAGGTACATGTTTAGATTAAAAGCTAATGATATATGTGTTAGGTATTTGGCTTTTCTTGAAAAAAAAAAAAA